>OZ010649.1:1200000-1535175 GCA_963932195.1 Empis livida
TACCCCGAATATCTTTATCATCTTTAATACTTATTGGTATTCTAAATTTATTTTAAAATTTTAGAATTTAAAATTAGTTGAATTAATTAAATTATTTATCATAGTCATTAATTATAATTAGTAAAAAAAATATTGTTAACTATTATTTAATTTTGTATATACAGTATATATATATTTATTTCATTAAAAAATATAATAATTATTGTAAGTTTTTTAATATTAATATAATCACATGACTTTTTTATTTAATTTATAATATACTAAGTTATGATAATAAAATTTTATATTTTACATATGTTGTTGTTGTTAACTAATGGATAAGATTGCTCTGACCTGTCGGTTATCTTTGCGCTATTTGCTCCTAAAATACGATTTTAAATTTGACATATTCCATTGTTTATATCGTTAATAATTTGTTTTTCAAAATCATTAGTAGTATAATTACGATTATTTGTTAATAGTCGATTTAAAACTTGTGCTTGACATTTACCATTTCGTAATATTGAATTCCAATCATTTAAATAAATGTTTTTATTCATTTTTGGATATAATAGCTTATTACCACAATCATAATGTTGCTGTGTAGCATAAACAGGGTGATTATTATTAATATTATGAATTTTCTGACATAGAAAACATTCAAAATCTTCAAATATACTATCTTTGGTATAATCACGATTAAATAACGATTTTTTTAATAAACTATTTGATATTGGTGTAATTTGTGAATATTTATGATCTAAATATTTGTTATATTCAATATCATTTTCATCTAATTCTTTGATAAAATTTGCTAAATCTTTTGGACTATCATAATCTGTTATTAAAATAGCAGATTTTTTATTGGGTAGCCAATCCTATAAAACATATAATTCATTATTTTAAATATATGTATATAATTATAATTATTCCAAATTACCTTAATTGTGGGTGAACCAAAATAAATTGGAATTGAACCAATAACTAATGGTCGCCAGAATTTTTCTGTGATATAATCATTACAAACACCATTTTCATAAGAAATTATAAATTTATATGGAGCTAAAAATTTATATAATTCATCGGATTCAATAGTTTGTAGATAATCATTTGAAAGACTGAAAAAAATATTTGTAAATACATACATAAAAGCAGATGTAGTATAACTTACGTTTCAGGCAAATTCTTATTATTTAAACACTTTCCATATGAATCAATTTCAATAAATTTCATTAATTCTTGAATATATTCATTGCGTCCAGACATTGTATCACATATTGATTGTAAAAATACAACTGGAGCTAATTTTTTTCTTAATTTTGTTTTTTCACCAATTGGTATAACATACTTTCTAGTACGTAATGTTTCATAGTCTTTGATATACTGAGTTATTAGTGGAAAATCGGAATAACGACTAAAGGTGGCTGTATAATTAAAATGTTTCAAAATACTTTCGTATTGGATGTACGGCAGATTTTTTGGTGATTCTTCATGAAATAGAGCCCAAATATGATGATTTAAACGTGGTAGCGGAAAATCATCAATTTTCATATTTGAGCCATAAAATGCAATTGCCTTAAATATAATAAAAAAATAATATATTAGCTTAATTTAGATTCAATTTAATAAAAATGTATTTTACTTTAGTTTCACTATTATTAACGATACTTCTATCAACAGTAAAATGACATTTATAAATCCCACATGTTTTTATTGTATTGTAAGTTGGTAGAATTTCTGTCCACCATAAAATATTTGTTTGGGGCCTCCTATCGCCATTATGAAGTATGGTCTACAATAAAAAAAAAATACCACATTGGTCACATTTGAAATCTAGATTTATGAAAATCCTCACTGTTTGATTAAAAGTACGATTCAAGAAAATCACTATAATAATTACTAAAAAACATATTGCAATATATTTTTTTACAATTCTTCTCATAGTGTATCTTGCCTTATTGTTATTGAATGATGTTGTAATCATTTTAAATATTTTTGTTTTATTGAATCATTATTATTCTGAATAATTTTTCTATTTTATCTTGTTTTTTATCAGCAAAACATTGTGGTGGTTTTTTTTACTTAGATACATTGATTCGGTTTGGATTCGGATGAATAAACTTTGCATTGATATAAAAAATATAAAAAATTTATTCATAAGCTAAGCAGAGCCGTAGTAAGAATATATATTATATTCGCATTTGACATATTTCTGTGTTATTGAACTACATCAGATAAAAACTATTTCAACTCAACCCCAACTTAGTTCTAGTCCATGCAAGCATGTTAACTTTTTAAGTAAAATGATTTTTATAATTTGGAAAAATATAAAACAATATACTTTAGCTGCAAAAAAAAACAGACTAAGAAGTTTAAGATAAACATGGGAGAAAGCTCTCAACTCTCCAATTTTTTGCGCCTGCTCTGTTTAAATTCATATATTTGAATTTGGAATAATAATGACATTCAGCTGTCAGTGTCACTCATTTGATCAGAATTTTTTTTATAGTGTTTGAAAATTATGATTTTAAATTAGTAAAATTAAATTTCCTATAGTCAACAAGAAAATAAAGCAGAATTAAAATGCGTGATGATTACTTAAATAAACCACTTTCATTAGGAGGTGTACCTTCAGGTAAACAACAAAAAGAATTACGCAATATATAAATCTATTAAGAAATCTATAACCTCAAAATGTGAAATACATACAAAATATTGTACTCTATCGAACGTGTTCATCTGATTTTAATATTAAATTCTTGTTTGCAGTATCCACAACACCAAATCAGGCTGAACCACAACGAATAACTCCACTAT
The DNA here is from genome assembly GCA_963932195.1 of Empis livida. Taxonomy (NCBI): domain Eukaryota; kingdom Metazoa; phylum Arthropoda; class Insecta; order Diptera; family Empididae; genus Empis; species Empis livida. Next base: position 1,202,797 of record OZ010649.1, read on the forward strand.
CACCATATTTAAATTATGATCCTCGTTTTTTACAACAATCACAACCCGAATTCATTTTTCCTGAAGGTGCATCCAAACAGCGTGGACGTTTTGAATTAGCATTTTCACAAATAGGTACATCGGTAATGTTAGGTGCTGGTATTGGTGGTTTAGCTGGTTTTTATAATGGTATGAAAACTACATCAGCTTTAAATCAAACCGGAAAACTAAGAAGAACACAGTTAGTAAATTTTGTTCTTTCATATTCTAGAATTTAAAATTATAGATATATATATATATATATATGTAATAAAATTTTAGACTTTTAAATCATGTAATGAAACAAGGTTCGGCTACTGCTAATACATTGGGTACAATAACAGTTATGTATTCAATATTTGGTGTTATATTACAGTGGGCTAGAGGTGAAGACGATGAAATAAATACTGTTATAGCTGGTACTTCAACTGGATTATTATATAAATCATCAGGTAATTGAAGAAAATTATAATATATATGTAATGAACAAAATTATAATTTTTTAATGTTTCTTTTTAGCTGGTCTTAAAAAATGTGCATTGGGGGGAGGTATTGGTTTTGGACTAACATTTATATATTGTTTATATCAATTGACTAAAAATACTTCATCTAATACTTATGGCAGAAAATCATTTCTTTGAATAAATTTTTGAATAGCAATTAAATTTCATTTGTCATTTTTGTTAAGTAATTTTTTTTTTGTACTTCAGTTACTATTTCTTTATAAAATAGTATTTTATATATACCAATCTAAGGTATGGTTTATTTCATATAGAAAAGAAATAAATATTTAGTAGTTAATAACATAGCGTTAATGATAAAATATATATACATATAAAACATCTACTTCATTTTTCTTTGATTTCAACAGTAAAATAGTAATAAAAACGGATAGTTATTAAAAATGAATGTTTTTAACTAAATAATTTGAAACAAACGTCATTTATTCTGATTTAAATTTTAGTTTAAAAACCATAAAGACAATAAATATAAATACATAATTATAAAATTTTGTATTTATTTAAAAATTGTCGAAATAAAAATAAGTACCAACCTTATCCTAATTTATTATTTTACTGAACTAAACCATTTTTTTATTTTGTGGAGCGAAAAAATACACACGCAAAATTCTTTGCGAAGTAAATTAATAAATTCCCTGTCGGGCATGTCAATTTTTTCTATAGTAATTTTACCATTTTAAAATTAATATAAAATTGTGAATATATAATTATAATTATAAAATTTGTTTTACGAAATAGTGTTTGTTGTTAATTAAAAGTTAATAGTGTTTGTTGTTAATTAAAAGTTTTATTAAAAACGTCGTTTCACCGGAAATTATCAGTTCGAAGCACAACCTTGCTTTTAATCCAATTGCAGAACCAAGATTCCTTAAAATTATGTAAGGAAATACAAATAATTCAAAGATATAATTTTTCAAATTATCACCTCGTAGACAAAACTAATGCTACCCATACACAGTACAATTTGGTGTCAAAATGTTATCAAATTGGCCAAAATGTATCGTGTGTCAACCAGTTTCATAATTATAAATCTGTGGGGAAAATGTTGTACTGTATACGGCCATGCTTGTGTAAGGGAATGCTTATAATCTGGAGCACAAATCACGGTTGAACTGAATTATATGTTTAAGAAACATCGGGTTATTGATGGTTGCAAATTGGTTGACAACGAAGTTGTAATTGGTGTGGTGAAATATGAGAACCAAATTGTAGCCTCATAAAACCCTCTTAACTTAACCCGTTGGGATTTGGAGCATAGTTCCATTTTCTTATGTCGTATTTTTTTTTGTTTTTGTTAAATATCAAACTTCAAAATACACAAAAAAAAATTCTCCTCATCAGTCAGTACATTTTTTTAAAGTCATTAGTAGACGCAATGATGGCGTCAAGCGATATTAAATTAACGAGACTTTTTAAATTAGCACAAAAATTTAATAATTTCTATTTAACAGGTAAGTAGTAGTAAAAATTTAATAGAAAACTTTTCCAATTCTTACAATATAAATAACGTGAATAATGATAATTTCAGTGGTAAAAAGTGAAAATTCGATAAAAAAAAACTTGTATATAATGTTGAGGGGTTTTTTTTGCAGTCTATCGATCTGTCTACCAAAAATCAAATCGCTGAAAAACCTCATCCTAATTTCAAATGCCAATAAACTTTACATATTGTTTAAAGATTATAACAGTTTAATCCAAAATATAATATAATTATTATAAAAAGGGAGAATAATTATTTAGATTTGAAATAAGTAAATTTTTCAATTTGTTAATTATTTATTTCTGTCTACTATAAAAAAGCCAATTTTTTTCTATATTGTTGAAAACTCAAGGTGATTTAATTATGATATCGTTTTATTATCTCTAGAGAATATATTATCTTCTTTTCATTATGTGTAAATTGTTAATCTGTTGACAAAAAATAATAATTTTATAATTTCAAATTTTGTTTTATAGTACAGAAAATTGAAAATTCCACATCATGTAAATGTAGAAAGGAATAAATAAAGCTTTATAAAAATGACAACAATAACAAAACAAAATTTTACTATTTCCCCCAAAAAAAAGAAAAACATAAATAAAAGAAAAATCAGAAAACTTAGTGATCATGTGTTTTCTGAATGATTTGATAAAATGAAATAAAAAAGTAAAAAATTGATATACATTTTTTTACAACAAATTTTGAATTGCTAAAATAATAAGTATATTTATCTATTTTAAATTAAAATTTTTTAAACTCTTAAGATTAAGCTAAGACCTAGATTTTATATTTACAAATATAATGTGTATATAAAAAGAGATAATCTGAAACAGTATATTAAAAATTTAATTATAAAAAGAGCTTTTAACTTATAAGTCTCGTGTTTTAATATATAATTTCGAAATTTTCTTATACAATAAATGATTCATTGACAGTAATTACATAATAAAATTTATGATTCACTTACGGAAAGTGTTTTCCATAATTCAAAAAAAATCGTTAAATTTAGGCCGATATTAAGTTTTATGCTTAGCCATTTAAAAGTGCTTCTATACCGGCTTACAGAATAAATAACCTTGATTATACCGGCATCCTGTAGTAGTTAAATCCTGTTTTGATGATAAAGATCACAAATTTTAAATATAAAACTTGTTTATGTTTACAAGTTGTTCATATATATTTATAAGAAAAGTAATTATTCTAAATACAATTATTATAAATTAATTTCAAGGGCTAGGCTATTATTTTTTTAATTTAATTATAAAATATATTATCTACTCGCGGTAAATGCAAAATATAGTCTCTTTGATGCCAAAAGAGAAACAGAGCAGACCGAATTTTTAGCTTTGTAGAAAAAAAACAAAAATTAATATTTATAGAATATACACAAATCGTCATCATTAGACGTCCTTGTTTTTTTTGCTTTAGGAAACAGCAAAGTATGAAAATTATAAATATTATTTGGTTTTATAGTAAACTTGACCTTTTCTTACTTTTAGATATCATTATGAATATTACAATGTAATTAAAATAATAATTTTTCGTGTATAAATTAAAAATTATACCTAAAATAAAATCCATCAGAAATTTATAAATTTTTTTATAATATTTTTGTAATCATATAAAGATATTTAAATCTTACATAATAAATAATTTAGTTTTTTTTAAACCCGAATTCTTTAAATTAAGTACTTTGTTTTTTATAAGTCTGTTAAAATCTGTTAAATTTATCTATGTACTTTAAAAATTTTAATATTGATGACTTATCTACAATTAAAATTCTCATTTTTATTTATGTTATTATTTCTTTATAAATTTATATTATACGTCGTATAATCATAAAATTCATATTTAAAAATGTGGCGCTATGTACTATTCCATAGTTCCTTTATTTACAGCGTTTATATTCAAAATTTCTCAAAATTTTATTTGTTTATAAATATATTATTTTTATAATAAGTAATTACTTGTATATTTCAACAATCCAACATATTCGATTAATAAATATTTATTAATTTTTAATTTTTATGAATAATACAGAAAAAAAACTGCTGATAATATTATATTAATTTTTTTAATTTAAGAAAAATATTCAAATTTCATATAAAAATAAACATTAAATTCTTTTTAATATATTAAGTAATTAGCATCAGCAAATATAAATTAATTTCTTAAATTTGATTTATACACATTTTAACAAATTTTATGCACCGGTTTTTTATTATTAAACAGAATTATATCAAATTAAGAACAAAGGTAATATTGAACTAAACTCTTGAGCCTCCAGTTATATTGATCCATTGAAAATGAATATTTGAGGACTAAGTTATTAAAAATTATTTATTAGATACATATTATGTGTACTTCACTATTTTATTTGGGAGAGGCAATGTTGTGATTATGTACTAAATATATTTTTATTTCTATAAAGTTTACATTTAAAATATATAGATAATTTTATATATATACTTATAATCAATCATTTCTTTTCTATAATTCACAAGGTTTCCAAAAAGGCGATATCAGACCATTTCTTGTTGATGGTCAACAAGTTGGATTAATTAAACCTGAATTTTTTAAACATTTATTTAAATATCCTGAAGTGTTTTGCATTCGTGATTGTGAATATACGAAACAGGTAATAAATAAGACATCTAAAAAAACCTATGTTTATTAATAATATTTTGGGTATTAGGGCATAGTCGAATTAAATCCAGCCTTCAGAGATTATACTGAACGTACAATGAAATTAGACAAAGTGTTACGTGAATTACGATCAAAGAATATATTTTCAGCATTAGAAGGATGGCGTGATGAGGTAATTTAAATTAATTTATACAGTTGTCAATAATTATTTAAATTTTTTTAATAAGTATTATGAAGTAAAATCTGAATATAAAGGCCTATTAAAAATGGATCGATCAGCAACATGTTTATTTGGTGTAAGAAAATATGGTGTTGATATAAATGGTTATGTTAAACATCCAACACGTGGTTTATGCATTTGGTTACAGCAGCGTTCTGATACTAAAGAAACATGGCCAGGAAAATGGGATAATATGGTTGGTGGTGGTTTATCTGTTGGTTTTGGTATTATTGAAACAGCAATAAAAGAAGCCGCCGAAGAAGCATCAATTCCAAATGATTTAATTAAAAATTTAGTATCAGCTGGTTGTGTATCATTCTTTTTTGAAAGCGATCGGGGTTTATTTCCGAATACTGAGTTTGTATTTGATTTAGAATTACCAGTTGATTTTATACCGCATAATGCTGATGGTGAAGTCCAAGCATTTGAATTATTAACTGCAAATGAATGTTTAGAACGTTTATTTTCACCTGATTTTAAAACAACTAGTTGTCCAGTAGTTATAGATTTTATGATACGTCATGGTTTTATAACACCGGAAAATGGTAATTATACATTTAATTGCTGCTATTTATATTTCTAATTTAATTGGTAGTTTATATTTATGATGATATATTTCTAGTAATAATGTGAATTGTTCTAGGATTTATGTATACATATAAAGTTTCTTTTGTATTTGCAATTGTTTATAAAATTACTTTGTGCAATGACCGCTTTTTTTGTACTGTTGATCCTAAAAACAAAGAAAAGGAAACCCCCTAAAAATATTGCAGTCATTTGCAATATTTTTGCAAATGACTGCAATATTTGTGGGTCATATACCTTTTTTTTATTAAAATATTATTAAAAAGTTTTAAAGCTAACTTTTAAAACTATTTCTTCATTTTGTATAAATAAAATTCATTATAAATTCATTTTTTTTCTCATTACAGAATTTAATTTTACCCAAATAATTGAATTACTTCATGTACCACTACAATCACTTTATACGTACAAGTCGATACATATTGAAAATAATATTGAAAATGGTCACATCAAAGACAAATAATTTTTATTAGCACATTTTTAATTGTAAAAACAAAAAATTAAGAAAATTAACTTAATATAAATAAAAAAAGCAATAGAATTTCTTAAATCAATGAATAATTTAAAATATTTAAAATAAATAAATCTCATACAATTTTGAGATAAAATAATAAATTATTAATAATTCTAAAATCAATGTCATAAAAATTGTAAAGTGCGATTGTTTAGTTATTCTAGTTCAGATTTAAAGTTAATAATAATAAATAATTAAAAAAAGAACATAAAAATCAAATCTTACCAAAGTGCTCAAATGAAAAAAGAAGAAACAAAAAAATTACATTTACAGACGATTTTTTTTTTATTTTAATTATGAGTATACTGATTGCATATGACTTTTTTTATGCTTATTTCTTTCCAATATTTATTTTATATTAGAATCTATATATTAAAAAAAAACTTTTATTTTTATATAAATTATAACAAAATATTAAAATATTTTTTTTTAAAAAAAATTATTTAAGTAATTCGAATAATTATGTATTTTTGTTTGTTTTTGTTTTGAAATTAATTTCTCATCGTTAAAGAAACTGTATCCAAAAAAAAAAAATGTTTAAATAGGGCATTAATTAAAAATGAGTTTTTGTTTAAAACGAATATAAAACATTATTCATTGCTACTAAGTAAAATTGTATTTAATTAAAAAATTATATATATTTATATAAATAGGAAAATATAAATATGTTAACCAAAATTTCTATATAAATATATATAGTTCGTGATATTTAATATAACAAAATACAAATAAATATAATTATAAATTACACCGCAAAAGCAAAAATATATAAATAAATTACCCAATTATAGTTGATTATTTAAAAGTCGATATTTAAATTAAACTTCAATAAAATTTAAATTATATTTGAGGATATAGCTAAATTGTTTCCAATTATTGCAAGTTATTAAAAATTATTTTTATTTTTGATTATTTGTCGACAATTTAGTGTTATATTAAAAATATATTTTAAGTAACTACCAATTTGTCCAAAAAAAAAAAGGAATATTCATTACATTAATTGTTTATTTTTATAATTAAAATAATTTGGCAAATTGTAATCCGTACTTTAAATCTGGAGTTATAAATTAAATATCAATATTGTCTCCAATAAACAATTAGTTATTTTATGACACTTTATAAATCTTATTAATTACAATCAAAACTTGTTACACAATAACATAAAGGAATCCAACTTAACAGAATAAAAGCAAAAATCAAGTGCAGTTTAGTTTAAAAAAGGGCATTAATTACTTAAAAAAAATATGTTTGTTACATTTTCGTGTTTTTTTTTTATTTGTAATTTTTTAAATATTTCATTATTTATAAAGTATTGATTTAATTATGTTTTTAAGTAAATTAATTTTAAATTACGCACAAGATTTTAATTGGTAAAGTACACTTAAAAAATTTTTAAATTTATATAAGAGTTATTTTCCTTTTTCTATTCTAAAACAAAAAAGGACCTTTTATCATTAAATTAAATATATATATATATACATAAATGCTTTGGCTTTTATTCAACGAATTTTTTCTTTTATCCAGATAATAATTACAATTATAAATTTATATACAATAAAAACAAGATATTATATACATTAATTATATAGAATGATATACACTTCAGGAAAATTGTATTATAAAAAATTATATTGCAGAAGTCTTTTTAAATATACTACCATATTATATATAAAAAAAACATAATTTAAAACGAAAACAAGCAAATATTAAATTTATGCATTGAAATATGTCAACAAAAAGAAAGTTGTTTTATTTTGTTTTAAAACCGCCGTTTAAAGCCAAATTCTTAAGATAAATTAAATCGTGATTGAATAATGAAAATTGTTATTTTCACAATAATTTAAATAAGGTACGTTAATTTCATTATACTAAGTTTTGTACCTGAACTGCGAACAAATAATATTTAATTTTTGCGTTTCTAAATGTGTTTTTGTATGTTTGTGAATTATACTTTTAGAATTGTCGGTTATACTTTATATAACGCTTCTTCACGTCAATAAAATAATGTGCCTTATTCAAATTATAATGGAAAAATCAAAATTTATAATTTAAGCTATTGGTTAAGAATTATTTATTATGTGAATGTGGTCCTCATTTAATGGTTTGTATTTTAATACAGCTATGTTTAAAGTATACCCATACGTGAGTGACCCAAAAAAGGGACCGTGCGACTTTTTTGTATGGGCCAAAGAGTTGGTTTTAGTTTTCAGATCTCAATTATGAGTGGATAAAACCGTTCCATACAAAATCTACAGCATATGGATTTGAAGCCACAAGAACATTTTGCACACATGTCAAATGTAAATGATTCAAGTTTGAAATTATTATTTTTTAACAGAGCAATTGATAATTTTTGGCTTTCCATCAAAACAAAAAACCCAGTTATATCTGACATAGCAAAGCAAATTATTTTACAATTCGCCACCACATATTTATTTGCAAGTATAGCCACAATTTTGTTCAAAAAAGGAAACCCTTCCATCACAATCATTTGATTTTTATTTAAAATAATATAAAAATTTTGACATTTCCGCAAATTCTTCTTCTGCTTTCAAATATTTTTTACTTAAATTTAAAAATTAATTAAAACTATTTATTTATAATTTTTTTTTTATTTCGTTTGTTGACATAAAACGTTATTATATGTAAAATTTTATTTTGTTGTTAAAAAACTTTGTAAATGTGAAAACTGTCACTTGGAATATTTTAAATGTCAATGTCAATTTATTAAAGGCAACGAAGGCTGATAAATAATAAAAAAAGAAAATATAAGTTATTTATAATGTCTTAAAATGTTGGGAAATAATTATTTAAAACAACAAACCGTGGCTTTATTGCAAAATACATCACCTTTTATAAAATTTATCTGTTTAGTAACAATTTTTGGTTATTTTTTATCGTTTTTAGAGACAACAGTAACAATACTAAGTGTGACTCCTGGTTTTTTGTTACCTCCACAATTTTGGATATGGACAGCTTTTACATTTTGCTTTATAGAATTACATTTTTGGGAAGTACTTGTTGATATTATAACAGTAGGATTATGTGGAAAATTATTAGAACAAATATGGGGGCAAATGGAAATGTTTACATTTTTTGCAATCACAAATTTAGGTGTTGCAATCTTAACATCATTTTATTATTTATTTGTTTATATGTGCACAAAAAATTCAGAAATATTATTTGATGTTCATATCCATGGATTAGCTGGTTATGTTGCTGGTATAAGTGTTGCTGTACGCCAAATGATGCCAGATCATTTAATTGCTAAGTCTCGTATGGGAAAATTTACAAATAGGTAAATATCTTGAAAATATTATTTACAATGAAAAAAACAAGATTTTTTATTATAGAAAAGTTCTATATTATTTAATTTTTTTGGATTCATTATGCAAATATATTATTTTATTTGAATTTTTCTCTAAATAATACAACTTTTTTGGGTTTTTTATTGAGCTGTGAGTTGTTAAAAATTGGATATAATTTAATTTTATTGTTATAGAAATGTTCCACTAACTGTGTTATTTGTATCATTAATATTATGGACAATTGGTTTATTAGATGGTACTTATCCGGCAATGTTTTGTACCGGTCTAATAGTATCTTGGATTTACTTACGATTTTATCAACGTCATCCGAATGGCCGTGGTGATAGCTCGCAAAGTTTCACATTTGCTAGTTTTTTTCCAAATGTTATGCAACCGGCTATTAGTATTTTAGTAAATCCATTATATTTATGCTGTTTAAGAATTGGTATAGTTACACCACCAGCTCTACCACGCACCTCATCTGCAGCAAGTTTATCATCAGTATCCATATCAATGCCAGGCGTTGATCCGCATGACATTGAGAGAAGACGGTAAAATATGTATATATTTTAAATATAATTTTACAAAAATTATTTTTAGACAAATCGCATTGAAAGCACTTAGTGAAAGACTTAAAACAACAGCAGATTCATCTAAACAAAGTACATTACCAAAATCACTTCCGGGCAAACAACATCATCATAATCACGGACATGGGGCTACTGGACATAGTCATGTTCATCATCAGCATCATAGCAGTCATAGTCATGAACATCATCATGGCGCTGGTCATAATCATGAACATCATCAGCATCATGGTGTTGGTCATAGTCAATTTGATACGAGCCGACTTGGTGGCCCACATTTTCAACCTACACAAGCAATTCCAACTAAACCAATGATGCCGTTTGGAGTAAATGATAGTAATTTTGATCCAAATAAAGCATTAGCAAATTTTTATTTTCCACCACCAATACCGCTACCAGCACCACCAACATCATCATCAGTTACTACTACAAATAATGAATCAACACTAATCAGTATAGATACCGATAGTCCTACTACTGTTATCCAAAATAACTAAAAAGTCAAAAGTGATAAATTTAAGATGTTTGTTTCTCTCTTTTAATTTGTATTTAAAAACCTAATTATATTAAAATATATGTTCAAACACAAAACGTATATTTAGATTATTAAATATAATTAATAAAAAAAAGTGTTTTCAAATACAGCATTATTATATAATACAATAATACGATGTAAAAATATTGTTTACAAAATAAAAATAAATCAATAACAAAAGATTATCAAATATTACATATCATTGCCATTATATCTTTCATGTCAAAATATCGTTTAAAATAATTTTGGCCCTATAGCCGTAGAATCGTGGATTATACTACCTAGTATTTAGCTCTTCAAAAAGTTAGGAACTGACTAAATGTTTCATAAAGGTTATTAATTGTAACGTGTATTAATTTAATTCAAATTTTTGTCTTTAACTTAACTTTAACCCAGTTTTAATTCACTTAAATAACTTTTGAAATTCAACTCGAATGAATCTTTGAAACCTTCTCAGGTGTATGTAACCCATTTTTAAAATTTCGTTTTCTTTTTAAATTATTTTTTCGAGTGCACCAAAAAGAGGATTATGTTGTCTTAGTCTTTCTCTTCCGATATATGCATTTTTTCGAAAATACAATTTTATCATTTACTTTAGTTTATATTTCAATTATTGCGTTTTATTAATTGCAAAACTTGTTTGCGTTTTTTTTTGCAAAGGATTGCCAACGAGTGTGAAATGAACAAAAATAATAAATTTTCTTAGGAATAAAAATATCAATTTCTTCGGGTACAACCTTTTTGTACCTTGATTTATTTATTTAAATTCGTTTCAATTATTCAAAGATAATTTTATCTATAATATTGCTGTTGATTCCATTGTTGTTGCTGTTGATTTATTGTTGGGTCAAATGGATAATGTTGTTGCGGTGGCGGTGGCATTTGATGACCAAACTGCTGACCAAATGAATAAAAAGCACCAGGCGGAGGTATTTGTTGTTGTTGAGGTGGTGGTGGAGGTGGAGGGCCACTTTGCATTTGTATTGTCATCATTGCAGCATTTTGCTGTGTTATTGATGGTATTGTACCATAATTTTGTGTTATCATCGGTTGAACTTGTGGTGCACTATATGTACCAGCAGCGGCATTAACGTATGATTGTAAAGATGTACTATAATATGCTGCCATAGCTTCAGCTGGAGTTTGCGGTGGAGGTGGTCCATGATGAACATGTTGATTTAATATTGTTGGAGGTGGTACAGCAACAGATTGCTGTTGAATTGTAACTTTACCAAGAGCTTGTTGAGCATCTTGTAATTGATTATTAATACCAATTCCACTATTACCTAAATTAGAATTACTAATATTTCGACCCGATATTGAAGCCATCATTTGATGTTGAACTGAAATATTTGATGGTATTACTGTAGTTTGAGATGATCTTGGTTGTTGGATTTGTTGTAGAGATTGTTGCTGTATACGAGTTGTGGGCGTTGGGATAATAGAATTATTTGATTCAGATAACTATAAATTAACAGAGATTGAATTATTTGATATTGAACATTTTAATTTTTAATTTAAATTATTTTAAATAACTATCGAGTTGTTACTTTTCTTGGCTGAATATTTTTAGTATCTACTAAAGCTGCTGTTTTACTAACAGAACTATCGCTTCCAGATAATGGTGCTTGAGTTACATGACGATGATTAATATGAGCTTGTAAATCTCGCTACAAAAATTATATTGTAAAAAAAAAAACAAATTGTTGCAAAATTTGTAAATATTTTATACTTGAGATAGATATGTTCTTCGACAGCCTGTATTTCCATATCGGCTACCACCATGTATACACATAAATACTGTTCCTAATCCAGACTGTTCCACCCTTTGTACTTTATCCTTACAACGTGGACAAGTTTTAATCGGTTCTGCTCTGGCACATTTTAAACAAAAAACATGTTTACACGGTATCATTCGACCATAAACCAAAATTGGTTTATCGCATTGGTCACAACAATGGATCATTGGATTTAAAACTTTTTCACCAATTAATGATACTTTGTGATCCCATTTTAGACGGAGCATAGGCTCCGGTGGACCACGACGTGTTATTGTTGTAAAAGTTGGTGCTTCCAATTGAGAAATATCTGCTTCCATATCAACTACAAACAAAAAATATATATATTTAAATAATTTCATTGGAAAATTTATATTAAATTAATGCTCATACTGGTTTGTGGTTGCGAGGATAATATTACACTTGGTTCTCCAATATTACTACTTTCAATATTCTCATTTTCTTTATTATTTAAACTATCTTCTTCAGTTAATTGTAATGGATCTGCAACCGGTACAGATGATATTGATGATGAATCTGTTTGCTGTATTGGTAATACAACAGTTTGTATATCATCAATTAAACTATCTTCAGGATCTTGAGAAATTTCTTCTTCTGATGAAACAACACGTGTTGGAATTTTTTTACCTCTACCACGGCCACGTCCGCGTGCACCTCTACTACCACGTCCGCGACTCCTACCTCTACCACGAGCACCACGTTCCATAATTTAATTAATCGTCAGTTTTTATTGATACTTGTATAATCGAGCGTAGTTTAATAAAAAATATGTAACAAATATGAAATTGTTTTTAGAAAAATACTTTTCTTTAAAATCTTAACAACACAATAATATTTTGGTTTAATAATAATTAATATATAAATAAGTAATTTTTGCTAATTTAATAATAACTACAAATCAAATTTTTTTTTATTGGCTTTATTTAATATATTTTGACCTTTCATGGATGACAGTTCGTTCTTTGAGTACCCCCACCCTAAGTAGTCCCTAAAAGCAGTGGTTTGTAACCATTTTCTAATTTCCGTAAAACTTTCTTTAAGAAATCCTTCACTTTTCTTTGGCTGATAAAAATTTGGAAAGTTTGGTAAAAACAAAATCCGAATTCTGTACTCTTGGTAGAGTGGTTCCGTGTTTGAAACGTCTGGCGTTTTGGAATGTCAGAAAAAAGTTGAATTATAGAAAGATATGAAAAGTCGCCCTTGCATGGCGCCGGCCACTTCCGAAACGCTGTAAAGTTCATGCTACTTCAATTATTCATTGCGTTGCCGTTTCGAAATATCAAATTGACAAACAAATACAATTATTGTTCCATTTAAACATTTTTTGGTTTAAAATAATTTCTTTTTGTTTTTAGAAATTTGTTTAAAGTTGTTTTTTTAAAAATTATAATTAAATCATTATCTGTAGCTATTTTATTTAAATTTTTATTTATCACTGTTGTTTTCAAATACAATAAAAAATTAAACTTCAATAATTGAATAAAAATTATTTGTTATTATTTATTAAATGCCGCTAGTTTGTCAACGGCGCGAACGGCGAGTCATTAGTCTACTTTTGGATGTATAATAAAAAGAATACGTTCGCAATATTCTGAAGTGATAGAACACAGAACAGATGAAATAGGTAGTCATTAGTCAGTACTACACTCTCGAGCACTGAATAAAAAATAGACTATATTCAATAGACGAATTTTAAATTTATTTAAACATTGTAACGTCACATTAAGTAACTTGGACCATTCTTTTCGTAGACTGCGTAAAAAGCAAAGCTGGGTGATATGAAAGAATGAAAACGTTCATTGTAAACGCAATATAATTTATAATATATTTAGGGAGGGGAGTCTTGTCATTGTTACTGTTATATTTTTTTTGTTTTGTATAAATTTTTTCAATCAATAAAATAATTTACTCAATATCATATCAAATGAATTTGTAATATGAGGTAATATGGTGATTAAAGTGTAATTATTAAAATTCCTTTTAAAAGAAAAGGACTGGAAACAATTAGGAACAAAAGTGATGTGTACATAAAATTAAAATAAAACCATCTAAAAGTAAAGTGAAATACAATATACAATATGGATAAAACAGATTTGGATTTTGGTTTTCCTGAAGTTGGAATATGGAATACCACTAAAAATATTCCATTGGAGAATTTAAAAATGGATGCTCATATGGTATATTGTTTTGATTTTAGGTTCGGGATATAATTTTCTTTTGAACACTAGTTTTTTCCATTGGAGAACTTAAAAATGGCTGCTTATATCCATATAACATATTTTTTGTTTTTAGTTTCTTGATATAATTTTCTTTTGACCACTGTAGTTTTTGTTATAAATATTGTATATATGATAACATATTTTTTGTCTCTATGATAACATATTTTTTGTCCTAGACCCTACCAAATAAAAATATGTATCCTCAAGCATAGGTCCAAACAGTTTGTAAATACAATCGTTCTATTTAACAGTCATATATTTTTTAGTGTAAAAATTTTGTATTATGTATTCATCTACATTTTTCTCCAAAATTTTGTATTATTCATTTACATTTATGTAAGATAAGAGTATTGCTGTTTTATTCTCACCTCTTACTAGAACATAGAACTTATAAATACATATAGGTTTTGATACAATTATTTCTTTTTTTATATTTATGAAGAGTGAAAATTTATTTTGTTCTAGTGTTTAAATTTATTGATGAAAAACAAAATAATTATATACTTAAATATTCATTATTTGTTTACAGATATGGCTCTTATGTTCTTTATTGTCATGTATTTCTTGGGTAGCATACATAACGTTTTACAATTCACGCATTGTGGGATTACTTATAACAAAAATTATAAATAAATGGTTTATAAAAGGAGCATTTTTCAAACTCGGTAATAATTCAAAAAATTATATGTACAATGTAATTAGATTATTCGTAATCATAGTTGAAAAAAGCAATATTTGATTTTCTTCAAACTGCAATTTTTTTTACAGGTTCTTTAACATTTAGTCCTTTGTCTGGGAAAATTATGTTTAGAGATTTTATTTATGTATCGTTTGATCATTCAATACGAATTCAGGATGGATATATAATATTCCGTTGGTGGCGATCGTATGTTCCCAAAGATGTATCAGAAGGTAAGAAGTTTACAACTAAGGAATGCGTTTTATTTTCTTCATATGAATTAATTTTGATTTCCCTGTTAATAACACAATCAAATTAAACTAAATGGATATTAAACGGTTGTAAATATATCTCACATTAATTATAGATTTATCACATTCTGACACAAGACTGTCGATTCAATTAAACGGATTTGAATTGCATTTCTACAATCGGTCTAAGTTGTATGACAACCTTGAACATTTCTTTAATCTGCAACCCACAGTTTTATTGGCGGTAAGTTAATAATCTGTTTTTTTATAATAAGAGAGGTAAAAATGATTATGATTTTAGAACACAAATTTATCTTCTGAGGATAGAGAAAAAATTAAGGAACATGTAATGAATTTAGAAAATAAAAAACATTATGGAGTTCAAAATAAACGATCTGAAGCAATGGCTGCAACCACTTGGCGCGATCTTATTCCTGTGATAAAAATAGATATTTGCTCGGTTTGCATACATCATATTTCTAATAAAATTTGCAAAATTATGTATATTTTTTCAGGGACGTTTTGTATTTGGTAATCGTCTTACTCCTACAACATTAACAATTTCAGTAGAAGAAGCTCATTGTACTTATAGTACAAAACCTGCAGTGTGTAAGCTCGATTATTTTATGCATTTTATAAAATCAAAAATAGAAAATGCTAAAGTTATGTTTGCACCGAGTCCTAAATATACTGGTTTAGTTGATGAACCACCAAGGTTTGTTGCGTTTTTAAAATAAAATTTAAAAATCTTAATTTAATTCATTATACTATAAACATTTAATTACTCTGTAAAATATAATAATAACTTTCAGATACATGGGAGAAGGATTTGTTGTTATGATGTCAAATTTCATGGAAATTTATTTTTATATGGATGAACCTGGTATATGTTAATTTTTTCATGTAATTTTGAAACAAATAATCTCTCTCATAAAAATAATTTAGGTTCTGTACCGGAGGAACCCGTTCATTTAATTCTTGCAAATGGAGATATAGTAGAACCAGCCCCACCAGTTTGGGGTGTGGATATAAAATGCGGAAAGGGTACCGATTTTAGTTATGGACCATGGGCAGATCGTCAGCGAGATCATTTATTTAAGTTTTTTTTCCCGCCTGACTGGCAAAAAATGGTAACTGCATCTTCGCCAACTCCAGGAGAAATAAGGAAATATCAATCATTTGATATAAGCTTATGCACTCTAAATGAAGCGACCATTGATATATTATTCTCAAAAGATAAAGAAACTAATGCAATGCATGTGACAGTTGGCCCTGGATCCTATATTGAAGTCACATTGCCATGGATTACACAAGTGAATGGATATGTCACAAAAATTTCAGGCCAGCTTTTGCACGCTGAAGCTACTACAAGTTTACAGTACAGAAGCTTAGCTGAATGTGAATCTTTAGAATATAAAATAAAGTAAGTTTTCTTCCAGTATTAAAATGATAGAATTTTTTAATTTTTCCGTATTAGCGTTCATTTTCCAACAAAATGGAATGACACTCAGAATTGGAGTATTAATCTTACCGGATGTAAGGCTACTGCTTTTATTGTTTACAAACACAAATCATTTTTTCAGGTAAATGGTATATTAATAATTTATAAAATATTATTATGAATAAAAATAGATTCCCTTCGTTCTCATATATTATTTTATTTTTATTAGGATCTTATAGAGGATTGGAGTTCCAAATCAAGGCCTGATATTCTTACTTTCGTGCCATATACATGTAAATTTACAATTCTTTTAAAGGATTTTGAAATATTAACTTTGAGTAACGAATATAATTGGATCGATTGCTCAAGTACTAATCAGGAAAACAATCATTTAGCGTTTTGTGGCGATTTATTTGATTTGAGTTTTACATTACCTTTTGATCATTTCTTACCACAAAAAGTCATTTTAAAGTTTTGGATTCATGGTGAAGGGTTGGACTTAAGCTTGTACGTACCAGAAGTATCTTCAACAAGGCCAATTGTTAGAGCAATACATGAGAATGCAAAAGTTTTGACACGGAATGGTAAAACAAAAAAAATCGTTGACGTACAGTGTAGGAAATGGCGTCGCATTTGTCAAGCCAGGTTCGAATATTATTTCAAAAGGATTTATATTAACTATAATTTTGACACACCAGAATAACTTAAAAAATGAAGTTTATTAAAAGTCATACTTTCAGTTCAGGATGGATAGATTGTTGGAGTGTACCAATTGTTGCACTATCTATACAATATATTTATCATCCTATACCACCTCTTGGCCCAGATCCACAAGCTGACATAACAACGCCTGAAAAGGAAGAAATATTGTTGAGTCCAATGAGAATACCAAAAATAAGGAAGTCACCAGTTGTAAATTGGAGGATGGTATGTAATATGCATAAAAGCGCATTTGCAATAATTTTTATATATACATACAATGTATATTTTTCTTTATAGACTGATAAATGTAAATTTGATCCCTGTCTTTTACCACCTGACCAAGTTACTGTAGAACTAGAAATAGGTTCTTCAGTTCTATTTGCCTATGGAAATATATTGCGAAATTTTATACATTTAAAGGTAAATACATTTTGGTAAAATTTACGAAATACATAAATTAAAGCTATTTTTGACAAACACAAATTTATATTAAAATTTTTAAATATAGATTTACATATATATATAAATTTGTGTTAGTAAAAAATAGCTTGAATTTATATATTTCGTAAATATTATCAATATGATGGCAACAATATATATAACATAAATTTGTATTCTAGGAAAATATATTTGGTGAGGATCAAAATTTTACAGACATGGAGCAATCGAATGTGAAAATAAAAACTTGTAATCCATCAGAGACAAATGCTAGAGATTTTTTAATTACCAAAGATATGCAACCAAAACCAAATCCTGAAAAAGTTATTCCGGAAGAAAAACAGAAACCTTTTGATTCCAGATCTTATAGACCTTTAGACGTAATTGTTTCCGTAACCATTCATGACATTCAAGCTCATCTATTAAAGGTGTTACAAATATATATACGCTTAGGATGCAAATATTTTAAGGGTCGATGCATTTTTTAGAAAATGCCATTTTGCTAAAAATTTTGCGTCTATAATTTTTTTTTGCATTATGGTGCGTCGTAGTCTTACCTCTTTTTTAGTACTAGCGTTATTAGTACAACAGTATTTTGACTTTACAATTATTTGTTATTTGTATTGCCATAAAAATATTTTTTAAGTTGGAAAATCAGTAGTATATTTTAACGAGTAATTGATCCAACAAATCGGCAATTAAAATATTTGCTAACAAAAAATATGTACTTTTACTAACATAAAACTTACTAATAGAATTGCACTGAAATTGATCCACCATGTCCGGTTATTGTAATTGAACGATTGGGCTTTGAGATGAAAAAAAGATTCACTGAAACTGAATTGCAAGTGTTAGTAAGTCCTTCATATTTAATTGTTTCAGATAATTTGATAAGGACAGTTCAAGATAAACACATCAAACAAGGACATATTTTACTTTCAGCAGTACAGGTGAGTTTTGTGTTAGTTCTAACAACATATTTCCCAAAGCATGTTTATTTTATAACATTTTCTTTTATTTTTAACTTTGCTCTTTAAAATCTATTGTTTAACAGGTTCGGGGACATGCCATGTTTAGTAATGAGGGCTGTAAATTAGATGAAGAGACTGTAGAATACGCATGGTTGCTGGAGATTATTATAGGGAAATTTTCAGGAAAACTAAGTATAGCACAGGTAAGTTAATTTAAAAATAAAGTATAAACTAATATAATAAGTAAAATAATAGTCTTGAAATGATAAGTTTTTTGAATCCTCTGAATGGTTTGAACAACTCATTTAGATATTTTTCTTATATTAAACCAAATCTGGCGAATATATCATTTTACCTTACAGTTAAGTGACATAGTTGTATCGTTGGAGACATTTATATTTTTGGCCTTGGATCCTGAAAACTGTTTAAAAACACCAAAAATAATTAAAAACTGTCATCATGGTTTACCTATTAGTCAATGTAAACACACTAACGAAATTAAGAAGTATAAGTGTCCATGTGCTGAAGATATCAAGTATAAAATGACACGACTATCCATAGATGCAATTGATCTCTATTTAATTGAAAGCGGAACAGCTTTACATACTTGGGTAAATAATTATATTAAACATATTTTGCAATTGATTGTAGTAAGATCGTACCCGTTTATATATGTATTTGCTGGTTTAGTTTACGATTACAAAACATTTACGGTTAAGTTAATTTAAAAATGAAATTGAACAGTACTTCATTTCATTTTTAAACATCCAAAAGACAATATGTTTAATAGTTAATGAGTATTTTTATATTAATTAAAACTTGAAATTGCCTCCAAATATAAGTAATATATATATATATATATATATATATATATATATATATATATATATATATATGTATATATTTTATTTCAGATATCACCAATTAGATTATCATCTTGTAACTTACATGGCCAACGTGTGAAATCTGGTGTTTCCTGTATAATACCTTCAGTATTGATGCGCTTATTTGTATTAAACAATACCAACAGTGGGTTCAACACTACAGGTTTGAATATAATTATTTTTTAACACTTTGAGTATGAGTATCATATAAACGAAAATAATTTTTTCTGTGTCCAAAAAACAAATCATCTTAAGTCCACATAAGTGCTTATAGCTATTTTGGTTTTTTTGAACGAATTTACTGATCATTTATTTTTTGGTCCAAGTGCAGTTGCAATATCTTCAACTAAGCAGAAGTTATAGCAATTTAAATATAGCTTAAATTATTAAAACATTCGCGTAAATTTCGGCATAAGACGTCGTTGTAGTTTATATCCATATCCAGATTACGTAAGGAGACGTAATTTGCTTATGAATAGAAACTACAGGGTTCGCTTGCACTTTATATCATTTTTACAACCGCGGGTTTCGTATATTTTTAAAATAGCTTCTTTTGCCAGAACAATTCCATTATTGAATGTGCAAGTATCAAAAAAATGAATGTACCAGTTGCTTTGAGGAATATTGTAAAAATCCTTTCTCCAACTAAGTAGAAAGCATCTTTTATACAAATAATATTACCTATTACAAAATTCTAATTTATGCTATTTAACATATTTTATATCAAATTGGGATTCACAATTTTCAATTACATATTACTTTTTTTTCTTGAACAATTTTTACTAATTAACATAGGAAGTCGGGTATCTTCAAAGTTCAGAAGGAAAAATGATCATAATAAAGAGGAGTTCTACGAATCTAAAAGAAATATTGAAAAATCATTTTCTTTTCGTTCTAATAAAAATGATTTTCCCGTGGGTAAATGTGATGAACCATCATCAAAACGAGAATGCGAATACGATAATTGGTTGGAAGTAGGCTGTATGTCGTTAGGTCCAGTATTATTAGAAGGAGCTTCAGCGTTATCAAATCCTGATCAGAAATTACATATGGTTCAGCATAAGTAAAAATAAAATTTATATTTAAAAACATGTTTCTTATGTATGTATTTATATTCTGAAAGTTTTTTAAAAACACATGATCAAAAACTTAAGAGATTATGGTTTATTTGGACCAATAGTAACGGTAGTCAAACCGATGTTACACGTTGTGGTTGTATTGGAGGTTGTGCGTTTTTCGGTGGAAATAGAAATGGGTTGAAATTTTTTAAACCTGGTCCTCAGGATGTCCTTGATAATTTCAACATTGCCCGTTATCAGTAAATTATTACTTCTCTGATTTTACCATTTATTAATGTTCATGCACATTATAGAATTTTGCAAAATTCAAAGGAATTTGGGTTTGGTGAAAGCATATTACATGATGGTCAACTAGTATTTCATACAC
Organism: Empis livida; assembly: GCA_963932195.1. Classification (NCBI taxonomy): domain Eukaryota; kingdom Metazoa; phylum Arthropoda; class Insecta; order Diptera; family Empididae; genus Empis; species Empis livida. Next base: position 1,224,041 of record OZ010649.1, read on the forward strand.
CTCCATATAGTTTACATCCTGTTTCTCTGCAAGAAAATACGGAAGTTTTCGGAAAAGTATTAAATAAAATTTATAATTGTGGGAAAAAATCAAATATTTGAATTTTAGTTTAAAAATAGAAGAAAATCTACCGACAACAAATATAATGCTGCAAATAAAAGCGAAGTGACAGAGAATGTGCCACACGAAAGAAAAAACATTATTATGGCAAAGACTAAAGAAAATGATGATATGTGCCAACAGTCAGATATAGATAGGAAACTTAATTTTTATAATACTTCAAGGTTAATTTTTTTTCATTCTGATAAATTTTTATACAGAATGTAAATTTTATACAGGCAAACATCTTTTGAAGTACCTTATGCTAGATTACTTGACAGTCCATCGAAAGTATCAATCAAACAGGACCCATCTGGAACCCAAGAGTTATCTTTTTGTAGAGAATCAGATCAAAAACCAAAAGTATTATTAAAAGTGTGCACACCAAAAAATTATTTATCTGATCCGAGACTTACAGGCGAACATTATACGGAAGATGAGCTGCAGGCAAATTAATAGCAATTATATAAAAATAAATATTTTTTATCTTTAATGTTTTAGAATGTTGCTGAAATTTCACGTTCAGCACCTCATACCCATCACTTAGAATTAGGAAGTGATGATGGGTGGCTAAAAAGTAAAGAATATACAAATGAATTTTATTCAGATATTCAAAATGAAGTTCAAAGAACTATATCGTTAACTTCTGAAAATCCATCTGAGATTTTTTTTTCTGCTGATGAAGACATTGCAAATGTAGCTACTCACAACATCAACTCTAGAAATACATATTCAACCGGCTCACCAAACCGAAGAATTATCCATGATTTTAGGTACTTAATTGATAATGGAAGTTGATTTGATGACTTTAGAACCTGGTTTAGTTTATTATAATTTTAAACACTTTTATGCTATATTTAAGTTGATTTAAATATAGCATAAAATTGTTTAAAGTTGATTTATGCTATATTAACTATTTAATTGTTAAAATAGGCATATTTTTAATTCCAGAAGTGATCAAAATATATATACAAAAGAAGGTTCAATCTGTTTTCAAAATACATCTAAGAAATCCGTAAGTAATGCTTTGTGCGAAATCAAAATTAATAATATATAAATTACTACAATTAAGTCACTTGTTTTTTGTTTTCAGGCTGAACAAATCGAGTCGTCTTCGGAAACTCCTTCTTTATCATCCACTTCATTTATATCTGCACTGTCATCGCAAGATGATATGACTGCAATGAATTTGCGTAGACAAGTTAACCGTCCAATTATGGAGTCACCATTATTAATGACAAGTTATTTATGTCATTTACCGCAGGTTTATATTTTATGTGATTTTAAATATTAGCAATTATACAAAGAATTTTAGTTAAAATGCTCTAACTGGAACAGTTGCTCATTTCCACCCGGCCCCGACGCTTTTTCATTCCAACTTTTCCAAACTAATGAAAATGGCGGATTAACGTACATTGGTAACAAACTCGTACCACAATTTGATTCTTATCATAAATGGAGAGAATTTAAACTTTTACCACGTTATGAAAAAAAATCGAGCACTTCGAGTTCACCAAATATAATTTTTGGACCTAGATGCCATCCTTGGGATCCTAGTATTCTATTAACAGAAGAAGATAATGAAAAATATATGTCGGGTTTTCAACATGGAGAATTTATGAGCATAAACGGAGAATCAGCACCTTCTTGTACTTCAATTGTAATTAAATTCAAAGGTGAAGTAAACATTTTTTTCACTCCATTGCTGCTAGAAGGACTGCAAAGGTTAGTGAAATATCTTTCAAAGAAAATTTGGCATATATGTATATTAATAATGATAAATAATCTATTTAGTATTATATTCTTAGTTCGTATCATATGACGCTATTTTTATATTAATTTTTAGATTTATTGAAAGTCTAATGCCTTCCATATCTACGATGCATTTATTATCTGTAGTTCATTTTATGCACTCATTTTGTGTTAACAAAGTGAAGAATGATAACATACTGAAAAGAGATGAGAATTTGAGATTATGGTCTGAGGTACTTTTACGTTGGCTTAATTTTGTCTGCTATTTTATATAACTTTAATTTTGGGATCAGGTACATTCAAAATCAAAAAGATCTACAACTGAAAAAAATTTACAAGCTCCTGGTGACTCGGTACTAAGTGATGTGTATGAAGAAAGTATTTCGATTAAATCTCAAGGACTAGTAATTCTACCTAAAATTAGCATTACATTATTGCAATCATCAATAGTAGATGATGTATGTTCTATAACCAATTTTGATAATTTTCAGGTACATTATTCAATAACCTTTATTCTTTGATATTGACAAATTATTTTTTAAATAGGACTTTACTTGTGTATCATTATTGTCATTTTATATTGAAGGAATATCTACGAAATTCCATTTAGGGAAAACATTCAAAGCTGCCATGCACAATTTGTATATTCAACAGACAGTTAGATCTGGCAATACAAATAAAAAAAGTGGAATAATGAAAGGAACAAAGGCATTATTAGCCCATTTATCGTCACAAACTAGACCTGATAATGTACAAGGAGAACCAATTGTAATTGAAACTTCCGAAAAACAATTAGAAGAACTTGTTATAACACTAGATATTGGAAGAGCACATGCCCAGTTACGCCGACTTAAAAATGATGGATTTGATACACAGGTAAATTCATAATGATAGATAGCCAAATGATAAATATTATAAAATTAACCTTATTTTTTTACACCTTTTTTAGTTTTAGTTTTAGTAAGTTGTTTTTATATTACATTTTTCAACTATTTTCTCTTTATTATTAAACGGTAATTGTTATATACACCCCCATTTGTCCAAATAATAATACTTATTCTATAGTGTGAGAACTGAAGCTATATAAATATGCCTTAATCATTAATTGCAGCAGAACTCGCAGATCGTAACAGCTATCCCAGAACACAAGAGTAAAACTATGTTTGAATGCCTGCGAATACCCGAAATAAATGGAATAGATGATATTGGCTATATAATGTTTGAATGTGGATTAGAGGGCGTAGGAATTAAAATAGTAAAAAAATCGCATTTTGAAAAATCAGAAAACTGCGAAGATAACGATACTAGTTATGTTAGTAATACAAGAGTATCAACTCATTTAAATAATGATAGTAACAGCAATGAAATGGAGAATAATAAATCTGAGTTTTCATTGAAACTGAAGAAGCCTTCAACACCCAGAACACCGAAAGAGAAGTTTGCACAAGCTTTAGAGCATATAATTATTACAGGAGAAGCAGCTATCAAAGGTATTATATATAGACAGATTATAAACAAACTTATCAGCTTTATATTGTCTTTTCTAGAATCAAGAAATAAATCAACAAAGCAGACATTTGAAGAATTTGAAAACGTCGAAAAAGTTAAGACTAGAAAGAGAAATCTTGACAAAAAGTTGCCCATTCACAAGGAAACTGATAAAACATCTTCTTGTATTATAGAATTAAAATCGGTATGGTTTAACTTTGCTGCTCCACCTTGTGTTCCTATTACAAGAAAAATTGATTTATCGAGGTAACAAAATGATTTTTTTTTTAAATAATTATAATTTTTTGTTTCAAAAAGGTTGGATTGGAATTTTCTTAATACTGCATCTCCAGCAATTACGGCTTGGATGAACCCATCTAATCGGTTGGCTATGAAGATAATAGCGCTTTACCGTTTGATACGCATTCGTCACACATCGGTTGCTGCTTGTTTAATGGCAGATGCCTTAGAAAACGAAAAATTTCAGAGAAAGAGCCATATCAAGAAGGTAATTAGTTCATGTTAATTCAAACTGGACCGTTGTACCGTAAACTTCATTGTAATATTTATTTTAAAATAATTTTGAAGAAACAAAATAATTACTGTTTACATATAGCCAAATAATTAAAAGGGTGCAGGTCAACTTGTATAATTTTTTTTTATAGGAAGAAATAAACCTAATTTTTTTGCGTTTCCTGTAAACTTTTTAAAATATCGCTTACAGAAGAGTGTTGATGTATTGAAATTTTTATGACTAAAGTTATTATGAAGTTATAAGTTTGTAAGGAAAATTTCCCTTAAAAATTCTTATACAAATGTTTAAATAGAAGTACAATCTTTTTATTTTGTCTTTATAAAGACAAAATAAAAAAGTTATATAAAGGCTTATAGTAGAAATAAATCAACTAAGCTGACATTTGAAGAATTTCAAATGTCTGCTTTGAAGTACATCAAAATAACATTTTGTGAAAATTTCCGGGTATCAGTATATATTATATAAACCTAATTTTAGAGCCGTTACGCAGGAAATTACACTCTTCTGTCTAAAACTTTGCAAGAAGATCCAAGCTGTCAGCTATGTACAATTATGCAAAATTTAGTATTAGAAGAAGGAGTTGATAAAATAGAATCGATTTTTAAGCAAGCAGAAATACCACATTTAAATATATTACGCCAGGTTTGTAAAAAATTATTATAATATTAATTTAATAATTGCATGGTTATTTTTCAGGGCGTTATAGTTCTTAGTAGGCAATGGAAAAATTCTCTTTATAATCCGATTCTCTTCGAACATCAGTACAAAAATAAGTTGGCCAGACCAATCAATGTAACATTTTCTTTTGCACAGGTTGATGAGGTATATATTGCAATTAATGTATTATATTTATATAAACTTAAATGATTATCTCAATATATTACTTAATTAGGAATGTGATGATGGAGAATGTGAAGTAGATGCTGATACCAGTATTCTAAGTGTACCAGTTGAAAATGCTGAAGAAAATGAAAATGCACTCTTACTTGGGAGAATTTATAATAAATCTAATTTTGGTAATTATAATATTTTTTGTTATACTTCAATATTCATTTGTGCTAGAAATAGATTTATGGATTTATAGTTATTTTTTAAATTCCTGCTATAACACTTTATCAATGTGTTTAATATTCATAGTGTAATTTTCATTTTAAAATATTCATTACCATGTAAAACTGGAGTCGTATTGAAATCTCTCTTCACTGCCCGTGTTTTCGAGATCATCATTTTTAGTAACAAAATGGGATTTTGTTACAAAAAGATTATAATTTTTATAAATTATCTTTTTTTATTTCTCGAAATTTGCTTTATCAAAATCGCTTGTTTTTTGTACACGTTGTCTATTTCACATTTACCATACAACTACGTAGATACCATACAACTACGTAGATGTGGTTTGCGCTCCAATTTTCTTTATTTAAGTTTAGTATTCTATATAGGAAGAAATTGAAACGATATACGAAAAAAAGAACAGCAGACTTAATTAGAAAAAAAAATTAATTTGTTCAAAATTATGTTCAACCGTTAGAAATCACCCGGTTGTAGAACAAAATAATGTTGGTTTTGTGATAATAACTTTCTTGAATTTTAAAACCCTGATTTTTAAACCTAATTTCTTTTTTGCAATGTTTTTTTAATTTTTTTATTAATTGTGTTGTATGAAATATAATTATGTACATATATAATATATAATTTCTATTATATGTTTAGACACATCAGAACTAGTACAAGGATATTCTATAGACACAATACCAGGACAACTTCCAACGGAAGCTTCATTGCAGGGAACTAATTTACAAAATAGGTAATAATATTTATATGTTGTATCTTATAGTTATGGAAAATATGTACATTTTTGAAGTGGCTCTTATGATACATACAAAACTTTGTTAGATATTTTCTTTTAACGAGACGATATAAGTTAAGCCCAGGTTATTTAATTTGCAACTAATTCAGTTTCATAAGTATTTGACAAGCAATTTAAGAAAATTGTGATATTTGAATTCGACCCTTCCTTTGCTCTCATGTCATACAAAATACAAAATAAAAATTAATTTTTATTATAAATTTGAGACGAATAATGTAGTCTTTTTAATCTAAGATTTCAGATTCCTATAATATCTGGTTTAGCGGATATACCAAATCCAGGACTTGGTAAGAGGACTGCAATAATTTGAAAGTTTTTATTTGAAAATCCGTTATATTTCTTAGAATATGGGACACTACATGAAGGATCTGGAAGTTCTAATTCCATAAACAAAATTTGCGTAGATAAAATAAATGACAGAAGTGATATATATTCATATACGGAAAAACATCCTGACAATACAGGCAATAAGGTATTTGTGTTAATATAAATACTCAAAAAAAAAGGCTTTGTTAGTTATTTTCTTTTAATTGTTGCTGTAAATGAAGAATTAAAAAGCACTTTTTAATTGTACATTTATATTAGAAATAAAATTATATATAAATATACAAATATATCATAACTTTTTAAGGATATATTTGGCGAAACACCTAAAAATAATACAGCAGTACCCGTTCAATCTAAGAAACTTTGGCAAGATTCGATTAAACTTCTAGATGCTCATTTAATATTTGAACCTTTATTAACTTGCTTAGGTGTTATGCCGCAACAAATGATAAATAATATTTCCAATACGGGTAAAAGTGAAACTATAATATATCTGTTGATTTTGAACATTCCCATAACAATAATTCTAGACTTATCTTCACTGGAAAATTTTGGCACTAACCTTTCTTTAATTGGAACATTTGATTCTCTCCGAGTTAATATTTCAGAAAGTGAAGCAGGCGATAAAAAAGGAGGGCAAACGAAACGAAATAAAAGGGAAACTATGAAGTCGCTTATTACTTCAGATGCATCTTTTCTATGTGAGCGAGTAGGTATAGAATTAGAAGTGCTCAAAATGTCAGATGGACTTGTTGATCAGGCCAAACAGAATGTCATTTTTATATCAAGGAGTCAGTTGAAAAAGCATACAAGCACCGTAATTAATTTCAGCATTAATGTTCGTTTTATATCACAACAGGTTAATTTAAAAGTTATAGTTTTAGTAAATATATGAATAAAAATAATAATGCTTATACTAAAGATCAATATGCCGCTATTAAGATTGTTGCATCAAATTACAAATATGTATCAAAATGTAAAAGATGCCCAAGTAGAATTTCATGAACAACCTGAAGTCGGTAAAAAACCACCAGTTCCCAAGGAGGAGTTTAGTTTAGGTATAATTTTTCGTGTAATAGATAATCATAAATTTTTATATCAATAATGTAAATCAGGTAGGTCCACTTGAGGATGCAAATTGAAGATTCGTTGGTTCATTTAAGATAACAAATCGTATATGCGGGGTCAGTTTTTAATAACCACGTAGGTGGAATCTGAAACATTTAATAACAACTTAAATAAAATAGTTAAACTAAATATGTACTAGATACTAGAAAAGAGAATAATTAATTATTTATCAAACAAAAAATTAACCAATGAATCGTAGTTTAAAACATTTACATCTTAAACCAGACCACCCTGTATTATATACATAATATTTATATATATATATATATTTACAGCTTCAGACATAAATGATATCCAATTCGGATCTCTTTCGGACCGTTTTATTCAAAATGAAAATTGCTTTGATGAAAAGTTCGAAAAATTTACTGATAACAAGTAAGAATATTGCCAAATATATATATTAGGAATCACTACAAATTAATTTATCTTTGAACTATATTTGTTAAAAGAGCTGTTTTGTTATAAATCTAATGTAAGCAAAATATGATTTTTTTAATACATATTGTATTTAATTTCAGAAGTCAGCTTTTAGCTTTTGGATCTTCAAATCAAATTAATCCATCGTTCCCCACAAAAGTACGACCACAAAGCTTTGCACAAAAATTACGATCTACTGGAAAATCTGTAAAAGGAAAATTAGGTAAATGTTTAATATTATTTTTATATATACAGCTTCGTCTTGTTAAGCTATCCACTTTGGAAGTTGGACATCATTAAATTTATTTCTTCTATAAAGCGTGTTTTTCTTATTTTCTGTCCAAATATATATGTAAATTTTGTGATATTTACTGAATCGATTCTGTATTTTTCCATGCATCATAGTTATAAATTTTATTTTATGTAATTCAATTTATTTATATAAATATTTATATCATTATTATTTTAGAAGTATGTATATTTCTGTGATTGCAATATGTTAGTCATAAAATCACAAAAAATTGTCATTAATTTATGTACCGTAAATTTTGCTACGAAAATGCAGAGTACTTATTGTGTGCGTGTGTATAACTGATATGTTACAGTATTACGTTTATTTTGGAACTTAATAATAAATTATAAATAATATTCATAATAAGAGTTAAATTATTCTTGAACTTATAAAAAATCATATACATAATTACACTGGATATAGGTATTAACAAATGAGTTCTATATATGATGTATATTTTTATTATAGGTTACACGAATTTAAATGACTCAAAAATATCTCCACTGAGGGACAGTCCTATACAGTTGCCTTGTGACGGATTAAATGGTAAATATATTTTATATAAATAGGGATTACAATTTTTTTAATTTAAAAAAAGCTGAATAGTAAATATAAATGTTAAAATTATTCGTAATAATCCTTGCATATAATGTTTTGAAATTTTACGATTTAAATTATTCTTGAAATGAAAAAAAAATATTTTTAAAATAATAATGCACAATATAATTACATATTTCATATATCCTATGTATATAATATAGATTTTAAAAATGGAAGAAATCATTCTATCAGTATTTTAAATGATAATGGCTATAATGCATTTGAACGAACATATTGTTGGAAAACGATTTATCATTTACTAGACTTATATGGAACCATGCCAGAAACTAAAATGGTTCAAAAGTATGAAAAAGTATTTATAACCAAATAAAATTATTACAATTTATTATATTTTAGTTCTTTTCGTATTGAAAGTAATGAAAATGAAAAACAACGAAAAAAAATTAATGACTCGCTAAGAAACAAAAGGGATGGTGGAAGTCATGCGGTACCAAAATCATTTTCACAAGAACGTTAGTAGTCATATCTAACCCATTTCTCAGACTCAAATAGTTTACTTATTTCTTATTCTAGATATACAATCACCAGCTAAAACAAGATTGGTTATTTTTGGAATAGCCAAAATTCATAAAACTAGACTTTTAGCATCTTTAAGCGGATTAAAGGTTAAAATATAATTTTATTATAACAATATTTTGAAAATAAATTTTGCGAAATCAAAATTGCCAACCTTAATAAAAGACTGCCACAATCTTCTATTCAATTTAAATTTCTATGCAAGATTTAAAAGTTTAGGAAATTCTTAGTTTGTTTGTTTGTTTAAAATTTTGTTTAATAAATAAAAATTTAAGTTTTTTGAAATGTGGCGATCTTCTATAATGGGTGGAATTATGCTACATGCATTGTCATTGTGGATGAAATGTTATGAATAATAGTGATTGTAAAGCAGTTTCTACACAATAATTAACCTGTTTTTTTCCTTTCAAACTTCAATCTATGAATATTTTAGCTGGAAGCTGAAATAACCACCTTCAATAGTAGTGTTACATGGAGAAATAAAACACGTCCAGCATCTTTAGAACGGTCTTTTACTGGACAAATTGGGCGAGCAATGATAGTCCTTTTAGAAGGTCTGCCACCTAAACAACAGTAATTTTCTTTTTAATGTTTACCTCAGTATATAAGTAAACTGTATTTATTCGCTAGAACTGTAGTTAAAATGACTATTGGAAAATCACAAACATTATATTCAAGCATAAATAAAAAAGGAAAAGACAAAAATAGTGGCCTATTATCTATTGGACCTGTCAATATAGATATTCCACAGCACCCACTTGTTTTACATGGCATGATGACACGAAGTTCAAAACAGTTATCATCGACTCTTCAGGTAAAGTTTTTTATAAAATTACTTTGCTTCAAATAATTATTTTGGTTACGATTTCGAAAAAGCTGCATTTGATTTTTCAATTATACAATAATTAACATTTTTTACTTATATTTTCAATTTTTTAAATCGTTTTTTGAATCGCAATGAAATTGAATATTCTAGTAGTAAATAAACGACTCATATATAGAATTTATAATGTCACTTTTAAAATTTGTTGCCTAAATTTTATTTCTTAGGAATTACGGGTTGGAAGGCCTTCAAGTAAGTATACACGTTGTAGTGAAGACACAGAATCACCTTTTCGTAAAAGAGAAGACAGAAGTAAGTGGTATCGTCATGGGTATTCAGTTCATACTAAGCATACTCAAAATAAGAACAGATTGCTTCAACCACTTGTAATGCAGTTCAATATTCTGCTACAGGTAATTTAATAATTCGTTAAATAATATATTTTTATTTTAATAAATTACTTTTGCTTTAGAGTATCTCCGTAAATGCAGCATTGTTACCATCACTTCAAGCTCAATATAAAATGAATCACGTGAGTTCGACTGGGGTTACTGGCACTAAAGCTAAATTTGTGATTGATTTACCTACCCATACTTTAAGTTTTGCAACGAAAATTCAGGTTAGTTTAATATGCTGTATTTAGCTGAGTTTCTTTTTACTTCTGTAGATCGAACACTTTTTGTTCTCTGAAATCAGATTAATCTTGCTATCGGATATAAGAATCAGTTTCAGAATTTTTCAGAGGGAAAATTGCCACAAAAATTATAGGGTGGCAATTCTGTATTTCATAGATGGCTGAAAAAGTTATTTCAAAATAGTAATTCTGGATTTAAAAATTTTACTTTAAAACCCTCCTAATATTTTTATTGTAAAATTATGATCTTTTGATATCACTTCTTCTTTTAGACTGTTGAAGCTAATTTACCTTCAGAGGCTTGCATAGCATTACCTCCTGTACACGTTAGTGCTGAATATATTTCAGAAAATAATAACGAGGTATTGTACAAAAAGAATATAATCGTCAATTGTTATATAATATTTATATATATTGAAGGACATTGATCTGGAAGGTATTATCTTACGTCAAGGGAGTTACGTTAATGCATCTGCTGAGATTGGAGAATTTGAGCGTTGTTTAACAACTGATTTATTAAATCATTTAGTATTTGTTCAAAAAGTCTTCATGAAGGAAGTTAATGAAGTTATCCAAAAACTGTATGGAGGCGAAAAACTTATACCTCTGTGGTTAGAAGACGAAAATATTCCAGAAAATTCTATTAAACGAATTCTTTTTTCCTTAAATATAAGCATGAAAGTATGAAATTTTAAATGATTCGGTACTTAAATAACAAATTTATTGTTTAGCGAATACAATTAACTGCAACAACACCATGTTCCTCTGCAGTAAGATTTGAAACTGGAATACTCGAACTACATTTATCAAACAGAGTAAAAAATATTGGAGAAGGCCATATTCCAAAGCTATTTGGTAAAGCTCAAATAGACTTTAATCTCGCTTTGGGACAAATTATAAAAAATGTCATATTTGACGAAGCAGAACCAGAATTTCAGCAATATGCATTTTTCCATACAACAGTTGCTCTTAGAAACGCTTTTCAAGATGAGCTGGTTAACGAAGATAAGGAATTAATTTTATTAAGTCTAAAGCGGCCGTTAATTTATATTCAACCAATAGCAGTTGATAAAGCTATTTTAGTATGGTTAAATTATAAAAATGCCTACGAATATTGGGCTGAAAAACGTTCAAACTTAACTAATGAAGTAACAATGACAGGACAACAGGTTTTATACTAAAATATCTTGTATAAGATGATGATGATTTTCTTATGTTCTTGTAGATTTTCGAAAAAGCTGCTTTTGGTCAATTAGGTAATATTGCAGCATCAAATTTATCAACATTATTTTTACAATTAACAGTTGAAGATATGGGTATATGTCTCCCGCTTAATTCTGTAACTACGGTATGTATATTTATATGCTAAGATGTTTTAATAACAATATTATTTCACAGACATGGGGATCTCGATCTTATCAAGATTTTGAACCTAAGGGAGCCGTGGTTATCACTTTAGAAAATACAATTATCTCAGGTAAAACTACTCATATTATACTATTTAAACATATGTATTCAATATATATAACAGTGCTAATATCTATTTTTTTAAAATGTAATTTCAATTACAGTTAAAAAAATTATATATATATATTTTTTTTTTCAGCTTGTAATTCAGGTTCATTAGTTTCAAGTGGAAAATTTTCTGGACTTTGTTTACGCTTTGCAGATGATTTTGAAACAACATTAGATGATTGGAAACCTAATATGACTGATTCCAATATAATGAATTTATGTGTAGTATCGGAAGGAACGTATGAAGTTTGTTCCAGAACAATTGCTGCCAAAAACAAAGGTTGTAAATATTTATAGATAATTCTCATGTTTATGTAATTTATTTTTATATATAAAACATATTACTTATAATTTAACGTAATATACAAAAACTTTTTTTTAGAAAATGCCAAATGGTTTTTAAATGTTAAATGGCAAATGGAAGGTGTAGATATTCATTTAGATGTTAATATAGGCAAGCAATTGTCTTCACTTGGTCACACTTTGACAATGTTAACAGGTTTTGAAGAAGACGACGATAATACGTTAGAAAGTGGCGATAGCGATGAAGGTGATTTAAATTCAAGAAATAATCAGGTATTTTCATCAAAAACCTTAACTAATAATTGAGTTCAATTGAAGTTCATTAAAAACCTCAGTTATCAATTAGAGTCAAAAGCAATGTATTCATATTTTAAAATTTTTGAAGGTAATATTCGGATAACTTTACTATTTTTAAATGCAAAATGTAATTGTGTTGAAATCTTATTCAAAATTATTATTTTTAAAAATATAAATAATATCTAATAAATAAATAAATAACAATTCAATGATTTCCGGTTACCCAAAAAAAAAAATGTGAATCGATGGTTTTTGAAGCATATGCTCTATTTTATCATAGTATTTTTTTAAGGTTAAAAAGAGAGATTTCGATATTCTACCTGAATTTTTATTCGATCCAGCAATTGATTCTAAGAAACGATCAATACTGATGGAAAATGAAATGAGCGAACAATTAAAAATCATTAATGACCTGCGAACCCTTGGTGCATCACAAAATACAATTGCTCATGAAGAAAGACGATTACAAGAGCTTCAAGCTTTATGTTACAAATATTTTCGAAGAGATATGATTCAGGTTTGAATTTTTATGAAAAAAAGATAAATAAATATGTATGATTTTGCAAATTTAGAAATGGAAGCGACCATCAATTCGGAGTTCTATGTTGAAACCATCTAATAGATCACAATCTTTTGCAATTCCATCATATAATAAAGACCCAGCTGATGAATCTAATGGGAAAAAATTAGACACTATCATTTCCACTGATGAAAGTCTTAGCCTGCAAAGTACGCCACAATCTATTTATTCTCTTAGTACTTCTATAAAAAGCAATTCACAAAACTCTCAAAGGGCCATTTTATCAGAAGCATTAAGGTAAATGTATGAATTGTATAAGGTGTTTTTTTAAACTCATTACGTTAATAATTAGACAAACATCTTTACCTAATACCGAATTCGATTCTGACATGACTGAAAATGAGATAGAGTGGGCTTCTTATGACGATGTACAAAATGAAATAGAAATTGATGGCTCAACGGTAGAACTAAGGAAAAAAAATAATGCTCAAATACAAAAGCAACAGGTTTGAACTTTTAATAATTTTCGTAAACAAAAGTATTTCATTTTATTATATTTATTTGTTATGTAAAATACCGAGTAAATTTAAAATACCGAGTAATTTTATAAAAATAGTACCCAAGTAATTTTGTAATCTTTCAAAAGGAACCCAATATTGACTTCGAATTAGACATAAAGGTTCTGATTAATTCGGGAAAATGTGTTCTTCATACGAAGGCACTTTCGGATGATAAATATAATATTGTAAGTGTAACTCTAAATCAACATAAACGTGAACGGAGCTTTGGGAATGAATGGGAAAGTCCTACCCAATCAAGAAAGCATAGAGATAAAAGTAAACTACGACATTGCACGCATAATGCAATATCTCCAGATATGACTGCATTTCATATTCCTGCTTTAGATGTTAAACTACATTATCAATCTAAAACATTATCAGAAGATATAAGTACAAAATTAGGCAATTCAGATCCGATGATACCCGTAGCAAATAGACGTTTTGGAAATAAGAGGGCATCATTATTTGCTTGGATGACTTTACAAAGTATTCCAGAAGAAACTATAATTTCTCCTCATATATTGGAATTTCTTGAGCAAACTTTAGAACCTATTCCTACTAAAAATGAATCCTGTATGCAATCATCTGTTCCTGTTAATCTTGATTTGTTACCAGACAACTATGTAGTTTATGCTTCGTTTCCTGTTGATGTTATAGTTTATTTCCATATGCAGCCATCTACATTCCGTTTTTCCTGCTTACCTGTTTCTAGAGTAGAGTGCATGCTGCAGTTGCCCAGTTTAGATATAGTTTTTAGTTCTAAGCGATCAGAAGATGATGAGCATGTCGATCCTTCAGGTGGATTGAGGTAATTCCGTGTAATGTAAGAATTTATTTTATTTTATTTTATTGTTTCTCTATAGTATCACAGGTTGTCTTGCTGATTTTAATGTTTATATATTCCATCCGTATGGTGGAAAGAAATCCGGTATTAAGGAACCCCAATTTTCACCGCTCACAGATAGTGAGAGAAAGAATTCATTAAGCATTAACGTAGAATTTGTAAAATTCCATATAACCCGATGCAGAAAATTGTTTATTGATACTATTTCATCAAAAAGAGTTAATACGGAATCTCAATCTCGTGCTGTTATCAGGTTTTCCACTATAGTTGATATTGGTAGTGCATCTTTTAAATATGATATGCGTCGTTTAACTGAAATATTAGCCTTCCCGAAAGCATGGTACCGTAGAAGAATTGTTCGTAGGCTGTTTTTGGGTGACTTAAGTTTTCATAAAAGTAGTCAAAATGAATTTGACAAATCGAGCTGTAATGATACGAAAGGACCGATTGTAAATGAACGCAATGAGTTCCCGTCCGAAAAACCTGATGTAAAAGTTACAATTATTGAGAAAGAAAAAAAGTTAGAGAAAGCATCTAGTTTTGATTCAAATTCAAACACAATACAGTCAGAAAAAAATCAAATAACAGCTTGGGAGACACTTGTACTTTTTGGCGTAAATTTTACAAAACTGAATGTGCAAATGAATATGGGCAATGTAATGGGCAATGTGGTAAGTGTCTGAAGTAGTAAAATTAAAGAACTAGAAATATACATATGCTAATAGATGTACCAATAGAAAGAGATTATGTTATTTGCGATATAATTTCAGATATGGTTAACCAAAGATTTTCAAAGTGATGGAAGATTAAACATAAGAAGTACCTCCTATAAAAATATGTATATTGGAGTTCATTTAGGAAGTTCTTCATTAGATGCTAAAGGCGGGATTGTGGGAGGTAATTTTGAACTTAGTCAAATTGATACCCAGTTTCGAATTAAAGAGCAAGCCGGTATTGAACCACACCATACAATGGGTTTGTGTTTAAAAGCACTGGAATTACGTTTAGATTATATGGGTACCAGTATTTTAATGACCCGTATAAGTGAGTTTTCAACAACTATGAAAGATGAATGGAAAACGAAAGAAAATTCATTAAACTCAGGAAATAAAATTGCAATGATTTTTATTCATGGTGATGTGTCTTGGGATCAAGTAATATTGTTGTTATTCATATCTAAAAGACCCAAAAATAAAATATATGTATTTTATTTCATTGTATAAGCTTCAAATAATGATATCAAAATCTACAACTGCTGACATACTTAAAATGTACTATAAATTAGAAGAATTTTTCACACAACAATTTAAATCATCTAAAAGAGTTTTTTCCAATTTGGAGCCACGTTTTAATGACAGACAGCAGAGTATTAAACGAAAACAGGTTGCTTTCTTCTTTTATAATAATTTTTGAATTTTTATCAAAAGTAATTATAGAAAAAAATCATAAGTGGAATGGCAATAAATTGTGAAATTCCTCTCAATACTGATTCAAAACACCATAGGCATTGGCAAAAGCCTTTAGAACGTGTTATGGGGTTAATGAAACCAACTCCTTTAACAAATATCCAGCCTAAAAATATTCTCGGAGGAACAGTAGTACTACATGGCACTAATATTTCACTTGCATGTTTTCATGGAATAAATTTCAAGGTTATATAAAGAGTTTTTCTTTCAACAATATCTAATTTTAAATTTTTAGTCGAAATCGTGGGCATTATTTAGTCTAAGAGAACCATGGATAAATGTTGCTACAGAAGCACAATTATCATTAAATTGTTCAGATGTTCAAGCTATTCAAACATTAACTTGTAGTCTTGGTCAGTCCTCAAAAATTCCTCAAAGTCATTCAATGGCTATAGTTAGTAGAATAACCAGAAATGTAATATTTCCGCCACAATTTAAGAATTTAAATGAATGGTTTTTGTATGCTTTCGCCAACAGTGATATTGATGGTTAGTCATAAGTTTTGCAATTCTTCATTAAAACACCCATCAATTATCTGTGTTTTTTTTAGCTATAGATCGTTTTCCAATCTTAGAACGAGATAAGGAAATTCTTTCGAACTCAATTGAAAGAAGTAGATTATCAGGAGTTAATTCATCTAAAAATCAAGGACATAATCACAACAGAGAAATTATTTTTGCATTGCCGAGCTTGCAATTGAATTTTAAAACTGAACATAAGCAAGGACCATCTACACCGCAACTTACGGGTACTATTTTGTCTTATATATCTTATGTTGCTCAATTTATTTATTCTTATTTAGAAAACAAACCTACAGTTCTATGCAGTTTTTTTACTGAATTTGATGATCATATTTTTGTAACAGTTGATGCAGACGCATTTTTCTTTTTACATGATTTAATTACATCTTATATTAATGAAAAGGAAAAAGTGGTAATGTATTAATTGTTATTATTATATTTTAGTTTTTAAATTAGGTATAAATGATAAAATTAGTCAGTTTTTAAGTCCAATGACGGCATGAACTTAACTTGATTTCTTCTATTTTGCACTTGTTTGTGTTTTTATTCAATTTCAATATAAACTATAATATATATCCGATAATTCAAAATAAATTATTAGTTCACCATGAAACTGTACGGTAATTTATTTTCATTTCTTCATATAGATGGGGGCACAAAACACACGTGCGATTTCACCTAATTCATCTCACACAAATAATATGACAGTGAAGCAGAATCAATTAGTTGGTGACGGCAGTAAGATCAATAATACCAATCAGATGAATACTTCTGGCGAACAAAATCTTCAATTAAATACTGATGAAGTTTGTGATTCAGAGACTGATGCATTTATAAGAGATTGGCGACGTTTTGAATGTAAAACATGGCATTTGGAGCCAACAGTGCGCCTTTTATCATGGGCTGGAAAATCTATAGAGCCGTAT
This sequence comes from Empis livida, assembly GCA_963932195.1. NCBI lineage: Eukaryota > Metazoa > Arthropoda > Insecta > Diptera > Empididae > Empis > Empis livida. Next base: position 1,241,492 of record OZ010649.1, read on the forward strand.
GGTATTGACTATATTTTGAATAAACTTGGGTTTAGTCATGCGCGCACAACTATTCCAAAATGGATGCAACGTGGTTTTATGGATCCTTTTGATAAAATTCAGGCCCTGTTAATGATTCAGTTATTAAACTTGGTCAAGGAAAATAAAATTGAAAAACCATAATTTGGTCAATATATATATATATTATATGAATGTTTAAATTACTAAAAATTTAAAAAATAAAATTACGATTATATTGAATAACTTAATCGGTTTTTATACTTCCTCCATGAAAGAGTTCACCCTTACCAACTGGCAAATAAATTTTTTTGCAGATTGCATTGATGTTTGGTTAATTTTCTATACATTTTGCACTGAAACTTCAAGCAAATGCCTAGTTTTGTTGTTCTAGTAAGATTGTTTAAACACTGAAGCAACTGCTTTAGTATCCTTTACCAGAGTGGTTGGTTATCATATTATAATATTTATCGGACTGACAACGACGACTCTTCTGCTCCCACCTAATGCTACTCTACTATGCGAGTTCTTGAGTGTTGTGTTGATATATTTTTAAAGCAAGTATTGATATTCTGAAAATGACATGATGAGGTGAAGTCGAGTTACAATAGCTAGCTAGTGGCAATGGAAACAGAGATTGAGCAATTGAGTTGATGGTTCATTTGGTGAAAATTTTTGTACTTTATGGTAGTTCCATATCAACTCGATCCTGAGCACACCATGCAAACAGTCTGTGTATTCAATTTCTTCTGTTTCGTTTCTTTTATTTATTCCGAACGTATTCTTTTTGGGTGTTTTCTTTTATTCGTTCTGTTTGAAACATAATTTTTTCATAGAATTAAAGAATACATATATACACGAAATGAAAAATTTATTATCCTCAAAATGACCCCATAAGCAAAATCCGTCACATATCGAAAAATTTTCTTTTTTCCTTCGCTTTTCATTGAGCAACTTTAAAAGTAGTCACAAAATTTTGTTTTCTAGGGTTGGCAACGCTTAATTACTTCTGATGCAAAACTGTCAATTGGATTTGATGGACACTGAAATAAATATTAAATCGTGATTTTTAGTAAACTGTACAGTAATATTTAGATAGACAACAAATCTAACTTAATTACAAACTTCATTTGAAGTAGATAACTAGTTAAGCAAATTAGACAAAATATTTAATTAAAAATATACATTTTTTTAATAACATATATTGTGCTACTTTTTTTTACTGTAAAACTAAAGCGAAAATATTGCATGCTGTAAATTAAAATTAAGGATATAGAAACATTCTAAATCACATAATAAATTATTTGTACTGATTAGTTTTGCACCCTCATAACTACTACGGTAAGTGGAAACAATAAGAAATATACAATATTAACTAATGTGTAAGTGTAATGTGTTAAATGCATTAAATTTATAATCTTCCGCGTTGAATTGAGAATTGTTATTATTATGCCAATATTTTTTTCAATGGTAAAGAAGTTTCGTATGACGAAGAATTTAGAATTTATAATCCCGTCCTTCCGTGATAAAAGATGATTTATTGTTTATCTACACATTATATTTACAAAAAAAGAAATGTAGCAATACTTTTAACATGAAATATTTGTAGATATTTCTAATTAAATGTTTTACAGGGTGCTCCCACTCAAGACACAAATATTTTAAAAGTCGAGTCCTTCGTGCATTTGATAAAAAAAAGTGTACCAGTGGTGGGGGAGTGTCTAATATAATTTCTGTCGAATTAATCTTAAGACAAAAAAATTATAATCGACAGTCTGTTTTTTTTAACCCAGTCTATTAATTTCCTCTGTTTTATTAAATGATTTGATTTATTAATACAATAAAAAATTAGATCTACACACTAAATTTAGGGCACTAATTTATAAAAATTTTAATTTCGACTTAACATTGAGAGTAAAGAAATTAAAATTTTTATAAACATTTGTGAAAGCCACAAGTGGATTTCATGAAAACTGAAAATATACTGATTTTAAGAAGACATTTTTTTATAAGATTTTACAAGTAGTTGCACTGAAATAACAGAAGCCTTTAGTAATGTAATTTTATATTTGTGCAATACTCAAGTCTTCTGTTGTTAATTTTTCTATATCTTCCATTTAAATACAATTCAAAACATTTAAACTACATTTCAAAAATACTATATTAATATAATTTAGTCATAACTAATGACAATATTTGATTAAAGAATTTACAAAAAGATTTAAACTACATTTCAAAAATAATTTAATCATATCTAAAAAACACTAATGACAATATTTGCTTAAAGAATTTACAACAAAATTTAATTTAAAAATAAAAAACCATATATTATAATAAAATTGTCACTTCAATTGCCCTTATTACAATAAAGGAAAAATATATTCAAAAACTTTTTTAATTTTTAAAAATTTTCGAACCTTGTAATTGATTACAGTAGAATTTTTTTCTCTTTGTGCAACGCTTTGTATTTACACTTTCGAAAAAATTAATTTTAGAAAAGTTGCTTATTGAAAAGTTAAAACTAGTTAGTGTAATATGGCCTCTGGTTTGAATTAATTTATTTATAATTTGAAATCTATTGCAAATGATATACTTGAAATTTATTGAGACTATTTGTTATTGGTTGTAATGAAAGTAAATTATAACTTAAATATTTCCAGCAACTGTTTTTAATTTTTCCACTTCAAATCTCTCTAGCATTTAGCATTGAAACATTTTGTCAGCTTGGACTTGGATGTGTAATAATTTTACCTAAGTAATTTAATTAACATTTAAAAACTTTATGAGTACTATATCTCTTATAAAAATAAAGGAGACTAAATGTTGTTTAAACTGTATTAGAATAATGTTTCTATGCGGTTACAAGGACTATTATCTGGGAAACATAAATCATAACATATAAAAGTCACATTTGTTTTTACCTAGTAAAAAAATGCTACGGGCTCATATTTACAAATATACGTATTAAAATTTAAAAAAACGTGTTGTATATAAGCAAATTTTAAAAAACTGATTTACTGAGAGGTCTCATGTACATTTTCGTTTGACGTTGTATTAGTCCAGATATCGCAAATTTAGGACAGAATCGCCATCCCCATCATTACAGAATAAAGTAAATATATAATAAAATTATAAATTATTTTTTAGTGCGGTGTATATTACAAATAGTTTTTTTTTTATTATTATGACAAAAGAAGACAATATTTTAATTCAATAAACTTACAAAAATTATATTATATAATTTCGATGTCAAACTAATGAAATTATTTATGATTGCAGAGTTTAAAATGGGTAATAATAGCACAAAATTAGCGCAAAAATGTTCATTATTAACTAGAAGTGAAGTACCTGTAGTTGGAAATTCATTTAAATTTGTTAGTAAGAATTCTGACAGAATAAAAGAAGATGATCTCATGGTAAGATAATTTCTATTTTAATATTAATTTTTGTGAAAAAAATTGATATTTTTTTATGATTTTTTGTGGTTTCTATTTTTTTTTTATTTTATTAATTCTCGTTTCTTGTCAATGTTTGTATGAAATCTTCATTTTCATCTTCAATGGTCTAAGCAGCCCACTAACCCACAATTTGGACCTATTAATACAATATGGATTCCGAACCAAATTTAATCGCAACAAGTTAATGGCTTAATTAGCATTTTTCCTAGTCTTAAATTACAAACCACATTGTAATTTTATTATTTGTACTTAAACACCAACATTAATATAAGAAAAATTAAAAATTAATTTTAGCATTAATTACAATAATTTTTATTTTGACAATTTAAAAATTTAATAAATTTCCATGTTCGCAATTTTAATTTAATAAAAATAATTAAAAAAATCGATGTTCTATTAAAAAAACAATATAATATAACAAATTTGTCTCAACCATTTTTTGTGTTTTAGAAATTCTGGGGATCACAAATGGATCCACGACTTGCACAATATATAACAAATTTTCTATTTGGACCTTTAGGATCTAGATCACCGGTAAAGCAATAATCATTTTTGAAAACTTATACTTAATGATAGGATAAAGCTTTTTCATATTTATTTTTAATATCTTATTAATTTCACTGTATTATATTTCTAGGTTGTTGAATTTCAACGCTTTGCTGAGTTATATGTTTATTGTACACGTGGTACAATTGATGAAAAACTTTCTGTATTGTTATCTAGTCTTGGTCAGAATGAATCAGAAAATTCAGATATTGCTTATCCATTAATTAAGGAAGTAAGTTGACATTCGAAGTAGTATGCTGCACACTGTTCGAGATAAGTCAATATCGACAATGACACAAATCAAATCTGATTCGGCTTGATTAATATAATCACGTTTTTAATCAAAATAATATTTTATATTTAAGTTTTTGAAAAAAAATCCGAAAAAGTTTACTATACACATTCATTAGTTCTCTTAGTTTTTTTCATTATTTGCTAATAATAAAAATATATCTTAGTTTTTTTTTATTACTTGCTATATATTTTTAAAATAAATTAAAATTGCAAAATTGATATTTCTTAAATTATCAATTTTAAGAAATATTAATATTGTAATTTATATATTACAATTTTATTTATATATTGTTGTCAAAATAATTATTGATATAAGGATGTAATCGTAGGTTCTTAAATTTATTTAGACACAGGTAGTGAGTGTGTGTTATTCCAGGCAATAATTTGTAAAAAAAGTTATTATAATTTTTCTAAATTTTATTGACTGATAAATTAAAATTTTATAAATCTTAAATGTATAGATAATTATTTTATAATTTAATATACTTGTTTTTGGTAGTATGTTGAAGCAGTAGTTAGCAGTTATATGCGTGCGCTTCGTTTACAATATGGCATGACATATAAATCATGGGAAGATAAAGGTTTTCGTATTATAAAAGAATGTATCCAAAAATTAGCTGAAAGTTTATCGTATGATGTTGTTAGCCAAGGCACACAAAAAGTTACCCGCGAAGATGCTAAAAAATGGTTACAAAATAATATAACATTTTTACGAATGCTGGAAGAAGTTTTTATTCATTTATATCATTATCGGTTTTCGAAAAATAGTCAAGAAGATTTATTATATCGCTCAAATATGAATTTAAGCTGTGTGAAAACTGATTTATTGCCATTTTGTGAAGGTTTGTTTTATTTTTTAAATTTATGGTTTTATATAATAAATAAATTTTCTTGATTTATTTTAGGACTTCAATATGTTCCCGATTATCCTGCATTTACAGATATTTCACAAATGCTTTTTATTAATTCAAATTTACCAAATGAATTTCGTGTGAAATGGCGATTTTTATTTTCATCACAAATTCATGGTGAAAGCTTTGCAACATTTTTAGGACGAATTATTGATCAAGGTCCAACAGTTTTAATTGTTGAAGATACAAATGGTTACATATTTGGTGGATTTGCTGCAGCGTCATGGACATTAAGCTCAGAATATGTTGGTTAGAATTAAAACTTATAATTTAAATACATTTGTTTTATATTGATTTCTTAAAGGAACTGATGACAATTTTTTATTTACATTACGTCCTAAAATGAGATGTTTTTCAAGTACCGGTTATAATGATCATTTTCAATATTTAAATTTACATCAGCAGACAATGCCTAATGGATTGGTAAATAATAAATTTTATGACTTTGGTTACAATATATTAATTCTTTTTTTAGGGTATGGGAGGACAATTTAATTATTGGGGATTATGGATAGATAGTGAATATGGTTTAGGTGAATGTTCAGAAAGTTGTACAACTTATAAAAGTTATACGCAATTAAGCGTGAACAAAAAATTTCAAATTCGTAATATCGAAGTCTGGGCTGTTGGCGAAAAACCTGAAGAAGATGAAGAGGAAAGAAATGTAAAAATAAATTTTTATATTATGTATGTGTATATTTCTAATTCTTTTTAATTTTAAGAAACCATCAATTTTAATGAACACGGAAAATAAAGCTATACTCGAATTTGCTGGTCGTAAAATACATTCAGAGGGATTTCAAGAAACTGAACCAAAGACATAATTAATATTTGATCCTTTTAATTTAATTTAAAATAAAAATGATACCAAATGTTAATAGTAATTAGCGTGGTATTAAGGAAAGTGTTATTTATTTTAAATTGCTGCGATAAGATTAACACATATTATGCTTTGACAATTGTGAAATTAAATTTTATAAAGTTTTTTCGAATGAAAAAGACTTAATTCTAGTAAAGAAGAGAGTGAGAAAATTAAATATAAATAATTTAAAATTACACCATGCCTATAAAGAAAAATATTTATTTGAGTTATTTTGTCAATAAACACAGTTATTTATATCTAAATTTAGATTTATATACGAATATTTATCACTACGATAAAATTTTTAAGTAACTATTATAAATATAATAATCAAAATATAATATTGAATTTAAATTCTGTATTATAAATAAAATTTTGTAGTAATAAGGGTTTTTTTTTATCATATCAATAAAAATTTAACTTTCAATGTTTAATATATTAATTATAATTCTAATCTTTTTAAATCAATAAAAACAAACTATTATTAGGTTCTAGTCAAAATTTAAGTTATTTTCTAGTCTAAATATTTTTTAATTTTTACTTATACATAAAAGTAGTATTTCTCCTTTTTTATTATAATAAATTAAAAATATTTAATTATACAACTTTAAAATATATAAATTTTCTTTATAATTTCATAAAATTATGAATCTTTATTGTTATGTATTATAATTTTTTTTCTTTAACTAGTTTTAAAAAGCGACTATTTTTATAAATTAGATGTCTTGTAAATGTTAAAAATTACACACAACTTAAAGTAATTGAATTAAATACTAAACAAAACATTTCATTTATATATAATAAAACTGACAGCGTTAAAGGTTCCATTGCTGTGATTCTGTTTGTGTGTAGCTGAAATTTATTTTTTATTTATTAATAATTTTGACAAAAAATATCGTAATTAATTATTTTTTTTAGTCCAATTGAACTTCTTGAAGTAACTTTTTTAGCGATTAGCAATATAAATGTTTATTATTAAATATTTTTGTGGTAATAGAGCTTTATTCACCTAGTATTAATATACTTTATTATGAGAATAGGATTATCTTTTACAAAATTTCAAGGGCTCAACCTATATTTAATAGTAAATTTTTGAAATTTTTATAAAATTTAAATATGATGTAAATAATAAAATCTTAATTTATTTTGATTAAATGCAAATATTTATATAACAATTTAATTATCACAAACTTGTCGTACTTTCTTTATAAATGATATTTACTTTGACTAGCTATTATAAAAGTTTAGTTTAAAAGAAATGTAATAAATAAATATTGTGAATATTACTGAAATTATATTGAATCCCAATAAATAAAAAAAATAACAATTTGTATTTAAATATAATGTTTTTGAAGTCTATTTTTAACGATTGAATCGATAAGAATTCTTGAATCGAGTACATATATACATAATTAAAAAGTTCAATACGTTTATTAAAATACTTTAATATTGATTGGAACTAATACTTTAATATTGATTGAAACTAAAACTAGCATTAATTATAATTCCGTCAACAGAATAAAATAATTTTCTAAACTGCTGTATGGATAATTGTTATGGAAGAATTACATTGCATCAAGAGTTAAATCTGTTTTTTACTTCAAACTAAACACCAAAATATTAAATAAGAAATAAAACTCCCATATAATAATTGGTATTAGAGGATTATATCTCTAACGTATAATATATTAAGTTTAAACCAAGTTGAGTATGATGGTGATGATAACCAAGTTAAGTTAGGTTTAACAAAACCACATAGAAGAAGATGAAAAATTAGATGGGAGAAGGTATCAGAGTAATTAATCTTGAAGTCCTTATCAATTATACAATATTGATCTGAATTAAGTAGAGTAGTTAAAAAGCAGATGAATTATTAAAAAAAATTTAGGTTGAGATTTAAAAATAAAACAAAATTAAATTTTAATATTTAGATTAGATAAACAAATGAAAGGATTTTACTATTACAATATTTTCGAGACCAATTTTGTTCAATTTAAGAGTGCTATATAATTTAAATTCGTTACTATAGGAACATATTCAAAATAAAAAAAAATGTATTTAAATTTTTTTTTTAAATGAAAATCTTCAAAAACGCAGTATCCTTTGGGAGTACAATATAAAAACAAGTTATTGAATAATATTGAAAAATTAAATAACAATAAAAATGCCAAGAAGTATTTTTTCATCACGATATAATATAGAGAAAATCCGAATTAATAATCTTTGGGATGGTAAATATTAAATATATAATTAATTTAATATACTTTTAATATTTGAGATTGATTTGGTCTTACAACATTTCCCACTTAGATGCTTTTCGTTCAACGTCAATTTTTCCGAAAATCCATAAACTTCCAAAAATACGTGGGAATATGAATTTTCATTTTTCAGAAAATCAAAATAATGGATGTAGTAAAAAGAAAATCCGTGAAATAAAATTATTAAGATCATGTGACTGGTAAAACAAATGTTTAATTAAAATATCTATTTAATTGACATTTTACATTTTAGGTATAATAGTGATCGTATTGCAATAACGACACGATATCAACTTGAAAGTGTATTTGGATTTGAACTTTTAGATCGTTATAATGATACTTCGGCATCATCAGAGAGTGATTCAGAAAGTTCTATATCGGATAATGTAATTTCAAAAGAAAATAGTGAGAAACGCCATGTTACTAGTATTGTTACAAACGATAAAAATACAAAAATGCCAAAAACAACTACAACCGCTAAAAGAAAGAGGAATTTATTATTAGCACTAGAAAAGGAAACAAACGAGAAGAAACAAAATGATGAAGATAAAATTAAAACTGTTGTAGTGGAGGAGGTACATTTAGATAAAGGTAAATATGTTTATAATTTGGAAATATACGGTAATCATATTTTTGTATTCTCACTGAAATTTATTAATTAAAGTAACTTTTGTTGTACATATTTGGGAAATCTAATAATTTTATATATTTTCATTTTAGTATTAGCAAAACTTGTTAAAATAATATATCCTTTTAAAATTATTTTTCTAATACTGTTGTGATGACATTAAAAAAAATTCCAAACAAAATTAGTCAAAATAGAAATATGTATTTGTATATTTTATTGGCCTGCACCTGCACATAATACTTTTATTAATTATTTGTGATTTTATAGCTCCACGAAAGTATATTGTTGAATTTGGTCGATCCGCTAAGGAATCTGAAACACGTAAAGTAACAACATATGATCCTGAAAAAATTATTGAATATTCACCAACAACAACAGCTATTCCAGTAGATGCCGATGATGAATATAATGAAAAAGACCACATGCCAATTTTACAAATACGAAAGCGTGGTAAACCTCGTGCTGATCGTATTTATGAATGTAAATATTGTCAGAAAACATTTGATCGTCCATGGGTATTGCATGGCCATTTACGTCTACATACTGGCGAGAAACCATTTGTTTGTCCAATTACAGCATGCCAAAAAAAATTCGCCGATAGGTAAAAATCAAATATCAAAATGAAAATTTTATAAATTTTATCTTTTGAAGATCTAATTTAAGAGCTCATCAGCGTACCAAAGGACATCATAATTGGAAATATCAATGTTCCCAATGTACAAAATCTTTTAGCCAACAAAATTATTTAAATCGTCACAATTTACAAGCATGTCGGAAATATTTGGCTCATTGCAAGAAATAGAGGACAGAAAACAAACTAAAATGTTGAAAATAATCAAACGGATATTAATGGAGAGTGAAACTTGTATAAAAAAATGTGTTTTTTTTTAAAAAATTATAATTTATAGTAATAAATGAAGATTTTATATTCTAAACTGAACTACCTAAATTTGTACTTTAACTTTACCATTTTTGATTTTTAAATTACATCGATAATTTCGCGCGTTTTTCTTTTTTTACAATAAAATTTGGATAAAATGCCATGTTTTGGTCTACTTTTCTTGGTTCTTCTACTACATCTGCAAAAACTAGAGGGTCACCTGTTATCATTATCAGTACAGTATTTTATTTCCCAATTATTTTGTATGACCAGCTAGAGATTTAAAATTAAGTGCATTGTGTCTAAAAATAAATGTATTGATGGCACAAAATGAACAAAACAAAACTGAATAGGAAATTATTCCTGAAACTTTTATGAAAATGTCGCCTAATACATTTTCGTGGTAAGGTGTTGTTATTATTTAATCAGGATTCATTTCAATTTATATATAGTAAATATTTGGAAATAATACTATTGCAATTTCTATCACAATGCTATAAAGATCAGTTGGAAAACTATACATATAAAAAAAAGCCTTCTCTTTAAAAAAAACAGTGCTATCCCGATACTTCAATTTTCAATTCAGCTTTTACTTGTTCATTACTTATAATAATCTAAAATATTTTTATTTTCAGTAATACTCATATACATAAAAGTAGAAGTACATGCTCTGTTGTTCCCAAAAGCCAAAATATATCTCTTTTTAATTTATCACGCACCATAAGTACAATACTTTAAAAACAGAGCTTTAAAAGCTAACCCCAAATATGAAAATTAATTGTATATAATATACTGCTATTGTATATGTAATGTAAAAAAAAACCATATTAAATAGTTGAGTTTGTGTATCCGTGAGAGATAGAAAAACGATGTTCGGGCGTCTCGAAAAATTCATTAAAAAATTAAGAAAATTATTCATATAAATTTAAAGAATTGTACATAGAGCAAAAAAAAAAAAAAACAAAATTCAAAATATTATAAGTTTTAATAGCGTAAAATTAAAATTCACAAATTTTCATTCTCACAAGTTTTATTTTGTGTTTACGTAGTCAGATTAAAAAATTTTTTTTATAGTTTTTCTTATACTGAAAATCCGGATACTCTGATAAATTATAATTAAATGTTTAAATGGTGAAAAAATTAAATAAAATTATAATTTTATAAAAAAAAAAATATATATTTTCCAATCATACATATATACATAAATAATCATAAAAAAAATTGTGAAAATTTATGATAAATTATAAAATATTGTTTAAAATATAGTTCTAATATATGTATATATATATATGAGATATATATATATATATGTACATATAATTTGTGTATATTATCTTCCTTGAATTTATACAACATATAATATATTTGTATATGTATATCCCAAAGAAAATTTATAAATAATTTTTCTAGAATTTTGAGAATTTTTTTTATAATAAATTATACCTAAATAAAATTCAAATCAAATGTCGCAAAGAAATTTATTTACATTTTAATAAAAAAAATATATTTAATCTAATATTCTTAAAAATTATTTTTATTTTTTAATTCTAGTCAGCTTTTTAATAAAATTAGTTTTTTTGTCAAATATATATGGAAAATTGGAAAAACTTAGTCCCTAGGATAAGTCTCTCTTGCAATAATCAATTAGCCTATTTCCATTCCAGTTAAAATTTCTTTGCTAATCTATTAGCATTTTTTTTAATTAGTAATTTTTCAGCAAATTTTTTACTATAGGAAAATAACTATAGTTATAAAAAAAAAGATTAATTAAATATTACCATAAGATAATAAAGTAATTCCATTGTGCTTTAAAGAAGCTCTCTGCGGACCTAATATATTTAATATCTCTTTCTAAAATTTTAATTATTTTGAAAAATTATATATTTTAAAAATAAATTTTCCCTTTTTTTTTTTAAAATAAACTTCAAAATTTTAAGTTTTTTAAAAATATTTTGAAATATTCAAATATGTAATTAAAAATATTTAATTTTTTTTTTCTGAATTCTCAGAGATATATTTTGTTTTTAAGTAGCTGAAAGTAAACATAATTAAATAATTTAAGAGCTGAATTTACTCCTTAGAATTACAAAAAAAAAAAAAAAAGAAATATTTATATATAAAGTATCTTTCTAATATGCACATGCGTGTAAAACTGTAAGGTAAAAATTAAATTTCTTTTTTTTTTTTTTTCAAAGATACTCGTAGCATAAAAAAAATTAATACATATGTACAATACAATTCAAATATATATTATTTTACTATATTTAGTACATAAAAATATATTCAAATATATGTATATTTATAAACTGAGATAAAGTCTGAACAGAAAATATATCAAAAATATATTATTTGTGTACGTGAGAATCTACAATTTCTTTTCTCTTCACTATTAGCTATAAAATCTTGGAAAATAGCTTTTAAGTAAAAGTTGCGTATAAAAAATATTGTGCACAATTCGCAAATATTCAAAAAATCATCTTATAAGTCCTTATTTTGGTCTCTAAATAGACAAACAACAAAAAAAATACAATTTCAATGAAAATTTTATAAACTTAAATCTTTTATGTACCAATTTTTCTCATTAATACTTTTCAGATAATTGTACAGAAACAAAAAAAATACTCTAAACAAATTAATTGTTTGCTTTTCAATCATAAAATCATAAGAATTTCAAATTTAATTTTCACACCATTTTCAAAAAACATAATAAAAAGTTCATTTTTTTTGCTAAATATGCATTCATTTTTTTTTGCTAAATAAATTATATTTTCAAGTTTTGCTGCCAAAGCTTTTTCTTGCAAATATTTATGTCTTAACATTTTAAATGCCTTTTTTTTTTACTTTAAACTTTTCAACATAAATTCATTAATAATAAAAACTTAAAACAAAGGAAACATACATAAATACTAACTATATTATATTTTTTTTATAAAGGATTCGAAATTCCTTTTATCAGATTGTGTATATTGATTAAAATTGAGCGTATAAGTCACATACATATATGTATATATATATATTCATATTTATTGCCATGTTCAACATCAAAATTGACATTTAAGTAAAAATTGCGTAAAAATTGTTTTATGAATAATTTGATTAAATATTTATTCATAAAAGGAAATGTTAAAGGTTTTTTTTATCAATAAAATGATTAAATGTTGAAAAATAAATATCTAAAAACTAGAAGAAAAATATACCGTCAGAAATAATATTAAAAAGTTTAATATAATGTAGATAGTTTATATGTATTTGTAAATTAGATGTTACTTTACATATTCAATTTATGTCATTGATTCAAGTTTCACCCCATTTTTGTTGTACCCCATATAAACATTTTATGAACTTAAGTACCTTAAATACTAAACATATTGTTTTTATAAAGTTTTTCCAAGTAGAATAAAACAACAATCAACAACTTTTTTTTCGTACCGGTACCACTTTTCCGTATTCTAGTATTTTTGTGCAGAAATATACTTGAAACAAAAAGTTTATATTTTTGTAATAAATTTCAATTTTGTTATTTTCCCCAACACTTAGAAAAGTTGTTTTTGATCGAAAGAAAAGAGTATAGTAGCTAAAAATTGCTTAATTGTTTTGTTATTTTTATTTGTTTTTAATTTATGTTTAATTTGAAGATTTATGTATATCGTCTTAGTTAGTTCTCAAATCGTTTTCAAGGCTCTATTGCAAATGCTATTTCTTACAATCGTAAATTTTCATCATCTTGTAAATCGTGTCATTTTTTTGGCCAGGCACCTACTTTCTCTTCAACATTTTTGTGATCAATTCTGTTACTATTTTCATTCAACTTCTCTTATCTATGCTAACTACAGACTATTGCCATTTTAATATTTTAGTAATGCAATTCTTATTATAATTACCTAAAATTATTATCATAGATAAAAAAATGTAAAATTAATTAAAATTTTATTTAATGTACCCATATTATAATTCTTTTAATATTGTTTTACATCATTTCCTGGTCACCGAATCCTTTATTTATGCTTTTGGTATATTTTACCACCAACTGGAAAGCTTATATTGGTTACATTATAAAAATAAGAGATATACCTATTCCATAATTTTTAGAAACGACATAAAATTAAAGAATTGGTTAAAATTAAAAAAACTTTGTACCACTTAAGAAGTATGGATACGTTGCATACCTAATAAAAATGGATTAAAATTTGAAAATGCAGAAATTTATTAATCCTGAAATTACATAAACTAAAAAGTACCGAATTTAAAATTTCTAAATTCTGGAGTTTTACAAATTTTGCAAATTTTTTTTTGCTTTAACACACGTGTTGAGCTTTAGCCAAAATCACCTATGAGGATGATGTAGGCGTAGGTATGCTATATTTTTAGTTTTTTATTTAAATTTTATTTTAAGTTTTTACTAATGGAATAATATTAATTTTAATTTAGTGTATCAGTATTTGATTTCAAAAAGTAATTAAATTATAAATTGCAGTGAAATGAAAAAAAACCATTAATTGAGAAAATAAATAAATTAAAATAATAGTAAGATTGTGTTAGAAATATATTTCACAAGTAAATTAATTAATTAATAATGATAATTTTTAAAATATAATAATAATAAAAATAAAAATAATAATAAAATAAAAAGATAAATAAAATAAAAGATATAATAACTAAATTATTAATAGATCTGTCACATGTCCTAGCAATAAGGAGTAATTTCAAAATCCCTAATTCAAATAACCGAATTTGAAAATCCTAACATTTAATATTCCGAATTTACCACATCACAATCAAGTTTAGGTAAATTGTTTCTAAGTTACGTCAATTAATTATTAGTACACAAGTGTGTTCACTATTTACTATTTGGAACCATTATGTTACCATTAGAGTGAGAAGAAACCTTTGTAAACTTAATGAGAAATGAATAAAATCTCACAAGGGAAGAGAATTATTATTGTTATTGCTACCAATTCGAGGAAAGCACAAGTAGGACTAGAGTTGAAAGAATAACCTTCTGGCCATAATTATCAGCTCACAAATGCTAGGCTAGAAATATAAACAGAATAGGGTCGTAAGAATTGCCACTGGAATTTTGGATATTGAAAATTGGGATTTTCATATTCGTAATTTTGATTTGCGGGTTTCAAAAAATACGTTTGAGTATAAATAATTTACATGAACTATCGCAACGCATAAAAAAGAATTGGCTGCGTAAGATAATTAATTAAAAAATGATTTCAATATTTCTTTTTAGAAAAATTATGGCAATTGATGAAATAATTAAAAGATATTATGTTTAAAGTTGAAATTTGGCAACATAATAAATCAAAAATATTGTAATTAATGAATAATATTTTTTAAATTATATAATTTTTGAATAATTAAAAATAAAAAGTAAAAACTAAAAAAATAAAATAAAAGCAGAAACTTAAAAGTGTTAAAAAAAAATAATAATTTAAATAATGGGAAACGTGTGCAGTTCTGGGCAAAAAAAAAAGGATGCTGACAATACATCAGAAAAATCTGAAGAGTAAGTAAATCAATTTGTATTTATTTTGAATATTTTTTTATATTTTGAATATAATACAATTAATTTAGAATGTGAGGTGTAAGTAAGTACTTCACTCATTATTCATCTGATTAATTTAATATTTAGTATTTTGTAGAAATATACATTTTAAGTTGCATTTCAAAATATTATTAAAACAAAATTTATAAGATTTTCTATATAATTTCTTACAAATTTAACATTTAATCCGAAACATTATTGGTTTTCTACAGAAATTGCAATTTCTACCTTTAAATTTTAAATTATGTATTGTTAAAAATATAAAGATTATAGAAGTTTATAGCAAATATAATTAAAGTTGTAATAGTAATTAGATGCTCAATATATAATTACTCAATCCAATAATAATGTAATTTATACAAAAATTTTAATACAAATCTATATATTATGTACATTATGTACAATAAATATGTGTATACTATAAATTCATAATTTAAAAATAATTATGAGCACGAGATTATGACGTCAATAGATATGGGAATAAATAAAAATGATTTTCATAATTTTTTATTTTATTATTCTAGGCCTATTCCACTATGCACAATTCCACTAAGAAACAGTTTAACTTTCACAAATCAATCATTTTCTAAAAGTGAAATTAAAGGATCAAAAATTAAATAAATATTTATGAATTTTTTTAAAAATAATTATTTTTTTAAGTAGAATTGTATCTTAGTTGAATTATTCCTTAAACGAATTCGGTTGAACTGTCACAATGAAATTGTGTCTGGTGGATGTCTTCAACAGGAATTGTTCTAGTTGAATAGGTCGGCTACCTTTTTCTCATTTTATTACATTTTTGCTTATTACTTTATTTATTATAGTTATGCTTATTTATGTATAATATAAATAAGTTGATATTGACAACATTATAATAATGAAATAACAAGAAAAATTATATAATAATTTTAGATAGATCTTTTATATTAGATGTTGTAAAGTTATTTTAATTCAATTATTAATATTTGCAGTTTATTCCAAAAATTTAGGAAGCTTGTAAAATTTTTCTAATGTCGTCTACTCTACACATTTGTATTTAATGTTCCTGTAAACAAATTTTGGTATCTGAACTGTGTCTGAGATTTTATTAAAAATTTATAAATTTTCAATCTTTGGCAATTATAATCAGATTTAGTAGATGCAGATTTTAAGTTCTTTACATTTTATCAAAGCTTAAGATGACTATATTTAAGAAAAGAAGTAGTTTCCACGAAATACAGTCCATTTAACTATATATTAATAATAACATATTTTTGACAATTTCTAAGAATAACTACCGACAAATATTACAAATGTATCTATAAGGGTACTGTTTTCAATTATTAAAAAAATCATTAAAAGCCGGAAACAAAATAAAAGGTTTTAGTATAATTTAATGCATGTTGAAAGCGTCATTAATTTTCATAGCGTATTAGAAATTAGACCATATTCTGGCATCATAAAGTCACTTTTTTAAACACTTTTTTCAAACTGGTGGACTTTATACCATATAATTTTGATACTTTTTGAAATATACATTTCATTTGAAATATGCATAATTATATAATTTCTTTAAAATATATATTTACATAATTTTATTAATAACATAAAAGTAGAGATTTGTGATTAATTTTTCTGCTAGAAAATATTTATATAAATTTCAAACAAAATTACAAATATGAATAAAATGGACTTGTGCTAGTAACAAAAGTGTTAAAAAATCAATATGGAGTATTTTTGTGATAAAGACCCTATATAAAACATTTCGTATTTCTTGTTTATTAACACATAAAATAATTGGTATTTTGATATACAATCTTATGGGTTACCTATATAATCCACTAGTACAGAATCTAGTATCCAAACATTCGTAGTCCAAAATCCATTAAGCAAAATTCACTAATTTAAAATCCGGAAAAGCCAATAATTGAATTTTGCAGAATTAGTTAAACGGGCATTATAATATTATAATAGTCAAAAACAGAAATTTCAACTGTCATTTATTTATTTTCATATTTTGACAATTTTGGGACTAATGTGCTTTTATACTGTACTTAATCTATGTGATATATGCTATAAATAAATATAAAAAATTTAATTTAATGACACATTTTTTATTAATATAGTTTATAAATAATGCACAATACTATTTTTACATAAAACTTAAAGTATTTTTGTATCGTTCCAATTCCAACTAGAAAATCAATATAAAGGATGTCAGAGTAATAAATTAATTAGGATTCCACTTTAAATGCATTCAAAACTTTAATTTACCTATTAGAATAAAATAAAATTAAAATATTTTAATTTTTCTATATTTTTCTACTTACCTGGAATATTTTTGTAAACATTTTATGGATTTTGATGTCAACATTGGTGTTTTGTTATTAATTGAAGGTTAAAGTGTTTAGGGAATGATGAGAAGAAACATGCGCAACAATAATTATGCATTCAATATATAAATGTTTCGTAAAAATAAATTAATAAGGAGCCTTTTCCTTTTTTATGTATATATACATATATATTCAATGCAAAATATATGATAAAAATTATTATGCATTTTTGAGATAAAATATATTTATTCTACTGTATAGTTAATTTTGTATTTCAAGGATTTTCCAAAGAAAATGACGTCAATCGAACTATATATATATTTTAAAATTGAATTATGTATTAAAAAGATTTTAAAACGTTTATAATTTTATAGAATATTGAAATAAAGACCGTAGATTTTATTATTTACTGTGTTTTTCTTTGGTATACAAACATATCACATAAATAATTACATATAATAGCTATTTTCAGGTGAAAATGTTCTTTTAACATACCAGAATAGTCTTTTTACAAATCAAATTAGTCAAATTAGGCCAGAAACGCTGAATATTTATTTATTATAATCTTTATTTAATTGCCATTAACTAGATTATTATTATTTTTTAATATGCTTTCATTTTTAGATCGCCATCATATCAATTAGCAAAAAAAAATTCAACATCATATGATAAAGAAGCACCATTAGCCGATCCAGAACAAATTTCAGATTTATCAGGTGGTCATAATACATCATTAGCAGCTAATTCACCAACAAATGGTAATTTAATTAAAGGATCAGCCCAAACAAAAATCCAAAGTAATATTACTGGTAAGTTTAGTAATAGAAATTTAAAAGGATTGTAATTAGGCATGAGCCTTAAATTTTCATAAATTGTTTAGCGAATAATTTTTTAAATTTTCCCTTTTATTTAATTCATCCAATATTTTTGTATATTAATAATAAATTTCTCACATTCATGCATGAGATTGATTACAAAAAATCGGTTTCTAAAGTTTATTTTGAAGTAAAATGTCTTAAATAATTTTTCGGTTGAAAATCCATGCTAACGTTTATTGATTTAAATTTGTAGGAAGAAATGAATATTACTTATATAATTTACAATATTTCAATAATCATAGAATTGATTCGCTTTTTTTACAGATTCAATTTCAAGTACACCACAAACATTAAATCCACCATGTGAATTACCATTAATTACTAAATTGCCATCAAATTTAGCAATCCTTCAAGGTAAACCAATAACACACCGTCGTACAGAAAAAGATCGTAAAATAATTGTATATATATTATCAACGGATAATGGACATAAAACTGAAAAGACTGTATTGCAAAGCATTTATAAAAATTTAAAAGAACGTTGTGCCAATCGTGGTTTTGAATTTATAATATCAGATATACATAATACAACAAATCTTTCAACAATTGATGTATTAGATGTACGGAAATGGTCAGAAAGTCCATTAGAATCACAAGGTGGTCATGAAGAAGCTGCAAATTGTTTAGCTGAAATAACACGTCATTCAAACTTCTCATATATAATACCAGTTTTATTTTTAGGAAATAATTTAGGTACACCTTTATTACCATTAACAATTGAAAGTCAAGATTTTCAAACAGCATTAAATTCAACTGATAATATAACTAAAAGACAATTAATTGAAAAATGGTATATATTAGATAGTAAAGCACAACCAGCATGTTATCGTTTAAATACAAACTTAGCTGCTAATAATAATCCAGATCAATCAAATATTGAATTAAATGATTTATTAACAATAATGGTAGAAATATTTACAAAAGAACTGCGTGATTCATATTTAACAACTGTTGTTGAACAAGAAATTAATAATACTGTTTTAATAAGTCAAGAATTATTAAAACGTTGTATTTGGATACAAACTGGTAGTCAACCACCAAAATTATCTGAAAATCCAACAAAATTAGAAATTGAAATGAATCGAAGACTGATTAGTATTCAAAATGATTTAAAAAATCAATTATCAGAAAAAAATTTAATAAGAATACCGCCAACAATTCAAGTACAAGATGATCAGTTAGCTGCAATTATGGAAAGTTTAATAAATATTGTTATTGAAGGTATATGCGAAGAACATACAAATAAATATTCAATTCCAAGCTGTACATTTGGTGTTGATAAAAGATTATTAGATGAAATTGAACAAGTTAGTCAATATTCAAAAGTTTTAGGACAAAATTGTGCTAATTTCACAATAATGGATAAAATTAAAACGTAAGATTTATGTATTTTCAAACTAAATTATTTTATTAAAATTTATTTGGTTGTACTGAGTGTTTGAAAATTTCCAAATCAATGTCTTTTTGTTACTGAATTTTCAGAATTATTTAAATTTAAATGGTAATTTGTTGTTTTTTTTTCTCTTCTAGTTATATTACTGGTACATCTCCGGCACCATTAATTATTTATGGATCTACGGGAAGTGGTAAAAGCGTTTTAGCTTCTAAAATAATGCATAATGTACATACTTTAATACCAGAATCAAATTTAATAATAAGGTAAAGTTTTAATTTAAAATCCTTGTTAAATTCTTAATTATTTTTTTAATACAATACTTAGATATGTCAATTTAACCGATATGTCATCACATATAGTATCTTTAGTCGGTTCAATTGCAGAACAACTTTCTGTTATAACAACTAATCAATCATGTCAGATTAATAATGTAATTATACTTTTTCATAAATTTTATGTAAAAAGCAAAACAAATTTATTATATGTTTTACAGTCTCTTGCAGCATACACAGATTTTATAAAAACTACATTAGAATCAGCTAAACAAAATATTATTATTATTATCGATTCACTAGATGAAATCAATGGTTTACATAATATTGATTGGCTTCCAGTAAAATTATCTAATTATATTAAAATAATCTTAACAATAACAGCAACTAATATCGATGATAAAACAAATTTGCTTTTACATGAATTATGTAATTTAAAAAAAATTCCAAATGAAAATTTTATTGAATTAATGAAATTTTCTGATGAACAATGGCGTGATGTATTAAGTTATGGTGGTGGTGATTTTTATGCTGCAAATGGTTCATTACAATTACCAGAAAATTGGCGTTATTCAAATGAAAAGACACCATTACAAGCTAAAATTTTATGGTGGTTAGCATGGTTAGGAAATTATGATTTAATAGATATAAATACAGATAAAATTATTATACAAATGTTTGAAACAATGGAATTAAAATTTAGTAAAATCATAACAGAATTTTTAATTAGTTTAATTATTGCATCAAATGATGGTATATTAGAAAAAGATTTAATTGAATTATTTGAAGAATCAAAATTAGTTAAAGGTATATATATAATTAATTATGAAGTTGAATTTTTTAAATTTGAATTTTTAATGTAATTGTATATAATTGAAATTAATGAGAAATTTATAATTTAGATTCAACAGCATCTAAAATTTGGTTTAAATTTTGCTGGTTAATGGGTCCAATGTTCTTGCATAGAAATCAAATAACATTAATGGATAAGAAAATACGTTTAGTTGCATGCCAAAGATATAGAAGACAAATCATTGAGGCTCATAAAATTTTAATTAATCATTATACAAACCAAAATCTCATCTATACGGACAAAAAGGGAAAACATAAATGGTAGGTTAAAATTAAATTTTACATAAAATATTTTATAAATAATAATATTAAAATATTAGTATACTAGGGTCTAATCAGTGGACCAACTATGTTTTGCCAGTAAAAAAGCTTCAATTACAAAAATATTTATTCTCAATGAATTTTGATTAAAGACTTCACTTTACTAAAAATTTTATACTATTTTACTAGTAATTTGAATCAAAAACCAAATACTAATAAACAAGTTTTCATTTTATAAGAACTGATTTGATTTAAATGTAAAAGCGGCTCATAACGATAAACTTGATTGTTAACGAAATAGTCTTCGTACAGGCTTCCTATCATTTTTTCAAAGCAATTGATGTTGACCACACATGTTTGAATTGTATGCACGTCATATGAGACAGACAAGTTTATCGTTTATAGCCGCTTTATAATATTATCATTAATAGCTGTTAATAATTAAAGAAAAAATTGAAACATATAATTAATGACAATTTATAATTTCTAGTTACAATATACAAAAGCTTCTCAAACTGCCTTATCATGCATTTATAATTGATGATGAACAACAATCACAAACCTTTTTAAATTCAATTTATTTAACTGATTTACAATGGATTCACGATAAATTAATAGCTACCGGGTGTGTTCAAATATTGTGTGATATTAGTTTAGGTGAAAAATATTGTAAAAAACATGGTATCTCATTCGAGCAGCAGTTACATTTAATGAAACTAAAAGAATTCTTAGAAAAACATATGCGAGAATTAAACTATGACGGTGACCAATTTTATACACTCTTCAATACTTTCTTACAAAATTTAATTAAATCAGAACCAAGATTAGATAAAAATGATAATAAAGAAAAATGGCAACAATTTCTTCTTAATGTTAAATCAACATATTTGGAGCGTTTAAATGATTTTGTTGTATTAGAAGAAGCAAACACTACTTATACTAATGATTCATCATCACAAAAATCTAAATCATCACCAATTCAGTGTTTTGATTCAATTATGAATTTAAATGGTAAAGGACCTTTTGTGGCATCATTAAGTACAGACCGTGAAGAAATTTGTGTATGGGATGTGGCTAATTGTAAACGTGTACGTATTTTTAATGGTATACCCCAACCAACATCTCTTTGTCCAGTTGGCGAATATGGTGCAGCAGTTTTATGTCGTCGTGAAATTAAAGTAATAGATTTAGATGAAGGAAAATTTAAGGTAAATTTGTAAATTAGTCCGTTTGATTTTGTAGTTTTCAAATATTATTAATTATTTCAGGTTACTCTGAAAGGTGTTATGAATCAGAAAATGCCATACTTTGGTTTACATGATGATAAACATTTGGTATGTTTGTCCCGTAATCGAATGTATGTAAATCTTATGAATTTAGAATCTGGTGATTGTATAACAACATTTAAAGCTGGTGAAGATAGATTTTTAAATTCATTATTAGTGTCCGGTGATGGAAGGTGAATATATTTACAAAACATTATATGAAATATATATAATTTTATTTAATTTCTAGAATTTTGGTTTGTGGTGATGAAACCCAAAAACCATTTCCATTACTTGTATGGCATTTATCACAACGTAAATTACTTTATGATTTACGCATACCACATCATGATTTTATTACATCATTATCAGCAATTACTCACGAAGGATCTTATGTGTGTGTTGTTGCTAAAGAATTAAACGAACCAACACCTAATTTTATTGTAGTTTATGATTTACAAAGTGGTACACTATTTAAAAAATGGAAACCATCTTGTAATACAGTATCAATAGCAATATCTCAAACTAATGCATGTGTAATAGCTGGTTTAGATGATTCCAGAATATTAATTTGGGATTTGGTAACTGGAAATTGTCGATGTATATTAAATGGACATAATGCACCAGTAACATTATTAAAATTAGATCCACTTGGTAAAATATTATTGTCAGGTGATAAAGAAGGTAGAGATATGTCAGTCAGATTATGGGAATTGGATTCTGGTTAGTTTAAATTTATTTTTATAATACGAGAGTATATATAAATTTTAATAAATATTTAATAGGTAAATCTTTAGCAGTGTATACACCACCAGCTAAAATTACAACATGTGAAATATTACCAAATGGAAAATATATTATTTTAGCACTTGAAAATCATTCAAATTTAATTACATTAATATTGCGGAATTATGAAAAAAATAATGATTTTGAAGATAATGTAATATATGGTCATCAAGAAAATGCAGGAAAAACTTTTGATTTAAAATAAGTAAAATAGTTATTAAATATTTTCGAAACCAAGATAATTTGAAATTATAGTGATTTTTTTTTGATAGACCAATCCACGATTAATTTAATTTTAAAAACGTAACAAAATAGACAAATTTTATTTTATTTATTTATTTTATTTTTTTAAACAATTTGACAATTTTTTTAAGTAATTTATTTTATTAATTAAAAAAATAATCTTAGGGCAATTTAATTGATGGGTAATGTCTGAATTAACTTTATTTAGTGGCATTATTCTAGACATAAAATCTGAAAATTATCGAAAACAAATATTTCACGTACAATATTGCACGTTTTTTTTAACTTAGTCCAGGAATACTGTTTTTTAAAATTACCATAAAATTATATAATAAATTATGTTTAATCATAATTTGCTTAGAATAAACAAATCATCCCGAAAGCATAAATGCATTAAGTTATTAATTTTTTTACATCTTTCATTTAAAATTTCAAATCGCTATTTTTAAGTTTTATATTCAATAGAATTCAGGCCCTATTGTATATTTTGCAAGAAAAAAAATGCAAGTACTTTTGAAATTTATAAAACTTTTACTATATTGAAGTCAGTATATTTTCAGTTTTCATAAGAGTCAGTCAGGTCGTTTGGATCCTAAACAAATTTTTACAAAATATATGAGTTGCTTTTAGTTTTCAGTCGAAATAAAAAAGTTTTAACTTTTTAGTGTCCTATTTACTGCAAAAGTGTCCATAGGACACTTTTTAGTGTCCTATGGACTGAGTTAAAAAAAAATTGTGGACTGAGTTAAAAAAAACTGCGATTGTCTGATATTAAAATATTAAATTAAATTAATTTTAAATTAATAGTTTGTCAATATTCGCGGCGATAATTAGTTTACACTACAGACATGAACATTTGACAAAACTGAGTACCGGATCATCACAGGAATATTTGGTATGAAAATTTTTACAAACTTTTCTTATCATGTAGGAATTGCCCTATTTTATCTAGTCATATAATTTATAACTGGTATTTTTATAACAAAATAGATATATTTTTTGAGATTTAAAAGTTTTTAAATTATGGAAAAAAAAATATGTCCATTAGATAAAATGAGAATAACATAATAATATAAGTTTATAAGATAGTGGTTAATAGTTATACAAATAATTTTTAATATTCGAATTGTGGTGTCTATTCGGAAATTTTATGTGGATTAATAATTATTGTATTTAACGCTAACTTTATATGTAATATAAATAGTTATGAGTAATTTTATTTATCATATTATATCTTTAATTTAATAGAGCTTTACGAACAATTATTTAGAAATCTTTTGACATATTTATTTGTGATTTTTGTTTTCCTTTAAGTTTATTAAATAATTTAAGTTTAATTTAAAACAATTTCTTGTAAATTGTTGAAATTTTCTTCTTAATTTTATTAATAATTTTTAATCAAATAAAAATATTCGTATTTAATTTAATATAAAAAAAAACTACCTTGTGTCAATTGCAACACGAATACAATTTTTTTTTATGTAATTGTGCTTTAAAATATATGGACAGGCATTAAGTGATTCTAGCTCAAAAATAAAAATATTTTAAATTCATATTTAATTATAAACATCAACAGTAAAATTATATTCCTTTAGAACATTTTCACTGTGACAAGCAAAAAGTCCACTTTGTATTTAGTGGATTTGGTCTCGGTTACCAATTGTAAATATATTTCATAATCAGATTACTCTTATACGTTTAATACGTAATTTGCTATACTGTCTCCTATAAATTTTATGTGAAAAGTACGACATCATTCATTTAATGAAATCTCCATTTTATATAATATTTTATATTAAAAATTATGATTTCAAATAAAGGATCTTTAATTTGCTTAAAAATTTAATTTATTCATTAATGATTAATAAATTTTCCTGCAAATAAAAATATTATTTTATTTCGTTTTGTATTTTTTTGTGAAAAAATTCTGCACAAGAATTATATAAGATTCTCAAAATTATTGTTAAATTATACTAACAAATTTATGTAATATTTAAAAATCTTTATCTTAGATTATACAAAAAAAAAATCTTTTAACTAAATTTCAAGCACAAAAAAAAAACCAAAAATAATTACTCATTAAAAAAATATGCATATTTATATTTAATAATTTTAAATATATTATGCAGATACAGACTATGAAAATATATAAATAGTAATAATAAAAAATTTGTTAAGAAGATAAATTCGTTATTAATAACTAATATTATAGTACTTATATAAAAAATATTATTTTAGATGTTCATCTGGTATGACACTAAATATATTTAATTAAAAAAATTATGATATATTTTAAAAAGGCTGGACCTTTCCAAATATATACCATATTTACAATTTATGAATACCAAAAAAAAAAAATACTTTAAAATTATTATTTATAAAAATAATATAAAAACTGAATTTACCAATGGTTTTTTTAAGAAACCATAAAGTAAATTATATCAAATATTCACTGAATTATGTTTTAAATATTATCTTATTTTTAATTGCGACAATATTTATTAGGTTGTAACGTATAAGTTTGGTAACGTTTTAAAGTACATAAATAGTATAGTTAATTAATTGCTTATTTGAATAATCAAAGCTTTGCTGCTATTTATTATCTTCTTTTTGGTATAAAAAGAAAATATTTAATTTTATTGTTTTCTTTAATAAAAATTATTCGCTGAAAAATTAAAAAATTCGAGAACCGAATATGAAAAGTCTAGCTAAAGATTTACACAAATTTTCATTATACAAAAAAATTAAAATTTTCATTTTTGGTTTTCGAATAATTTGCAAAACACTAAAAAATTTGTCAGTCATTTGTGTTTTTATCTTGTTTTTTTTACAAACATACAAACTACTTCAACTTTTAATTAAAATCATTAAATCAGATTTTTTTTAAATAATCGATTACAACCACCGGCACAATTTCTATTATATACATATATATATATAAAAAAAAACTTATTAAATATATTTCTCGCAAAACATAATTATTATACAAATTACAAATTTCATCTAAATATAAATTAATTAAAAAAAATTCAAAATTTAAAAGAAATTAAATATAAAAATTTACTGAAAAAAAAAATGAAATAAAGATAAAAGATAATAAAAACCAAAAACTAATTTATTAAACATTAAACATTAAACATTTAATTAAAAAAAATTATACAATCATTTCTGTAAATTTAGTAATTAATAGAATAACAAAAATTATGAATAAACATTAAAAAAAAAATTAAAATTATGATTTTACATATTTAATTACCATTAAAATAAAAAAAAATTTTAATTATTAAAATTTGGTAAAATTAAATTTCTTATTTTTGTTTTTTTTTTTTTTTTGAATCTAAAAATGTAAAAATAAATGTTTTAAAATGAAACTAAAACTAAGTTTTTCAACATTAAATATCTTATTTTTCATACGATGTAGATTTTCTTCAGAATATATTTTTAAATGAAAATGAAATTTAAACATAAATTTAATTGTATAAAGAAAAATTAATTAGGAAAACACTTTTTTTTGATGTGTGTTCTATATTTGGAAATAAAAATTATGAAAAAAAAAAAATATGAGTAAAACATAAAAATATGATGAAATAAAAATTACAAAATATTAAAATTTTATTTTTTATCTATTTCAGAATTAAATTAAATTAAATTTTCAAGTTTTAGAAATCTCCGATACGAATTGGCCAGTCTTATAATGGATATTTGGAAAGATGTCAGGCTGAATTATAAATACTGAGCAAATATAAATATGAATTATGATTTATAAATACTGCATATTTATTTTATTTTACCTAAACAGCGATAAAATCAATTATTCAACAATGTTTTTGATTAAAAATCAACTCGTTATCCACAACAATTCAGTTATTGTTTTGATTCAGCTTTTAAATATCAATTATCCTTTTAAATTTTTGATTTTAGTAGCAATTTGTCTTAAATAAAAAATAACAATCTGTCAGCACGAAAATCCCATAAGTATGAAACTATTAAACAGTATTGCTGTTGCGCCTCGTATATTTTGTTCTTTAAGTCTAGTATGCAGGTCGAGAGGAAAAACTTGTGATATATGTGAGTTATTATTTAGTCCGAATAGATGGATTGTACTAATTATATATTTTCACTTATATTTTCTTATAGTTAAGTTAATTTGCCACTTGCCTGAACGTTAATTTGCCACTTGCCCTCTGAAAGCTGAAATTCATGCTCACCTGTATAATAAAAATTTAGTGTCGGTTGTTAAATTCTGAATATAGTTACGTAATTGCTCAGCTAACGAAAAATGTCTTATACAATATTTAAGTAGAAAAGCTTAGGATTTAGACAATATCTGGAAATTTCCTCTTCTTTTAAAAAGAAAAATACTGCAGCCTTTTTTTTCTTCTACAGCCTTTCTATAATTTTTTAGAAACAAAAAAATATCATATGTTTAAAGGATTTAAGCGGCAGAGCTGAAAAAATTAATGTTTGATCCGTTCAAACTCGTGATATTCCAAAAGAATTAGATGCAGTTTTAGAAAGAGATTCTCTGTCTGAAGAAATTACAAATTTTATTTTAATTTAGTTACAAATGTGTATAATTATTATTCTACAATTAATTTAACGCTCGAAAGCCTCTGTTACTTTGGTGTAGGCGTGTATTTTCTTTATTTTTTTAAAATTATTACCTGTAATATGGCACACGTCGTACTGTTGGTATATATTATAAAAATAGATCTCAACTTTTTCGGGTTAAAAATGTGTGTACTGTGTAGAAATTTTTAAAAATCACTCCTGTTTGTAGAGTTTAGAGCACAGTACAGTGACCGGAAATTAATAATACTTAAATGAGTTTTTAATTGATTACAAAATTCACAAAATTCAACAAGAGTCTATTATTTTAGGAGGAATTTATTAAATTGAAACTAATCGTTTACCAATAAATCTTATATGATTTGTTACACTTTATGACATAAATCTTATATTTTATTCAGTTATAAATTTTAATATTAGAAATCTTCTAATTTAATAAATACAATTTACTTTGATATTGTCTGTAGAATCTTTTATAACATAATTCACTAAATACTATTTATCATACAAGCATATTAAATCAATAAAATATTTTATTTTGTATTAGAATTCTTCTTAACTCAAAAAAAAAGACACAAATCTAACAAATTTAGTTACTTTTTCGTTATAATTTTCCTACTATATACATTAAGAGCTGTCAATATCCTCACCTTGTGTATATTATTTTGTATATACGACATTGTATATATTATAAAATATTTATGTATACCGTACCACAAAACTAAGAACATAATATTTGAAGAAAAAAACAAGAAATCTTTATCTTAAATGTTTATTAAAAACATTTAATTCACCTCTTTGGTTTGGTGTACCCATTTCTTATAATTTTTTAAATCAATTTGTTTATTTTTTAACAAAGTGCAATGTAGTAAAAGTGAACATTTTAATTAAATTAACAAAAAAAAAAATTAGTATTTAAAATAAATAAACATTAAAATAATTTACTGAATAAATAAGTTGTAAACAAAAATGATTCGTCTTTTTTTATTAATTTTTTTTAGTAGTAAAATCATTGCTTTATTTCTTGTTTAAGTTCACATGCCCATAGATCTTGAGGCCATCCTGTTCTGCCTTTTATTTTCTTTAATCCAAATTTCTCACTTACTTTTTTCTGTAAATATATGCATTAAAATAAAAAACTATTTTTAGATATTTATGATTTTTAGATATACAGATATAATAACTTAAGTACATTTTGTAAATGGAAATACAAGTGGTTTAATTGATTAAAGGCAATTAACTTTTTTTTAAAAATATTAAAGACAAATTTCCTCTTAAAATAAAAAAAAACAGATCGAAATAAAATTATATTTTGAAAATGTTATTAGATAATGTAATAAGGTTAAGAGCAGTTTTTGTATACATCTATTATGTTTTTACATTATTTCATATTTTGTATAATTCTATTTTAAAAAACAGATAAAATTTTTTGTTATAAGTAAAAGATAACCGAGAAAACTCAAGAAGAACACTGAAGTAAATTTTATAAATTTTCTATTCTTTTGTAAGGAATTAAGGATTAGCTTATTTAATTAAAAAATATATTTATGATATAAGGAATTGTAAAAAAAAATATCTAATAAAACTTATTTTCAAGTGTACTCTTATATATCAGCAATTAGAGGGAAATAATTTCATTTAAATAATTTCACTTAGTATAATGAAACATCCAGCGCAGCAGAACTACTTTGCAGGAGTTTTATACTTATGGGCGTTTTGTGTGGGTGACACATCAACTTTATATAAATCTAAAATTTATTAAAAACATTTTACATGTGAAAACAGTGCTAAAAGTTAAAAACTAATATAAAAAATTGTTTACAATGCTAGGTCAAAGTCAAGAATTTTATAAATTCTTTATTTAACTATTTATTTTATATCCGTTTTATTGATAAGAAATAAATTGATTACTCTTCCAATCTCATATCTCATAATAACAAAATAATTTTGGTAATATTTACATGCTATATGTTAAATTTAATTAAAAACCACGTGAATAACGTCTTCTAGCAGACACTGTTTATTTCTTAATCTCTGATATATAATTCTTCATTTCCCAATTAGTACTCTAGCAACCATTTATGTGTACATTACATTACGCTGTACTTTATAGACAGACAGACAATATTTAAACCACGAATAGTTCAATGTAAATAAATGATGTTTTATCGTAAAAAAAAAAATCCATAAAATATTAATAACTTTCTAAAAAAAAATTACTTATATTTATTTTATTTTCTCTACTAGACTTGTATCATACATATTTTTATTCAAGGATTATCCCTAATTTTATTAAAACATAGAAATTATGGAAACGCTTCGATGAATTTTATTGTCTCTTTACCAGATAATTTTTTGTGAAAATGTGTGGTTAACAGGAAAATGCCTTCTGTTAAATTAAAATAAAAGGAAATTTATAGAAAGCAAATGTTATTTTGATTAAGAAATTACTTTACAGAAAATTAATTTTCAATTTACTAAATTTATTAGAATATTTTAGCAAAATTATAAGAAATAAAAAAAATATATGTATTTGTGGTGAATATGAAAGCAATTATTTAGAGCAATGGTGCAGATTTTTTTTATAGGAACAATGAAAAAGTAGATCCACTTATTCAAATTACC
Source organism: Empis livida (assembly GCA_963932195.1). Lineage (NCBI taxonomy): Eukaryota > Metazoa > Arthropoda > Insecta > Diptera > Empididae > Empis > Empis livida. The sequence goes on from OZ010649.1 coordinate 1,272,339, forward strand.
TGCATTAAATTTTTAAAATTATATTTTCGTTCTTGACTATTCTTTTTCGATGCTGTTACTAATTCAGCCTGAAAGCCATTTGCAGGATCCTGATCACCTTCTAATACTTGTTTTAAATATGTAATGTATGAAGTAGCCAATCTTAATGTTTTTATCTGCTAATAAAAATTATATGTTAACTTCAATATTTGGAAGAAAATAAAATTGTATATTAATACAAACTTTAGATAGTTTTGTATCAGTTGGAACATTAGGAATTTTATTTCTAAGGCTAGAAAATGCTGTATTAATACTTTGAGTACGTCGTCTTTCCTTTTTATTCGCTGTATTTCTACGTTTGAATATTTTTGGTGGAGCATAAAAGATTTTTTCAGATGGTGATGTACTATTAATAAATTGCATCACTTAAAAACATAGAAAAAGAAATTCGATAAATATTGTGTTTGAATTAAAAACATTAAAAGGTCATCTAGATGGGGATTATATTTATTTTAATTAAAGTTGTTGGTGCCTATTATATTTTCCATTTTTGGAAGTAGTAATTACTATTATATATCCAAAAAAAGTTGTAATTAAACAAGAAAATTTGAATTTCACTAATGTAAATCATTGGAGAATTAATATAACATAGACTATGTAAAAATAACTGTTAAATTAGTCTAATAATTTGAAAATTGATATTATTTAAATTAAGCATAATTTTGGTATACTGAAATTCTTGAAATGGGATTCGTCGTAATTAGGTTTCAAGATTGTAGACGTTTAGAGGATAAAGATGATATTTTACTTTTGAGTAAATAACGTTTAAACAAGTACTTAATACTTAACGTTTGCTACAAGTACTTAATACTTATGCATATAAAATCTTCACCTTTTACTGAAATGAAACTTAACATATTCATCCTCTAATCTCAATCTAAACTCGATATTTATAAAGTTTAGCTTGTACTATTTTCAACTCAAGTAATACAAATGAATACTCACTATCATTATCATCATTAAAATTGTTCATTTCTGTATATTCAAATGAATTTGTAGGCATTGAACTCACTATGTAATTTGTAGACGAATTTGTTTGAAAGGGGAAATTTCCACCATTAGAAGCGGAATTAGCCTCAGAATCAGCCGGATAAGTTTTACCTGCAAAAAGGTTATAAAACGGGCTATAATGTGCAGCTATAATTTACGATAATTTACAATCGTTATATTATTATTATTAGAGAAAATCCAAATAATTGCATTACTAAATTCATATACCTTTTATGTAGTTTTGGTAATTAGTGCCCATATTTTGAACAGTCCAGCGTACGAGTTTATCTATGTGAGTAAATAAATATATATTTATATGTATATATTGCTGTTTCTGTTTTTTAAAAACTGATTAGGTATTAATCTATTAATATTGTTTGAGACGGCATCAGAGAACTTAATATTGTTTGAGAGGGCAGCAGGAAACCATTAACATGTTTCGAATTCACGTCCAGCATTTAGAGAAGGACAATTTATAATTTCACGTTGGAAAACTTAACGTGGCGAAAATTAACCATCAATTTATTTCTGTTTCATTATATGTAAAAATTGTCGGTATTTTTTCATTAATTAATAATTGCAATTGGTTGGATTTCAATATCGAAAATATATAAATCGATAGTCATTGTCATTAGTTTAGAATACTTAAAAGTACAAGAAAATCGCTTAATAAACATAAATAAATTAATTTTCCTTATATCGTTTTAAATAAATTTGTCAAAATACAACATTCCAGTGCACAAGTTATGATTGTCAGATACTGAAAATATATTTAAAATTTCTTTGATATTTTGTGCATAGAAACCAAAAATTATCTATCTATTTCTATCTAGAAATAGATAGATAATTTTACTAAATTTTAGATAATTTTACTAAATTCTAGATAGATAATTTAGTAAAATTAGTAAATATAGCTCTAATATGATATTTGGAATTTGATATTTAAGACTTCGAAAGTAAAATAAAAAATAGGACCTACATTTTATTGCTCTTGAATTTTTCTTGCAATTTTTTTCCCACGTTAAACGTAAGGATATCGTGTGACTCAGCTCTTTTTGATAATTTAAAATCAATTCCAATTACTTTAAGCTTAATAGATATTTGAGATTAAATAAATAAATAAATATTTTAACAATAATTGTGCGAAGCAGTAACTTTTTTTAAATGCGGAAATATTGCACTGCCATTTAAAAATTCTACCGTCAGTACTACCGTCTCTTGACAATTTATGAACATGTTCTAATTCATAAAATTTATTTATTACTTATATAAAATTACAATTACATTGACGCAGTAATTTTCGAAAATATTTACTAAAGGTTGAAATGTTGTGTATACTATCCTTGCAATATCTTTCATGATAGAGTGTTACAATATAATGTAAAAGCGACGGTGACCAATGAATGCTATTAAACTATATTTTTTGAAATATTGTTCTTCTTGAAAATTCATTCAATACAGTGTTCATAAAATTCTATAAGACTTATCTTTGAAAAAGTAGAATTGATACAATTTCCAAATAGAATTGCATTTTCAAAATATATATCAAGTTATTTCCAACAAGAAAGTCATATAAACTATATTGGAATTTTTTCCTACAACCAACGCACCTATAATTTAGCACTAAACCAGTTCATATTATTTGAATATTTGAACACTTTGTAATAAAAATAATTTTCACAAACTATTCGTCAACAATTTTCACAAGTTATACAAATTTTTCCTCAATACGAATTATATTTTTAGCCGATAAATCAATTTTAGCCATGTGATGGAATAATATATTTTTTACGTTTTAATTTTTATTATTTCATATTAAATTAGTAACCACAAAAAAAGGATTTTAAAAAAAATTCGTTCAAGTTACAAGTATTTTACATAAAAATAGACTTCACTAGATGTTTTCATCCATCAACTATAATGCCACAACTGGAAGATCTAAGAATAACTTTAATAGCATGGAATGGAAGAAAATATTGTATTATTGGTAAAGGGGTGGTAGTTGATATTCTTCTCTGAATGGCTAATATTTGAACCAATGAAATGAAAGGAAACGAATTTAACACAACCAATCATTAATTCAAAATATAGGAATTTTTTTTTGTGCTCAAAAAATGTTTATTTATATAATAGAGTGGTTTTATAAGATTATATTCATTTATAAAATTTAAGATTTTATACGAAAACTAAGAAAATTCAGTTTTTTTTTCATTAATTTACAGTTTTACGCAAGGATATAAATTGATATCAAGAAAAAAAATGATTGTGTAAGATTTGATTGTACATTTTTAAGTATAATTTTAATTAATTAGATTTTAATTATAAAAAATTGAATTGAAAAAAGTATCAGACAATTGGAAATCACAAACTTTGCAATTATTCGGTAAAATGGAAAAATCTTATTAGATTTGTCTTATTACATTTAGCTTATATTAGCCCAGAGAATCCTTCTTATATATTTAATATTACTCATTTTTTATAACGCACAAAACTAGATACAAGTTTTAATGTTTAGCCATGAATTTTATACATAAAATCTAACAGGGTTTCTTTTAAAAAAAACATGAACGAAATGTTTAAGTAAATAACATAAAAATATGATTCCAACTTAATTACTTATTTGTTTTATATGAATTTATTTTTATCTCTTTTCGAACAATGTATATTAGTTTTTGGTACTTTTAACGGTTTACGATTCACTTTAAATGCACATTTATCACAAACTTTGGAAAGAAGGAAATATTGCATTATTGATAAAGGAGCATTATTGTTAATTAATTGAACACGAATGTTGTCAATGTTATCCAAAGAAGTAAGCACTCATCATAATATTTTGACTTAATAGAAAATTTAAGATAAATTTTAATTTCTATTATTTTCTATTGTAGAGAAATTATAAACAATTCATATCATGCTTTATGAATAATGGAAATATTCAACTAACTTATTGTTCTAGGGTAGTAAGTAATCTTTAGTAAAAAGTGAATAAAAAATATATGTTTATAGTGAGGTAAAATAAAAGTATACTTAATTTAAATTTTTTGTAATTATTGCTGTGTAAATACTGGTTTATAAAATGCTAAAAAGTAGAAACAGTCAATATAATTGAAATATAAAACTATATATTAAAACATATTTCGAACATCTTCCTTTTATTCCAATAATATTTTTAATTTTCTTTTAATAATACATTTTTAATTATAATACAGTTTTTAATTATAAATATATGTTTAAATGATCGGTCCAAAAATAGATTTAAACGTGGAATTAATATATCAACACCCTAACATTCATTGAAAGTACAATTAAATAGCACAGTTTACTTAATACCAAAAATATATCTAAGTATCGAAAATATAATTTACATAATTTTTTAATACGCATTAGTCTTAACCTTGTGTCTTTTAAGTACATAAATAACTAGGCAGATTTTTACATAATAAACTTTCCAAATGTCTTACAAAATTAATCGTTAAACAAAAATAGGTTAAACTAATTAAAACTCCAATTTATTTAACTTTGTAATGCCCGTTTAAGTGTTAAAAACGCTAATCCTTTAAATAATCCAATTTGTATTAATAACATTAGAACGTTAAAGTTGTAACTTCCATTCGTCATTCCTAAATTCTGTAAAATCATATCGGCTTTTCTGAAAATAAAAAATAAAAAGTGTAATAGAACTGTGTAGTTTTATTCCATTCTGCACTACACTGAATAAAAAATATTAGTGCAAATCGGAACATTTTTTAAGAACAAAAAAAGAAAATATTTGTAAAAGTATATAGCTTACTTGAAGTGGCAATAGATTGTGTCAAGGGGGCAAATCATATCTGTTCGATTATTGTTATACACCGATAGCACTAAACTTTCCAAAGCATATCTCTGAGGAGAAGAATATGATATTCCTCTCATAAATGCAGACATATGTTCAAACATTATAAGAAAACCAGAAAATATTAACATAAAACAGCTAATTGTTGCTCCAATAAATGTACCATTCTAAGAAATTATTGAATAACATAATTACATATAAATACTTAAGTATATCATATAACTTACGACAGGATTTACTAAAGTTCCAAGTAAAATTCCAAATCCATCAGCTGCTATTGTAATTGCAATATTTATTAAAGAAAATTTCACATATCGTTCAAATTCAAGTGGCTGACCAGTCAAAAAATATATTATTGTTGAAAAAATAGTAGCAAAAATTATCTATAACGTAATACATTACTTGATTAATAATATTTTTTTAAATAAATAACAATTTTATACATGAACTGGAGTTGATGTAATTATGGTGGCTAAGTAATATGTTCTGATTTTATACCAGTTATTAAAAGTTTCTCTCTTTATTATCAATATCTCCGTTGGAACTAAAAAAAATTTAATTAATTACTAATAAATAAATTAGATTTATTTATTTAAATTTAGCGTGTAAAATGAAAACAAGCATACTCGTGCATTTAGCAAAATAAAAATAGATATATATATATATATACATATATGTATAAAATTTTCAGCTTGACTTGGTAATTTTTCCCACCGATTTCATTCTTCTACCACAATCAACTCATCATATAATTTAACAACTCGGAGTGAGCTTTGACCTTCTTCACAAGGTTGCTTCATTCGACTAGGTTCTGCACTACTGTTCTCCAATTGTTAGTTATTGACCATCATTTCGATATTGTTGCTCCATCTAGCTCTTGGCCTACTTCTTGGTCTATTTAACAAAATATTTTATGTTGTGCTCTTTTCTTCTTTCATTCTAAGCACATGACAAGCCCATTTTAGACGTTGTAACCTTGTAAATCGGATGATATCTTCACTTTATATTAAATTATTTAGTGTACTTTTCGTATTCTTCGTTTAGTTTATTTGCACAAAAAATCTTGCGCGTTATTTTGCTTTCGAAAATTTGCAATTGGTTCTCATCTGCTACATCTGCTACAGTCCATACTTTGCATCCGCCCGACACTACAAGCCTTTGATAAGTTTATATACATATAGTTAGTAAACCAAACCAGCTCATTAAATAAAACAATGTTAGTAACTTAATTATAGCAATCTGCCCGAAATTTGGAAATCTGAACCCTGAGTGTGGGTTTTTACCTTCAATAATACAATTATTGAATACCTGCAGCCTAGTATAATATAGGTAATTGAGTTTTGATTATTTAATTTTATTTTAATTTAGAATAGTGTTAAATTTAATTTGGAAACTGAGGAATTTGACTTAAATGCCCAATTTAATCTGAATGGTAGATGTCTAAAATAACTTACATTTTAAGACTCCCGGCATCAGGGTTGTATACCATAAATAAACAACAGTTACTAAGAATAGACCAACATTAGCTATTGTTTTCGTTGCATTGGTCCCTGAATCTCCATATAATACACCGATTAGAATTGAACATATGATATGAAGGACTAATTTCAGATGTGTAACTGTCTACAAAAAAAAATACTTTTATCTTATTTGGGATTTTTTGTTTACAATAATTACCCAATCTCTATAAAACTGTACATGGCAACGACCAATAAGAATCCATAATTTTATCCATTCCGGCGGAGGATATATATGATTAGCTGATGTTAACGGAAGCCAATTTGATTTAATACATTTTATAGCATTTGTTCTATTCTCAGATTGAATTATTTCTTTTTCTTTCAATGTTGTACACCATTTATTACTTAAAGCATTTGATATCATAGCTTCGGTATGGTCTCCATAATCTCCAGTTATTGTTTCCAGCACTACATTCGAACATAATAATTTTTTAAAAATCCAATTTTAAATAGTTAATAACATTTTCGTTATATATTTACAATAATCAGCTGGATTGTGGTAAGCTGGACATTCTAATCCAATAGATTTTAAGAAATTTACAGTATTTCCGGGTGTTCCCTGATAAACACAAAATCCTTTATCTAATACAAATATATGACCGAACATCATATAAATAGAGGCGGACGGTTGATGTATTGTACAAACTATTGTTCTGCCACCTGAGCATAGCTCTGTTAATAATTTCACTAAATCCAATGAAGAAGAACTGTCTAGACCGCTATTATTGAATCATAAATAATAAATAATAATTTTACTTACATTAATAATAAAGTTTAAATTATAATGCTGTAATATTAAATAATATTTTAATTGATATAACTTCAAACCTCGCCAATTAAGATCTCATACTTAATATCTGTTACTCACGTTGTAGGTTCATCCAGAAAAATAATTGGTGGATTATCTATTAATTCTAAAGCTATTGATAAACGTTTTTTCTGCCCGCCTGATAAATTTACGCATTTTGTTTTTTTAGAATTAGATAGATGAAGCACATCAAGAATATTATCAACCTATGATAATAAAAAGAATCAAATTAAAAAGAAAAAAAAAAGTAATTGAAATATTAAATTGATATGTATGCATGCTTAATGATAATGAAATCACTAGAATATGTAAATCCCTGTGTACTATCTCATTGTTTTTCTTACTGAATTAATCGTCTTCTGGATTCATTACTCAGCCATACCTCCATATGAAGTAAAAAATGTGGCGCACTTCAGTGGGTCTTAATTCCACAAGTTAAATTTACACTATACTATTGCGGAGTTATGTCGGTAACAGCTTCAATATGAAATTATGAGTTTGTGCATCGTGAACTACACCTTACATTAATAATTTGAAATATCAATATAATAATTCAGAGGAATTATTGATGCTGTTGCTAAATAGATTTCAATTCAATCAGTCGTTAAAAACTCACTTTGGAGTGTTAAAAATTGGAGTGTTAATTCCACAATAAGAAAATATAAATTCACGTGCACAATGGGAGAGTACACTACAAGATACCAATTCCACTTTAATCTATTGCAACTAAATCCTAATTTAACTGTATGTTTGGAAACATAGTACATACTAAGATTTACCAATACTTGTTTATCCTTAAATGGGATTGATTTATTTGATATTTTCAGAGCAGCTGTGAATACCATTACTTCTTCGAGTGTAAACCAAGGAAAGAAATTGTCTTCTTGCAGAATATGGCAACAAATTTTTCGATTTCGTAACGTACTTCCAAATTTAATTGTTCCTTGTACTCCTTTTTGCCTAAAAAAAAATAGATAGTTGCTTGATTAATATTATTTATTTTACTAATTACGTGTAGCCAGTTAATATGTTCATTAAAGATGATTTTCCAGCTCCTGATGGTCCCATTATAGCATTAAGTTCTCCTGATCTAAAAGTTCCAGATACCGATGTTAATATTTTCTTTTGATCTGTGAAATTAACGAAAAAATACAAGAAAAAATTAACATATTTATATTCTATAATTTACTATATTACTGTAATTAACTTACCATTTCTATTTCTGGTAGCAGTATTGTATGTTATATCTGAAAATATTATATCAACCGGTTGACAGATTTCATCCATTTTTTCTCTCTATATATATTTTTAATATCTGAAAAATATATTTTTATCTCTTAACATACATTTTTTATTTTTATATTGTATGCAAATAAAAAACCTGACGCACAGTAAAACTATTTTGGAATAGTTTCATATATATGAGCTTGTATGGATTGATACATCTTATATAAATCTAGCATGTATTTTTTCTTATGTAAATTTTACATTATTCAAAATTAAAGATTAATATATTTAACAAATGCTAGTGGTACAAACAAGAATTTAACAAACATATTACAACCTTTTTTTTACAAACTGTGATTTTAAGATTTTTTTCTCAAATCTTTTCCAATTACTATTTTAAATTATATTTTCAAGTATACAATATATTTTGCGGCATCTAGTAACAGAATTTTGAATTACACTAACTGGTATTTAATTTTAAATTTTATTATCTTTCCAATGAAGGCTACAAAATCTGTTTACCGTGTTTAAACTATGTTTTAAAAAATTTTATTGATGCTGTTGCTAAATAGAAATAATAATAGTAATAGCAAAAAGTGTCTCTGATATTCTGCTGTAAATAACTTTCCCAATGTAAGATCTATTATAATTTTTTTCATATTATTATTTAACGCAATTAATGTAATATAAAGAAAGCATTAATTTATATTCATGTAATATACATTATTTATTTATTTAAAATGAATTTAAAAATATTTACGGACGGATAGCCATTTATGGCGAACATAAGATATTTTATTTTAAAAAAAAAAACCCATAAAATGGACACATCAATTTGTTAATTGAACTTGATTACAGTACAAAAGGAATATATACTATATACTTACTAGAGTGTAATTTTTTTTAAAATAAAATATGTTGTAATATTACATTAAAAAGATATGTATATATATATATATAATGTAACTCTTATCTAACAAACTGAGCTTTATGTATCTTAAATACAAAAACAAAAATAATTATGATCGAACTTTACACTTCCATGTTAATTTATTTATTCCATGTTAATTTATTTATTACCTTTAATTAAAACAAATATAAATTTATTTTTAACCCTGCTTATAAAAGAAGCAAAAAATACTTCTTTCTTCAGAAATGTTGGATTTCAATTAAAAATTCAACAAATATATACATTTAAATAATAGAAGAACGTATAACTTAACATTGATTCACATCAATTCAACGACTGAAACTGAAAGTAAATCAACAGAGTTAAAACTATTTCAGTAGTTGAAAAAGTTGATTATATCATCATTACGACGAATGTTGTCTTAATATTTATACATATGGATGTATATACTTTAAAACTTAAGTTTTTTATAAGTTTTACATTATTTTGATTAGTATACGATTACATATATTTAAATTAAAAAGCTTGAAAAGCTTCATCTTTAATGCAATAATGAATTTTTTTGTACAATGTTCAAACAATCGATATTTACTTAAGTACTATATTATATTGATATTTTTTGTTAAATTTTAGTACGTAACCGACATATTAATTTATTTATTTTCTATATATAGAGTTACCTGAAAAAAAAATTTACAGGTCAATGATGAACTGATTATATTTATTATAAAATCTAGAATATTTATCTAAAACTTTTAAATAATCTATTTAGCATCAGCAATTTTTCTAAAGTTAAATCAACAACTAAAGATAAAATCTTAAAAAGAATTACATTTAAGCAATACAAAAATGATCTATGAATTTAAAAGTTAAGGAGTAACATGTTAAATAAAGAGTAACATGTTAAAAAATTCACCTGAGTCAAGTTACATCAAATAGTAATAATTAAATAATCGTCGTTTACATTTAAATGTGTGTGTACTTGAAATTTTGTGAGAATTTGATTTGGTGAAAATGATTTAACAATGATTCGTGGAAGAAAAATTTATGCTGTCCTATTAACTATTTCCATTTAAACGATAAAAATGATTGGTTTTTCCAAATGTTTCCAAATGGTTAAAGCTAGCTTCTACATATTATAGTTGGACCATTACTATTTAGGTTTGTCAATTCAAGCAACAAGATTATGTGCTACAAAAATATATATTTAACCTTTGTCATAATGTACTTACTGAATTAATACCAATGATATAGAAGGTTTTTCTTTCGCCAGAAATATATTCAATGCCGTAATAGTTTTTATTTTTAATTAAAGAACAAACAAAAAGCAGATAAGCAAGTTTTTAATTTCGAAAGTTTAAATATATCATATATCCATATATATATATATATATATAAATAAATAAATGTAATAGTACATATAGACAGCAACTTAACACCAATTCAATATTCGTTGATAAACAAAAAAAAACAAGATATAAAATAAGAATTTAACTGAATTGAAAATTGTTATAGTCGGTTAGCTTGTTTTCAACTAATTTAAATTTTAATTAATTTTGTATCAATTTAATAATACGATTTAATATTTAATTTGAAAAAGTTGAAATATTGTACAAGCTAAACTTGTATTGTAACATACTGAGTTGCGGATCCTATAGCAAATACCATTATTCAAATTTTAGAAGTAAAGCTTTTTTTATATCATTACTATTTTAGGGTTGTATAGTGAAGCTAAGTAATAATCGATTTTTTACAGTACCATGGAATTCACATAATTTTTCAATAATTGACCATTGAACAAATATGGTTCTTACGTAATCAACAATTTTCAATCCTACGCAAAACTTAATATAAATATTAATCTTCTAGGCAAAAACATATGAATTCTGTTTTTATTTACCATGATGTGAGTACTGCACTGACTACTAAGTCTGAGTAGGTTACTCAGACTTTATAATGCGCAAAATTAAATTTTGATCCTCATCTATTAAGCTTCAACTTTTTTGTGCAACAAATTAAAAGGATATAATTATATTCTTATGGGGGTTTGAATATGTCCGAAAAGAACAGCTATACTGCTACAAAATGTTATATGCAGGAAGAATGAATATTTCAGGGATGATCAATAATTTTGTTAGACTGGTCAATCAAGGTTAATTTTTCAGCGTATTTTGAAAATAAATTCATTTGTTTAAAAATATATCGATATAACTTATTTTATTACATAGTTAAAATACAAAAAAATATAACTGTTTTTAAGAAGATAACAAAATTTCATTACTTAACATTTCCCTTGTTGTTAAGTTCGTATTATTAATTCGGGTTCTAGAACGACTTCGACTTAACTGTGCTCTTCTTTCAGCACCTGCTGGACGGGGTCGACGTTTTTCACGATTACCAAAAGCAGAACCAGTTTGTAAAGCTTCCAATAAACTATCCATTACCCCTTCTTGGGTATGGACTGCATCAATATCAACTAAAGCTAATTTTCTTTGTTGTCTTTCAAGTAAATCTCTTTGTGATCGTTCCCGTGCCTCGCGTAATTTCTTTGTTTTCTCTTCGTCATCTCGTTGCTTTATATTTTCTTGATATGCATTAACAAAAGAATCCTTAAATGTTTTTATATCAGAAAATAGTTCTTCCATGCTGTATTTATTTGGATCAAATGCAAAATAAACACCTAAGTCCTTGTACAATTTTTCCATATGAGTTTGCATTTTGCCTAAAACTTCAATTTGTTCGCGACATTCTTCTGCAAATTTACCCATTACTTCAATAAATTTATCTTCTGCACATTGGGAGTGTTTATAAAGATTTAAATCATTTTCCAAGTTTTTAATAGAGTTATTAATTTGCTTCATAGTCTTTTGTATATTTTCAAGGCTGACTCTACTAGCCTTATCGACATGAGTAAGATCTTCATAAAATGTCAAAGTATCTGGAAATTTATTTTCAACAATATCGGCTATATAATGTAATAGTGATTTCTTATTTTCGTAATCTTTAGTATGCGACAATTTAGACAAGAATGAAAACTCAAATCCATAAGCTTGTTCATTTTTACTGCCCGAATTCATATAATTACCAAGAAGAAGAATAAGTTCCAATATTTTTGCAAATTTCTTACTAGTACGTACTTCCTCACAGGCTGCAGTTCCAGCAACAATATCGGGCTTAATATCTTGAATCATATCTGGTAGCGTTAGTCTGAAATGAAGATTTTGCAATCGATGATTTAATCTTGAAATTTCGCCAATTGTAGCTACGAATAATTCCACACCGGAAATTTCTTCGCCTTTTTGTTTAATATCTTGTAATTTTTTAAGTTGCTCAGGTGATGGAAGATATTGCATAAGTTGATGTACAATATTTTGTGTAAGTACCTTCGTATCGCATTTATAAAGATAGTTTTTAATTTCATCATATGGCATGTGTTTTAAAGATCCTCCTAATAAAATTGATATATTTTGTGCTGCTTTAGAATCTAAAACACGTAGTCCAATCACATTCTTCTTTAGAGTTGTCGGTTTATCAACGGAATCTTTTGTTTCTTTTTTTATAGGTTTAGAAGAAAATTTTACAGACAATTCCGAGAGAAAATCATCAGAAGCCAGTTTCTCTTCTTTACAATCAATCCAAAATGATTTTTCAGATAATTTTTGTGGTACGATTGCTTTCCAATTAGCTCTCTTCATGGGTGTCTTAGTATCCCATTTTTTTTTCTGTTTTAATCCAAAAGGAAGCATAGAAGTTGCAAAGTTTCCTATGGGTGGAGGTGGTGGCGGTGGTCCATTGGGCCCCATATTAAAACTCTTATTGGCGGGAAATTGCCCGGGAGGAGGCGGTGGTGGGGGAGGAACTGGTCCTCTATTTAAAACAAGTGCATTTGGTAAAAGTGGTGGCGGTGGCGGTGGAGGAATTACTGCTGCGTTAGGACTAGGATTGCGAATATTTACGTTCATAGAAAAATTAGGATTTTTTAAATTATTGGTTTCTTGCCCACCTGTAGAATATTCCAATAATTTTATTTTCTCTTCAAGATGTGCAACTCTGGCTTCGGCTTCCTGTTTAGAAATTTCTAATGCCTCTAATTTTTTTTCGCATTCTTCATTTCTAGTTTTTTCATTGCTAATAGTTTTTTCTACTGTGCATTCTAAAATTAAGGATGTATCAATATTAAAATTCCTATTTTCAAAATGAGGATCACAGCCTTTATGAAAAACAATTTGTGACACACATTCCTCAATTAATTGATAATACGCTGGGCGATAGTAAAAATCATCGCGAATATAAAGCAAATGTTGAAGTATTGACAAAAAGAAAGGTTCTGCTGATGTGTCTACAATTAAATTTTTAAGAACTTCGAAACAATCATTTATATCATCTAAATCAAATCGCACATTATCAAATCTCTGCGAAAATTCTTCAAAATCATCATCACGTATATCATTAAAAATTTTGAAATGCTTTTTTAAATTTTCGTTTGTACTTTTTTCAACAACGTTTGTTAAGCTGTCAATTTTTTCATATAAACCCATTCGCATTATTTCACATCGAAGATGTAACCTAAAGTTTAAATCTGTTGGTGTGTTTATAATAGTATTAATAAATATTAAACTGTGGCAACATAATTCTCTTTTCGAATCATTTTTTTCTTCCACAAAAAGTCCATCTACTATTGGTCTAAATCGTTCTCCATTTTTATAATTTGCTGATGCTGCATTAGTTATTGCCATTAAAACTTTTTCATAACCATTACGTTCAGGTAATAAACAGAAGCCTGCCAGCAGCTTGAGAGCTTCACTCATAGTATGTGGTTTTTTCGGATTCAAACTTTGTGCCAGCAACATTACTACTGCATGCTGATCCGGCTTAAGAACTAAATTTAGGCCCCAAGTATTATTTAATATTGCTTTGAGACATCGCAGACATTCAAACTCGATTCTATCAAAGTTTTTTTCGTTTTTACATTTTCGTAATAAATTTACAATTTCATCTATTCCTTCTTCACCAAACTCTTTTATCCAGCTTATTGTATTGCTAGTAAGTGCAACACGTAAACTTTCAATACACTGATATAATTTGGACTCACTATGTTCTCCAGACTGAAGATATTCAATGTAATCATAAGGTTTCTCAAATCTCGAATTTGACCTATGTTCAGAAGAACTTTTTCCTGAAATGATTTGTAGTTATAGTATGGACAATTTTATTGCAAGTTTTGTAATCTATTAGTTATAGAGTCGAATAAAAACGTTAATTCCATGCACAGAACCCAGATTTTTTTTGGTATAAATAATTTTTTTGTAAGTTGTATAGTGTACGAGTTAATTAGTTAAATTAGAACTAATTAAATCGTATACTATACTATATTTACGTTATTTTTTTATATAATCTGAGTTATGTGCGTGAAATTATCGTATTTATTTTAGAAGAAAATAAAAACGATAATTCCACGCACATAACTCAGATTATATAAAAAAAAATAAAGCAAAGACTAACAAGTTCAACGTAAATATAGTTTAATATTCAACGTAAATATAGTTTCAACGTAAATATAGTTTAACGTAAATATAGTTTAAACATACCTTTTAAATGCATAAAAATAATTTCCTTTTTCTCTGTAATTGGTTTCAAAATTAATGGCTGTCTTTTATCTTTTGGAATGTTCATATCCTCTAGAATATCAATAAATTTCGTGTCTACATCTTTTTCTGATAGCTTTTTTATTTCATTTTCCAATTCATTTAAATCAACTTCACCATCAGCTGAAACAGATCTCCCAGCATGGGAACTTTGATTTTTAGATTTGATTTTTGGTCGCCCAAACCAACTTTCGAGAAGACTTCCAGGCTTTGATTTATCTTGTTTTGACATTTCAGTAAATTGTTTTTAAAATAATGTATCGTATAAATAATAATTAATTAATCATCTAAAATTAAGTTGTGATATAATACACATTATACAAACAAAAAAAATGTGATATCATAAAAGATAATATATTTACCAAAAAAAATTTATATAGATTGTGTATGTAATTTGTTCTATGTTCGTATTAAAATTTATTTTAAAAATATCAGTCATCATTGCCAATGCGAGACTGATGAAATGGTGGCGCTATTTATAATAACGTTTTAGTTCTTATGATCTAATTTAACTCCACTATTTAACATAATTTACACCAATATGAAAATTAAAGAAATAGATTTCATAGCGGCGTTTGCCACCCAGATTATCAGCGACAATTTTATTTTATACAACCCTACGCAACCCTACACTACGATTGACCACCTGTATAAAATTTGATATACATATGATACAACAACAATACACTTTTTAAATGCAATTATGTATTAAAAAAAACTATTTTCGCATCATCCTCATCCCTATATCTGTAGATATTGTCGTGCTATAATAAATAGGAGCCAATATTAAGCTTTAAGTTAACTATTTATTGTGGTAATTAATTTGAGCGTATAGAGCAATTTAAATGTGGAACTCGTACACCTAGATTTGGTCGAATTCCTAATTATTAATTTCCTTTAAGCTGATAAAACGTTATAAGCAAAAGGGGCAAACAAACAAAACGAAATTAAAATTTTAAATAAATACGAAATTATCCTAGTTCCATGATCCAACACACTAATTCGAGCATAACCACACTTGAACTCGCCATGGAACGGAACATACATATCATTATAAAGCCTTATTGTGTGAAGGCTATAAATTTTCATTTTGTTTTTCTGCCAGTTTCAAATTTCAGGGTTAGAAAAATATTCTAGTTTAATGTTTACAATATTTTCTAAATTTTATTAATTCTTCGAATAAGTGCGTCTATTATCTTCAATTCATAGTCAATAGATTATTTCACAAAAATGCTAGCACATCAATTAAGTGATATCTGGAAACATTGGGATAAACATGGAAAAAATGATTTGTGAGAAGAATTAATATTGTGTACCCAAAATTTTCTATATTAATCATAATTTTTTTAGTATCAAATTAATAAAGCATAGTATTAAAAATCAAGAGACTTCAACAATTTTCAAAATTGATAATGTAAAATTTGGATTATCTCGTGCCATATATGATCTGTTTTGGCAAGGTTTACTTGGACGATTGAAAAAGGATGCCATACTAAATACCCTAAATGAGATATCTGTATGTAAAAATTAGAATATCTTACAATAATTTTATTAAGGGTTGCATTATGCAAGAAATCTAACGCAATTTACGAGAAAATATAACAAATCGTAAAATGAATAACTATTTGCTAATCTTTAATATTGCTTCTTATCACCGCTACTAAATTAAAATATTTAATTAAAAAATATATTTTTATTCGCAAAACTAAATATATATTAATAAATTCTAGAATTTACATTGGAGTCTTCCCACTATTATACTAGATATAATAAATATTATTGATGCAGAAACTTCAGTTATTATTGATGGATTTCAAGAAGAAAGAATAATATTTTGTGAAATATCTAAGGAAATAGATACATTTATGTCAGAAAGGCTATTAAAGGAGAGGTTGGAAATTGACACCTTGCAAGATACGGGAACCGTCAAACCTAAAGTCTTCTATACAAAGTTTATAAAAATCAAAACAAAATTATAGTAAATCATCTATAATGTATAGATTTCTATTAAAATACTAAAAAAAATATTATATTTTGTTGTCAGCTATAAGCAGAGAAGATTTAATTTATTCCGAGAAGAAAGTGAAGGTTATGCGAAACTAATAACAGAACTTAATCAAGATTTCGATAATAAAATAGGATCATCAAATACTATGGATATGATAAAATCTTTAATTGGTTAGAAAAGTTTTTGAAATCATATAAATATGGAATTTTATTATTAATAATCATTTTTAGGTTGTTTTAACTTAGATCCAAATCGTGTATTAGATATAATATTAGAATCATTTGAAATGAAGCCAGAATGTCATAAACTTTTTATTCCTTTGTTACAATCATATATGCCGAATGGTGCAATTATCTGTGAAGTTTTAGGCTACAAATTTAGACATTTTAGTGATACTGCTACACCTATGTCTCTATACCAGATAACTGCTCTATTGTTAAAATACAATGTAATAAAGTTAAATGATATTTATATTTGGGTTAGTGTCCAAAATTACGCGCATTATGTTATAACACATATTACAATGTATTGAATGTTTTGTAGTTAAATCCACCGGATAGCTTCATCATTTCAAAATGGGAAAAAGAATTAAATGAAGCAAACGATTATGTGCGTAAATTGAATATTGTTCTTACTAATAAAGACAAGGAACCGGATGTGGAACTAGAAAAGGATGATTCTGAGGTAATTTAAATTCTTATTTACCTTTAAATTAAAATCTTTTCATTTATATATAACAATTAATATTTTATATCAATTAAATTAAAAATATGGCATTTATAAAATATTTAAAATAATAAATTAAGGTGATATATTAATATATTGTTTTTCTCTACAAGGAAAATACTAGTAAGAACCAAAAATTTGGATTGTGTGAATCTTTGCTACAAGTCGGAGATTGGACAACTGCTCAACAATTAATAAGAAAATTGCCAGAACAATCAGTTTTAGTTCATGAGTCAATTGCTAAAGCTCTTGCGTTCTTAATACATTACGCAATTGATAAAATTTATACTGAGAATTGTTTTGCACCTGTATCAAATAAACCTAAAATAAATGAGGATTTAAAAATTTTTCATATATCGCAGGTAAATTAGTACATTAAATTCTAATATTTATAATATGTAACTTTTAACAATGTCTTAAGGTCAAAGACTTTTCGGAATTTAGTCAACAAGTATTTCCTATGATTATTGAGTTAGGACCATCGCTGTATTACGATCCTGTACTAATTCAAAAATTACTCCGAGTTATTAAAACTATATTGTCTGATATGAATGTGGATATTTTAAATACACCACTAATTGGGACGGAATCAGAAAAAATTTACTACGAAATTCTTACAATACTTGATTCTTCAATTTTACCGGCTCTATCGAATTTAGATTGTAACTGTTGTATTGCTGAGGAAATTTGGACTGTATTGAAAAAATTTCCTTATCATTTACGGTACGGAGTATATTCGAAATGGAAAAATGAAACATATTTATTGCAGCCGATGCTAATAAGGCGCAGAGGTAATACACAAAAAAATATTAAATCACTTATGAAACGTGTTAGTAAAGAAAATGTAAAACCAGTTGGAAGATTAATAGGGAAGTTAAGTCATTGCTCCCCAGGCTTTTTATTTGATTATGTAACTTTGATTTATATATAATTTATTTTCTCAAATAATGAACAATATTCGTAGATATTACTGCAAATACAAATATACGACAATCTTATAGGCCCAGTTGTTGATTCTTTAAAATATTTAACTTCTCTATCATATGACGTATTAGGATACTGTTTAATTGAATCGTTAGCACTGGCTGATAGAGACAGATTCAAACATGATGGAACATCGTTATCAATGTGGTTACAAAGTTTGGCTAGTTTTTCTGGAGCTGTATATAAAAAATATAATATAGAATTGAGCGGTTTGTTACAATACGTCGCTAATCAACTAAAATCACAGAAAAGGTAAGACAGGTTTAATTATTGTAGTTTTGATCCACGTTATTTGTTTAATTTTTTTTTTAAAGTTTGGATTTACTTATTTTAAAAGAAGTAGTACAAAAAATGACTGGAATTGAAGCGGCTGAAGAAATACCAACTGAACAATTGAATGCTATGAGTGGTGGTGAACTATTACGTGGAGAGGTAAAATTATAGCTCGAATAAACTAACTTAAAAGCAAATCAATTTTCTAAGTACCCTACAAGTATACCGGGCGAATACATATTTCTCAACATATTTTTAAATTTTTTTTTCTTTTGCGTTAAAGTTTGTTACATAATATATTAAAGAAATAATAAATTTCATCTGTAGGCCGGATATTTTAGTCAAGTTCGCAATACAAAAAAGTCGTCTCAACGTTTAAAAGACGCCTTATCAAGCAATGATTTAGCAGTAACTCTTTGTTTATTAATGGCTCAACAAAAACACTGTGTAATTTATCGGGAAACAGCTCAGAATCATTTAAAGCTTGTTGGGAAACTCTATGATCAATGTCAGGATACACTGATTCAATTTGGAACATTTTTGGGTTCTACATGCTCCGTCGATGAATATGTAGAAAAACTACCATCTATAATAACAATGCTGCAGGAATATCATATTCATTCAGATGTCGCATTTTTCCTGGCTAGACCAATGTTCTCATATCAAATAAATGTAAGTATTGTTAGATTCGGTATCAAGAAGGTTAAATAATGCAAAGCAAGCACTTGACCTTTTTCCATTCTGAATTTTGAACTAAGGTGTATTGTGTGTTACATATTATTGTACAAATATTAATTTAAATATTTAGCACAAATATGATCAACTACGAAAATCAGATGCAAATTCCAAAAAATTAACAACATCTCAAAAGATGGTAAAATATTTAGAAGCAACTGCGGCAATAATGACTCCCATTGTGAATTCTGTAAAACCTTTACATGGACATAAAGTATGGGAAGATATAAGTCCACAATTCTTGGTAACTTTCTGGTCTTTAAGCATGTATGACTTACAAGTTCCGTCAGATAGTTATCAAAAAGAAATAGCGAAGTTGAAACAGCTTTCAATATCTGTTTTGGAATCTAAAGATATGGTATGCAGTTGCAATATTACTTAACTTCTTTTGTAACTAAATTAGAAATATGTAGAATTTTTCGAAAGGAAAAAAAGAACAGGAACGATATCTTGTATTAATGGAAAAATTGCAAGATGAAAAGAGAAAACAGCAAGAACACGTCGATAAAATATTTCAAAGATTAAGTCAAGAAAAAGATGGCTGGTTTCTTTCACGCTCAGCTAAATCTGCAAAAAATGAAACAATTACACAGTTTTTACAATTATGTTTATTCCCAAGGTTAGTTTAAAAAAATATTTTTAATACAACGTGCCATAAAATTTTAATATCTTCATAGCATTTTACTTAAAAAATTTAGATGTAAGATTTTCAACTTAATTACGTAGGTCACTACAAAAGCTTTGCGATATTAGTACACCATTACATTTATCTTTTCGGGAATTCAAAAGAGGTCGACATTCATATGTTTGATAGCTTCCCCGTAATTAAAGCGATATTGCGCTTTGACCCTCATTTTAAAAAGGGTCTTACATAATTTCACCGCCGCTTAAAAGCAAGAACACGTGTGAATCAGGAAAAAAGCTCTAAAGGTGGTCTTGATATTAAATCTAAAGCTTAGGTTTTCACGATTCTTTAAGACATTCCGAATCACGGCTATGGATTCATTAATATGTACACTTTAGAAGTATGAGCTTGGTTAAGGCAATTAAGTTGGAGAGACAGATGTCGGCTACATAATAAAATGTCTACTTCTTTGAATGTACGGGTGTAATGTTATGTCAGGATAATACTTCACAAACAAAAATCACGAATGTTGCAAATAATAGGTAAAACAATATAATATCCGCTTTATTCGTCTGATCTAGCTATGTCCTACTTTTTAAAATTTTTTGTGTTTAAAAGAATGGTCTTGATCCTTGCTTCATAACCTTTTTTAATATGCTAACAGAAAATGATTTGCGCCCTGAGTTGTGGAAAGTTAGACTGAATGTATTGTTGTAGCAGCAGATTACTTTGAACATTATAACGTTTGTTTATATCAATAGTTTTTTAGTGACTTACGTAAACATCAGTATATAATACAATCTTAATATAGAATGGTATTTTAATTTTTTCTAGATGTACATTTACTGCACTGGATGCTTTGTATTGCGCAAAATTTGTTCATGTAATTCATAACTTAAAGGCAGCTAATTTTTCAACTTTATTATGTTACGATAGGGTACTATAAAAAATATCCTAATTTTTTATATTAATAATATATTCTTCAAGATTTTTTGTGACATCACGTATTCAGTTACTTCTTGCACTGAAAATGAGGCCACAAGATACGGTAGATTTTTATGTTCAATGTTAGAGACCGTTATGAAATGGCACGCTGATCAGGATACTTTTAACAAAGAATGTGCTAACTATCCTGGATTTGTCACAAAGTTTAGAGTTAGTAATCAGGTAAAATATTTAATTGTTGAAAAACACATTATATTTACAAAATGAACCTTTCCAAAAACAAACAATTTTTTCAGTTCCTTGTTATTTATATGGAATTAATTAATATTAGCATAGATTACATCTATGATATTAGTAATGTAATGGCAAAAAATATAAATTAATATTAACAATTTTAACAGTTTTCAGAAGCTAATGATCATGTTGGATATGAGAATTATCGTCATGTATGTCACAAATGGCATTATAAAATCACCAAAGCCATAGTTTTTTGTCTTGATTCAAAAGATTATATGCAAATCCGAAATGCACTTATAATTTTAATAAAAATCTTACCACATTTTCCAGTTTTAACCAAACTTGCTCAAATTATAGAACGTAAAGTTGAAAAGGTAACATATAACAAAATATTTATAATTTATAAAGTTTTACATAAAATTTATTAGGTAAGAGAAGAAGAAAAAAACCAACGACCAGATTTATTCGTATTAGCATCCAGCTATATTGGTCAACTTAAAACAAAATCTGCTCAAATGATAAAAGAAAGTGATTTTCATCAAGTATCAGAGAAACCGTTGAGAGAGTCATTGGACAGTAAATCAGTTATAAATGGTGACATTAAATTAGGTTAGTATTTTAAATAAATGTGCTTATAGAATTGTTTTTATTGTAATGAAATTTCTTTATTACAGAAAAACGCGAAAAGGAAAAGGTTGATAAAAAATTAATCGAAATAAAGACCGAAGTGCTACATGAAAAAGAGAAAATATTAAAAGATATTAAAAAAGAAGAAAAAACTAAGGAAATATTAAAAGAAAAAGATGATGATATTCGTAAAAAAGAGAGAGGAGATAGACGAAAGGAATATAAAGTTGATGTACCTAGCGTAGAAAGTGTTAATAGTATTGATTTTTACGATTGCGAAAAAGATCACGACAGAGATTTAAGTTCAGTGTCAAATTCTAGTAATGGCTCACTTCATCGTCGTAGTCAAGAAAAATCCGATTTTGAAAAAGGTATAATTAGTATACCTAATATTAATTTAATATTAGTTTAAATATTATTATTATTTTAGAATCTAGGAAACGAAAAACTGACAGCACCAATTTAAAGGTAAGTTCATTTTTCAATCAACCTTTTTTAATAGAGATTTTATAAAAATACATATTTCAATAATGCTGGGTATGTAATGTAAATAGTCTTTTTTTCAGAATTTCAAAAATAGTATATTTGAATATATTATATTTTTTTTTTTTTACTGAGGCGAGTACTAAAACTGGTCCCAAGGACCAACCATTAGTTTTTCTTTGAGGATCTTAATCTAGGATTAAGATCCTATTAATTTATTGATTATATTTAATAGGATGTTATTAATTATATTTCATATAATTAATAACATTAATTATATGAAATAATTAATGTTATTTTTTATTTTAGAAAACTGATGAACTTTGCGAACTAAAAAAAGAACGAAATACTAAAATAAAAGATCGCAAGGACCGAAATCCAGAGGATGAGAAAGAGCTTAGAAAAGAACGGAAACCTGGTAGAAAACGAGTAATTAATATTATTATATAAATTATATTACATACATAAGATATTGAAAAATCGTTTGTTGAAAGTTTAGTTGTTGAAATTTTTCTGAATCTTAAATCCAAATTAGTCCATATTAAAGTAATTATTATTTATTTAAAGTTGACTTAGAGGTTTACAAAATTTTTTGGCTGTTAAAACTAGAATTTTTAACAATATTTTGTACAAAATAATTCTGTTAACACTAAATTTGTTTTAAAATTTGAAAATACATGATAAAAACTGTAACTCTAGAAATGTAATTCCGGGTTGTCAAAATCTTATAATTTTACTAATTCCAGAAATATTTGTTTGTTCTTATATATAATTAATTTTTATAGGAAAGAATAGAGGAGAGCTCTTCTGCAGAATATAAAAGGCGAAGAGAAAGTAAGTTTAACATTATTTTTATCAGGATATTTATTCATTAATATTACATTTTTAGTTAACACTCAGAATGGAGATGATGACGTATCACGAGATAAGTACCATTTAAGGGTAGGTAATATGCTTTATTTATTTTTAACCTTTTGTGCTAGATCTTGTTTGTAAATTATGAATTAAATTTTAATTAATATAACACTATAGGAAAAATCACCACATGTCAGGGATGCTAAAGAACGCACTTCGCACGAAAAATTTGAAAGGGAAAAGGCTTATACGATAACAAAGTCAACAAGATCGCGAATAGGCTATTAATCTGTATTTTTATTAATTATTTATATTAATAAAGTTTGTGTCAGCATACGCTATGTTATCATTAATTTAAATACTGCATCTATATTTTAATTATTATACAAGAAATCTTATCCCATATAATCAAAGGTTAATAAAAATCCATGTTTATTACTACGACATTAAAAATACATATTGAATAAAAATATGTGTTGTAGGCAAGTAATTTCCAAACAGCTTGGAGATCCCAAAGTAATAAATTATTAATCTTTAATTTGCTTGAAACCGAAAATGTGCACAATTTAACCTAAACTCGGAACATTTGGAACATTATTCTTCTTATCGGCTGTAAATTTTCAAAGAACACTGTTATAGTTGTAAAATATTGGAAAGTAAGAAGCACCAAATAATACCATGGCACATACAAAATACAACGTTGTCATTCTCAGCCAACGAAATGCAGTTTTTATTCAAAAGCAAAAATACTATTGAAAATTAATATGTAATTTATCTGATTATACATCGTGATGGAAATGGTAACAAATCACACAAGCTTCAACTAAAGAAAAATAAGAATATTCGACATCAAATTGTATTACACGTATAATTCTCTAATTTTAATATAAAATGATTGCGTATTTAAAAATAAAAGAATATAGGAAAACTTATATGCATACTCCAAAAATAATAATTTTTATTCTAAGCTCTCTTAGTATCAGTTAAAACCCGAACAATAGATCCTACTCCACCTTTAGCAAATGTTTTTTCATGCCACTGTAAAAGATGACCACTCGAACCATCGGAAGGGATTTCAAATCCTCTGTAAATATACTTCATCAGTACGTCCATTAAATCATGCTGCTGCAAATAATCAATGGCTGTATCCATTTGTGATTGTTTAACTGACATTAATACTTTTATCGTAAGATTGGATGCGTTATCCTATAATTCAAAGAGGGGATCAGTTTGTGTTTTAAAAAAACACATTACCAACCTTTATCTGCTGGTTTTTTGATCCCAACGGAGCGTTCTGCAGAACATTCACGAGAGCTTCATTTACTTTACCAACTGAGAGTAATGCTACAATTTCTTTTTCATCCGGGCCACTGTTTGCTATAGAATCAACTTCATCTTCTTTAAAGTTATCTTCGTTATACTGATCAACATCAATCTTTCGGAATGCTGAACTTGATGTATTTTTAGACATCGCGTAAACCAAAAGGCAAAAAGTCGGTGACAGGACGTAATGACAATGATCTATGACTAATTTTAACTAAATTTAATTAAAGTGTACCTCCAATGTCAACATTAACAAAACTTCAATCAAAAAGTTTAACATATGGAAATCTGTATAAAAAGATCTGTGTCCAACGCTGCCGTTACTGACGTTTTGTCCAATGTTGCCCTTACTGAACAAATTTAACATGAAAATATGGAAAAAAAAAAGTAATTTTTGTATAACAACCATATATTTTTCAATTTGTACAATTGTATTATATTGATGTGACGCATATTTTTGCAAATTTTGTAATTTTTGTTTAATATGGTAGCGCATGTAAAATAAAACTCCGGTTAAGTTTCTTTTCCAAATAATTTATTTGCCCTTTCTTGCATAAATTATATATTTTTTTAATTTTATCAATTCAAATATAAAAACAAATACAAAATCAAATACAATATTCTTATTATTAAAATCCAATCTAAATATATGCTAATATAAAGATATTGAAGCTGGTAATACTACAAAATAACAAACAATTATGCCCCAGAGACCTTCCTTATTGAAACCTGAAAAAGAAAAAGAAAAGTTGCGTAATCCCTTTAGGATAATAGAACCGTTAACGAACTACCAGCGTAGTCATTTGTGTATACAAGATTTCGTGAACCGCTTTTACTAACTGCAAAGAACAGTTAACATAAATGTAGAATAAGAACAGCCAAGACGATTCGTTTTGGTACCGCTAAACTTCCCCACGTACCCACGAAATCATTTTAAGCATCGAAATTAATTATTTTTGAAATAATAAAGAAGTAAATTCTTTTGTTTGACTTTGTTTATTTTCAGTATATTTATTTATATCGGTTATAATTTTTATATCGGTTATAAGTAATTAATATGAAATAAAAATCATGAAACTAATTTTGTTCCAAGATTTCTCAACCGTACCGTTTTTCTTTCTACAATAAAAACACCTTACCGTTCGTGTTCGGTTCGATTTTCAGTTCATAAAAAGCGAATTAGTTTTATTGTTAGCAATGCACTAAATAAATATTTTTTTTATTAAATTTACATTATTTGTTTATTATATTTTTAAATTTTCAATTTCAGTACATTGCTTGGCGCCAATAGTTAGTCATAGTGTCTCTAATTTTGTGGTTGATAGTTCTATTAAGACTTTTATATTGTTATATTGAATAGTGATATTTTTGCATTTTAATATTTCATGCAAAAGTTTATTAGTAATTTAATTTTTATTTTTCTTAAAATTAATCTTTGTGTCGACGTTTTACTCACGAATTCAATCAATTAATTTTTGTTTACACAATTAAGTACAAAGATTTTTTTTTGTTTATTCAGCCAATTAAACATAAATATTTTCTTTATACCACAAATAAATAATTTAGTACTGTGATTTTATATTCCTAATTTATTTCGAAGTAATTTAAATATGTTCTCTAATATTCTTCAAAAAATTAAATAAGATTCGTTGTATAAATAAATACCGATATTCAATTTATGAAGTTTATTTATAAATATGTAAATACTAAGTTTTTAATATTATAATAGAAGCTTCTTAAAGTAAAATGAATTTCCCTTTTTTATTCCTATAACTTCTGTAGGAGCAGATGGCCTCAATAAAAGTTTTCCATCTAAGACATTTATTTTTGCCAATCATTTAATCTAGTTCCACAACTTTCGGTTGCCTTGATTTTGTCCAGATTGGATAACTTGACTTTTCTTTAGAATCTTCAATTTTAAAATCTGAATTACGTTTGATACTTTAAGTATATTTAGTTGGCAAAACAATATGTAACATAAATTTTTATAATTATTTATATTTATACCCACTATTTTGAATTTTTGATAAGCAATCGATTGTTTTCACTTATAGTTAACTTTATTACTTCCAAAATCATGATATCCTTTTTTTAAAGAGGATATACTGTATACATATTCTTAAAATAATATATTCTATAATAATACATAAATTAATATCCATATTACTACATACCGGTTGTCTCGCGTTCTACATAATAATATATGTCCGTTATGCGGGAAATTTTTTAATTGAGAATTACTGCTTACTATAATATTTTATTTGCAGCTTGGGTTAAATGTTGAAAAATAGAAAAGCGTTCAGTAAATCGGTGTCAGACACTCCAGGAAGAATGGATCTAATATTGGAAATATACAGGTTGTTTCTTTTGTCCAATCACAACAGAACAACCTGTATATTTCAATATAAAATTATCATAAATATATATATTATACATAGAATAAAAAGTTTTGAAACAATATAGCAAAAATATATTAAGTTTTTTCCCAACATGAGCATGCAAAAAAAAAACTTAGATAATCATTTTTGTGTAGGTAAATTAATAAATAAATGGCACGCAACGGAAAAAAAATATTTTATAATGCAAAGATATATGTATATAACTAAGATATACTATGTTTTTAGAAGAAATTCCTCCAAATTTTCTTTTATGGAAAGTTTAGTATTAAGAGAAAAATCAAAAAATGAACGTCTGGAAGGGAAAAGTTCTATCAGAAGTTCCATTTGGACATGTTTTGATTGTTAGTGGTAAAATAAAACCAAATCCAAACAAGTATAAATACAATTTTCTTTATATTGTAAATGAAAATGGATTCATAATGCTTCTTGTTATTTTCTAGAATATCTTTAGAACTAACAGAAGAATCTAAAGATGGGAGTATGAATGGTGTCGTTTTATTGCAAATTGAAGCAAATTTTCGGGAGAATCAAATAATCAGAAGTATGTACCAACCTGGTGCAGGTTGGTCACAAGAAGAAATATCTAAGAATTGGATATCCGAGGCACCTAAAAATCCATTAATTCCGGGTATAAACTAATATTTGGTATTATATTATGAATAATTATATATTATTTTAAATTTTACACACAGGTGAATCCTTTAATTTTCGTGTGGCAGTTTTACAGAAATGTTTTGAAATATATGTTAATGATAAACTTTATGGTACATTTGACTACATAAATAGCTCAAAAAAAATAAATTATCTTTATGTAAGTGGTGATTTTGAAAAAATAACACAATTTCACCAGCGGAGTTTATTTCCACTAGTTTTCCCCAAAAATCTTTCTTGCTGTGAAAAAGTATGTTTTCAGAGTGATGTACCAAAAAAATATGATACAGGTAAAATAATAATTTTAAAATAATCAGGCATTATTATATAAATGATATTCACTCTATAGGAACAATTGTAATCATCGAAGGTATTGCTCGAGGTCCAGCCACATCTGCATTTTCGATTTGTTTTCAATGTAATGATACAGGTCGTATATTTTTAAAATTTCTTGTAGATTTTGGTAAAAAAACCGTCATTAGGAGCTTTCAAAGAGATGATAAAAGGTATGGGATTTTAATATATGTATTTTCAAAAATAATGTAGTATTGAAAAATTCAAGATTCAGTGATGAATAATTTAAAAAACTTATTTTTAGTATACTAACTCTCGGTTACCAAGGTTAAATATTAAATATCGATAAATTAAACTATAAATGAAATTCTAAATTAATATATCGATTTAATAAAAATATAATAAAAATTATGATTATTTTGATAGGGAAATTATCAATTTGGAATTGTTACATATTGTTTCTTTCTGTTAGTATAGAAATTATCGTATTATGAATACTCACATATTTCAGTATTACTAATAAATTTAAATATTTTGGTTTTATTATTTTGGTTTTGGCATTCTATAATGTTTTCTAACTTTGTTAATAGTAAGGTTTATAATAAATATGTATACATATCAAATTTTGTTTTTTTTTTTAAATTCTTAAAAAAATATTAATATAAATTTATTTATAGATTTCATAATGAAGATGAAGAACATGATGGCGATTTTCCATTCAAACGTGGAAAAATTTTTAAAATAGCATTTGGACTTGGAGATAAATCATTTTTAATTGCAGTTAATGGAAAATACTTCACTTACTTTAATTTTCCGTACCGATCTTTTTCCATAGCAACTGTGAAGTGTTTTTGCAATGATATTGGTGATTTGTCTATTAATAATTTAGAATATCATTGGGATTCACCTTTATTATGTCGTGTAGAAAAACTTTCTACGCTTTAAAAAGGTGTAGTATTGATGCTAAACAATTTCACAATATATTTCACTATAGATTGTTGTTATTTAGTTGTTTCCAATTAAATAAATTACAGACACATAATAACTTTTCCTATTTTGTTGTAGACATGAAATCGTTAAAAGTATTGTTGGTTGATTAAATGTGTTCAAATTATAAAATAATCAAAAATTACAAAGAAGAAATATAGAAATATATTTAAAAAAAAAAGTTTTAATTTATATTAATTTACAAATTAATAACACACAAATTATGTTTTTTAAATTCAATTACAATTTTAATAATTTATATCATTATTAATATTGATTTTATACTCTTGGCTATCTTCTCTGGTATTTATCCAAAGCAAAAAAATAAAGGAAATGGAGATGAAAATATCTTATGCATAATTGGTAGTGTTGCTGTATGGCAACTTCATGAAAATTGCTGTTGTCCAGCAAGTTTGACATATTGGAAGAATCGACTGTCTATAATATTCTCCATTTATTTTGGTCGACGATTTTTGGTTTTGGATGCAATTAGTTTTGATTAGGACAATAAAACTGTTTTGCGGTATATTTATTAGATTTCATTGGCTTTTGCTGTATTATATTTCGAACTTTGTCTTTAATTTTTTATTATATTTTCATTTTAAAATAATATGATGAACTAATTTTACTAAACAATAGTGAATGTGAATTTAACTTGAATAAGTTTAATTTACGATGTGGCTTCTGAACACAATTTGGCTTCTTCAGTAATTGATTTCAGTCTGATATTTTAAAAATAAATTTATATGTAAATTTCTGAAATGTTAAAAAAAAACAATAAATTGTAAAGTGAATACTTTTAATTAATTAAGAGCAATTCTGAGAAATATTCTTGTATTAGGTAGGAGAATAGTCACTCTTTTATTGTCTATTCTATAACAATCAGTTTAATAACAACGTTTTAGGTGTGGAATTTAAATATATATTATATTTCACATGGCTTGACTATACATAATATATATTTTAACTCCACACGTTCCACTAAAAACGATGTTATCAACTGGTTGTTTAATTTTAGGTATACATATATTTAAAAATAAGTTAATTTTTAATTATTTCACAAAGTATGAAATATAATCAAACTTAAACAAAGTTCAGTAACCATAAGGGCAAATTAATTCCATTTTAATAAATATCCCATTTATTAAATTTCAATGTGATTTATTAAATATTAATATATTAACTTAAAAGTTCCAAATTTCAGTAATCAACTTTTTTTTAATAGCAATACTTTTATGGTAGTAATAAAAATGAGTTGCCGTGCGAAAAAGTTTATCTGCAAACGATTTCAAAAAACTATTCAAGATAAAATTAACAAAAATTTTTATACAAAAAAAATTATATGCGATAAAATGAACATAATTTTAAAAATTTAAGAAAATTTATTTCGCTTGTTCACATCGTTAAAAAAGAATAATTCAACCAAATTAAATCTGATGTAAATCTAGCGATTTGGATTCAGAATATTTCATACTACCTAAACGGTAAGTCCGTTTTCGTGCCATTTCTCAAATTCTCACAATGTCAGTCACACGTTTTGAACTTGTCATTCATTGTCAACGCAATTTCTAAAATCTTCCAGTAAAGGTAATGGCATCATCAGTAGTTGGGCGAGGATTACAAAAGTTATATATTGGTAATCTACCATGGACTATTGGACAACGCGAATTACGTTCATATTTTGAAGAATTTGGTAAAGTTCTTAGTGCTAATGTTGTATTTGATAAGAAAACTGGTATTTCAAAAGGATATGGATTTATAATATATGCAAATAGATTACCAGTTGGAAATTTAGAAAAGAATTCGAAGCATATACTCGAAGGCAATTTATTAAATATACAAAAAACCCAAGATTAATAGAAAAAAATTTTTTTTAAAAATGTCTGATGATTTTTCAGACAATGAGTTAGATGTAGATACAGACAGTTTTAAAAATAATTTAGAAAAAAAGTTTAATACAGCAGCAAATTATATACAATCAGTTCATTCAAACTTAACACAAAATCAATTATTAGAAATTTATGGTCTTTATAAACTGTCTACAATAGGAAAATGTAATATTGAAAAACCTGGTGGAATATTTAATTTACAAGCTAAGGCAAAATGGAAGTCATGGAGTTCACTGGGTGAAATGAATAAGTGTGAAGCGATGCAAAAATATATTGACAAAGTTGTTGAATGTGGTTGGAATGAACATAGTGATAATAAAAATCAATCATGGGTATGTCATTCAGTTTATTTACCAATCGAAGAAGAAAATGTTGTAGAAAATAATAAAACCGCATTTGATTATTGTAAAGAAAATAATATTGAGAAATTAAAATCAATTATAAAGCACGACTCCATTAATAATTTAGATGCGTCTGGTTTAGGTTTAATACATTGGGCAACTGATCGTAATGCAACAGAAATATTAGAATATTTAATAACTTGTGGTGCTAATATTAATTTACAAGATAAAGAAAAACAAACAGCACTACATTATGCATCAAGTTGTGGCCATTCGGACTGCATTAATATATTAATAAAATTTGGTGCCGACAAAACAATTAAGGATAATGACAGGCAAACATGTTTGGATGTAGCTTTCGATGAAAGTATGAAATTATTACTAGAAAAATAAATTTTTTGTAAATTTTACTGCTGATTTTATATATTTATAATTTTGTTGTTGTTGCAAATACAAATAAATTAAAACAATTTCAAAATTTTTTCTTGTTTTATTTTACTATAGATCAAATTTCTGAAGACCTTTTCGAAAAATATTCAAAATTGCCCGAGAAATCGGTAAAGTATGAAAATTTAATGAAAATCAAACATCAGAATTTTTCGCAAAAAATTGAAAAACTGTAAAACTGAAGCAATCTCCACATATTTGGTATCTCCGTGTATGCAATTTAATTTCCAGCTCATTTCCGAAGCCCTCTCCGAACAATATTTAAAATTGCCCGAGAAATCGGTAAAATATGGAAATTTAATGAGATTGATCTGAAGCAATCCCCATATATTGGGTTTCTCCCTGTAGGAGTAAACTGCATTTATTTTAACCCCCCAAGCATAAAAAAATCGTGTTTTCGCAATTTCGAATTTTTGCAAATAGCCTTTTCCGACTCAAAGATTCCGAAAATGACGAATCTGATCAAATAACTGCATTTATTTTGCTGTTAAGCATCGAAAAATCGCGTTCTCGCAATTCCAAAATTCGGAAACACGATAATAGAGTTTTGGGGGGTTAATATTGACTTTTCGAAGTCGGGGTCTTTGAATTCGGACTAAGGGACACCTGTAGTTTCCAAAATTCGCATTTTCGAAATTTTCGAAATAGGAATTTCGTATTTTCGAAAATGGCCGTTTCGGACTCAGGGAGTTCTAAAATGATGTATCTGATCAAAAAACTGCATTTATTTTGTTGTTAAGCATCGAAAAATCGCGTTTTCGCAATTCCGGTATTCGGAAACACGGTAATCGAGTTTTTGGGGGTTAATTTCGAATTTTCGAATTCGGGGTCTTCGAATTCGGACTAAGGGACCTGTAGTTTCCGAATTTTCGAAATTTTCGAAATATGAATTCCGAATTTTCGAAAATGGCCGTTTCGGACTCAAGGAGTCCGAAAATAACGAATCTGATAAAAAAACTGCATTTATTTTGCTGTTAAGCATCGAAAAATCGCGTTTTCGCAATTTCTAAAATCCGAAAATCGGAAACGCGGAATTCGAGTTTTCGGGGTTAATATCGACTTCTCAAAGTCGGGGTGGGGTTTTCGAATTCGGATTAAAGGGCACCCATAGTACCCGAATTTTGAATTTTTGAAATTGCAATTCGGCGTTTTCGCAATTTTGAAAATCCGAAATTCGGAAACGCGGAAATCGACTTTTGGGGGGTTAATATCGACTTTTCGAAGTCGGGGTTTTCGAATTCGGATTAAGTGGCACCCGTAGTACCCCAATTTCGAATTTTCGAAATTGCAATTCCGAATTTTCGAAAATGGCCGAATTTAATTTCCAGCTCATTTCCGAAGATCTTTTCGAAAAATATTTTAAATTGGCCGAGAAATCGGTAAAATATGGAAATTTAATGAGATTCAATACAAAACATCAGAATTTTTCGCCAAAAATTGAAAAACCGTAAAACTGGAGCAATCCCCATATATTTGGTATCTCCGTGTAGGGAATTTAATTTCCAACTCATTTCCGAAGACCTTTTCGAAAAATATTCAAAATTGCCCGAGATATCGGTAAGGTATGAAAACTTAATGAAAATCAATACAAAACATCAGAATTGAAAAATGACACGCTCTATTTTGAAAAGAAATTAAAACAATATTTAACTAATATTAAATATTTACAATTTTTTCGTACTTGTATAGTGAGAGTTATTATTCCATTTTTGGTTATCTTTGCTTTTTGTATATGCATCAAGAATTATTAGAAACTGGCAATTTTAAGCACATAATTAAAAATACAAACCCTTTTGTTCCTGAAACTGAAAGTGTACTTTTTGAAAGTTATTCCTAAAAGGTTAACACTTAATTTATCTAATTTTTACAAAAAAAAAAAAACATATTTATAACTATTTCAATAAAACAAGCATTGGTATTTTTTTTCAACGAAATATTTATGTGTGGAGTAGTTTATTTAAAGTTTATATGATAAAGTAAAGAACATTTTTATTATATGCAGGATGAATAAGGGTAAATAGTAAATTATATGTTAAGTATAATTTATTCGGTTTATATAGATTAACATGTTATTGTCACGATATATATAAATAGATACAAATCAAATATGTTCTTATCAGGGTTAATTTTTAGTTTTCAGCAATTTAAAACATTAATTTACTTTAAATCAGTAAACAAATCAAGTTATTTTAAATGACAACACATGAAAATAATAAATTTTACAAGTTTTTGTGGTGACAAATGCCTTTCTTAATTTTAACAAATTGTTTTTAGACACGATTTGTAACCTTACTGAATTATATAGTCTCGTAAATAATTTTATACAATTTAATTGAAGCTCGACAAAATTATTAAAGAAAAATTATTTTTGCTTTAAATTATCTAGACTTAAATACTTACTAAATAAAATATATAACTTAATGATCAATAATTCTTCATATCATTCTGAAAAGTTTCCTACAATTACAATCAATTTAAAGTTCAATCTTAAAATAAATAATACCACTATTTTAAGAAATACCTTACTATATATAGTGAATAACGAATGTCGGTTCTCTCAATCAGAGAGTTTTTTTTTATCAAAAAAATCTTATACTTAATTATTAAGTGTATTTAAATTTGGAATACAATTGTGAACCCCGAACAACATCGTTGACAATTCCATATCTATCCAAAACAAGCAGTTCCGTACGGATATTATTTAACTGTAAAGAATACAATCATTTTAATCCTATCTGGTTTAATAAACTCTTAACATATACCACCATTTCTTATGTGTTAATCTGTTTGTTTCTGACAATTTATTTTGCGGTTGAATCAAATAACGTCCAATTTGTCATAAAGCTGTTAATATATAAAAAAATTTATGATAGTGATTTAAAAATAAAAAAAATTGGGAGAAATGTGAGGGTGCTAATAGATTTTTAAAAGATATTGAAGGGTGAAAAATCATGCATAAACTAAGTATTATTATGTATTTATTTAAAAATAATATATTAAACAGACAAAATACAACAAAATGCCTTAGAATTTATTGACATTTATATATTCTAATTTAAAAAAATTATTATTTTTTTTGTCATAACAATTTGTCTCATGGTTTTTTGAACATGTCAAATATTATAATTTACAAAATTTAGCATTCTAATCGATGTCAAATTTCATTTATTACATATGTAGTATATATACACACACATTTATATTTATTTGGATACAAAACAAATATACATAAATATATATTTAAATATTATATTGTAATAGGTATTATTATTGGGATGTTCCTTTCATATCATGTGCAGTAAGCAGGAAGCTATTATTATTTTATTTACACGAACCCCTGTCTTTAATTTTACTTCATGCTTTACACTCAACTCATCCTAATAGCTGTTTATGGATTGATATATATACAAGGGTGGTAAACATTTAATAATAATAATAAAAAAAAAAAGTTTAGAAAATATTGTCAGTAAGATGGGATTTTCTTCTTTTTTTTTTATACGACTTTAGTACGGGAAGTCATTGACATATTGGATGGGATAATTTAATTTCACAATCAAATTTGATTTTTGGTCGAATATATTTTCTAAATATCTCAAGTAAATAATAGTTATAAATTAACCG
This sequence comes from Empis livida, assembly GCA_963932195.1. Taxonomy (NCBI): domain Eukaryota; kingdom Metazoa; phylum Arthropoda; class Insecta; order Diptera; family Empididae; genus Empis; species Empis livida. The sequence continues at coordinate 1,307,760 of OZ010649.1, forward strand.
CCGTTAATGCACACGACCTACTAATTGACTATAACTATAGTTATTATAAAAAAAAAAATGAACTATATTAATTTCTCATTTCCGGTTAAGCTTATTTTATGAATGTAATAAGTGTTATGTTAAATAAATTGTTTCCCATTAAATTGGCTACGTAGGAAAACTTATTAAGATATATATGCCAAGCCCATGCTATGAATTTTTATAACTATTTACCAAATATGCAACAAATTAATTTTGACATTAAAAATTGTAAATTTGAAAGACCTATTAATATTTTTACTTCTATATAGTTTTCCTAGAAGCTAATTTCAATTTAAAACGATCTATTAGTTTGATACCATTTAAGAAAATTATCCACTCACAAGTAATTAGAAAGTACTTATACTTATACATTTTGTATAGTTAGGAAATTATTATATTCCTTCTATGAAATTGTCTTAACTACATTTCTTTATTAAATACTGTTGTCATTTAAATTATAACAAAATAATTACCTTGCCATGTCCAAGTTACTAACATAAAATTTAAAGTTAAGAGATAAATTTTTATATTCTTTTTTAAGAACAAACAAACTAATTTATTTTAGTTACAAATTTCTATTTATTTTCGCGACCGTTACATATATACCTATAGTAGCAGGGTTGTGTTGTTATCATACCAAATACGAATTTTCTGGTTTCTGGAATTTCACAGAAAACAACAAATTATGTCCTTTGCAACATAAATTATTAATAAGTTTCGTTTTGGACAAGTTTAAAGCATAGTGTGTAGAATCTGAATGCGTCAGTTTGATCAACTTTTAGTATTGATTTGTAAATCGAATTTAATAGTTTTTAATGTATTTTACGAATATTTGAAAACATATTAAAAATTTGAAGTTTTTTTTCGACACGTTACAACTTTTAACTAACAACTTTTATTTAGGTCATTTTTGGATGCGTGTTAATAGTTATACGTTTTGTTACATTCTAAGCTTTTAAAATTTGTTATTAAAATTAATTATATATATATAAGTATAATTATTTAAATGATTACAAATGTCCGTCATATATAAATAATAATACGTTAATATTTTATTTTAGGATTTTATAGTCAGTTTTTTTTATTTTAAATTTTTTATGTTAAAATAAATTAACATTAAGATGAGATTTCAAATTAAAACATTTATTTTTATTATGAATCAGTTCTTAAGATTGTAGTATGATATTTTTATTAATCACTCACAACCCTTAAATAAACTATATCATTTTAATAAACAATTCTAAAAATCTTATAAGTTCATAAAAATGAAAAAGTACAAATTGAAAAGTAAATTAGAATAAAGTAATAATAACAGGAAATCATCACCGATTTATATACATTATATTATGAAAAATAATTCCATCATAGTTAAGAAATATAAATCCAGCTGCTTCAAAATTTCAATATAAAAAAAATACAAGATTTCAAAATTTTTTTTGCGATATACGTATGTACATATATATGTTTTACAAAGAATAATGAATGTCATGAGCTGTAATCACATGTGCCGTTTATTTATAAGATTTCATTCCAAAGGGCGGATTGCTATTCGATCCCATCACAGTACACGCGATTTAGATTGCGCTTTGTTATTTATCATACAACAACAAAAATTAATTTATAAACCGGAAACTAATGTGAATAATTGTTTCTCACTCTTAAGGATGTTCTTTAAATCAAAATAAAACGGCGCGTGCCTGATTTCCTGTTAATTATAATCCTGCAAAAAAACCGTTTATGCCAAAAAATAACAATCGGTATTTTGAAATTCATTTCAATAAATTGCTTTTAGTAAATTATAAAGATGGTCTAAGAAAGGTAAATATTAGAAAAATGTGCATAAAACTGCAAATTCTCTGATGAATTTTTCTCTTAAATAAAAACAAAATTATGTTGGAGAATCTTTTAAAGTAAAGAACTAATATTTTCTTCAAATATTTAGATCTTTGTGGAGGTAGATTAAAAAAAAATAATTGAATTTTTATATTTTTAGTTGATTTTTGTTCCCCGGGAAATAAATCTACATACATATATGCTTCGGTCTGCAGATATCAATAATTTCAAATAAAAAACCCGCTTGTGTAAATGATCAGATTTATTTAAATAGCTCTATATTTTAATAGGATTAATAAATTTATATCAATAACAACATTGCAATTTAGTTGACAAACTTTAAAAATGTTTGATGGATAATTAAAATAATAATAAAATTTCTACTATGAATACTAATGTTAAAGTTACTTAAATGTTGTTTATAAACATCTAAACTATAATTTTATTTAATCGAAATAAAAATGTATGTTCAATTAAACAATAATTTATATAATATTGTATTTAAAAATAAAAACCATTGTAAAGTATTATAACGAAAATGAAGAAAGAAACATTATTATAAAAATAAAATTTGTTCAAGAGGATTTGCTGTTATTACTAATTCGAGCAACTTAATCCTTAACCTTTAAAAAAGTAAATCAATTTTCGGTCTTAATTTTTTTTTTTTGCTGAAAACATTACATTATACATTTAATTGAATTGGTGGGCAGATAATCTTTTTATACTTGTGGGAATGATGCTTTTCGCAATTGGTATTAGTTGAACGAAACTGCCAACCATAAGGTGATTAAGAAATATATTTCAATCAAAACATCTTTAATCTGCGTCGGTAATTTTATTTTTCGAAATATTCTTTGAAAAAACCGACCTTATTGTATAGAAAGTGAGTTGTTTACTCATGAATGAATGCTTATTATATTATTAGACAGATTATTGTAATCTATTTCATGTTTTAAAATCAGATTAGTGAAATTTCTGAATTTTTGAAAAACTACTTTACTATTATTTAATGAAAAATAAAATTTCTATATGAAAATACTGTAATTTGTTCCAATGAACAAAATTATCAAGCATCCTTTTTTAATACTATTTACTAAAATATACCCAGATGTTTATTTGTAATTTTAGATATATTTAAAAAAAAAAACATAAGTTTTGACACAATTTTCAGGTTTATGGTTATTTAAAACATATAAGTGAGAGTATTAATTATATTTTTTATAATACACTTCGTAATCTTAATGCCACTATAAAACTACTTCCAATATAATAAATTCTTTCTTATGTTATTTGCGGATATGTAAATCTGTAAAATATAGTAAATAAATAATAGAATATATAAAAATATTTTAAAGCTTTGAAATTTTAAATATATACGCTTTGTAATGCCTTTTTCGTTATCAAAGCTGAGCATAATTGCCTGATGTGTTAAAGAACTTTTAAGAGTATATTATGGGTCTTTAAATGGTTCACTATTTTGTGAGCCTGGAGTTATAATGCTAGTATTTTAATAGAAACATTAACGTATTCAAATCTTGTGAACGAAAAAATCATATTTAATGAAAAAATACTTTTACATCAATTAAGAATCAATTGAGTTCCAATGGTTCTTATACTAATTAAATACTAAATTAATTAAAAAGGATTTATTTTCGAACCAACCTCAAAGAACAAAATTTCTGCTACTACAACTTTGCAAATCAATTGAGAACCAATTGAGTTCATATGATTCAAAAATAATAAAAACCGTTTCAAAATAGCAAAAATCTAATAAAAACCATTGCAACATAGCAGAAATTGCAAAGTTGTAGCAGAAATTTTGTTCTTTGAGATTAGTTCGAAAACAAATTCTTTTTAATTAAATTAGTTTTTAAGTCAGTATAAGAGTAATTGTTGAAGTAGTACTTAAATATTTTGATTTTAAATTCATTTGTATGGACCAAGATTTAAATTCATTGGACCATTTACTTAGTGATAAAATGATGTAAGTTTTTTTAGTTTCATATTTAGGTATGCCGTATGCAGATGTAGATGTTTTGATAACAGTTAAGCAGAGGATTAATATGTAGGGGATTGCCAATGGTTGACGTCGGAGCTAGTACAAATACTAATTTGTACTTTGATTCAAGGTTGCTTTCACTTTCACTTAGAAAATATTTATATATTAACACTTAATATAATAATGACTTAATTAAAATATAGATTAATTACCGTCAACCAAAATCAAACTGTTAATGGCGGGCGATTAGTCCGTCGATGCTTCTATTACATGCAAAGTTTGCTTATAGGTCCACGGACGAGCAACAGCAATTTCTATTCAGGAGCAAGACACAGCAACATTAACAACTAATGTGACAAACACTTTAATTAATCAGATGTGGAATTCCCTAAATTTGAATCATGTTGCTTAGTCAGAGCAACATGATTCCTTAATCACAGCAACATAATAGAACCTGATACGACGATTTTATGTAAAAGCTTCTTGAATAGAAGTTTGGAGTGCCACGAAAAAGAGTGAGTTTGTAATAAATATTTGGTTAACTATAGTTAAGTATGCAGTAATAATATAATAACAATAACAAATATTTAATATCAAAACAGCATAGTTTTAACTTTCCCCTGTATGCAAAATAAGTGTACTTAGATTTTTTAAATTATAATTCTTATTTGCATGTAAATAATCGAAAAATAGAGATATTTTACATATTATTACTTAATTTCTTTTAAAAATCAATTATATTAGTTTTGTCTGGCTGTGTTTTGATGTTATCTTACAAATTAGATTAATTTGTCAATATTCTATATTAAACATATTTATTACGTCAATTTGAAATTCAAAATTAAAATTAAAATTAACAGATTTTGAACTATTCCATCGTCATGATAAGATGATAAAAAACTGAGATACTAGCTTTCCAAGAACAACAACAGCAACAACTTGAAATATGAGAGCATATAAATATGATAAATTACGACCATTTGAAATAATGATATTAAATAATTTTGATAACATATCACATTATCTATTAGTTGTTTTAATCCTAGTTTAACATTAGAATGTTGTTAAATTGTTTTAATCGTTTAACATTTTAGGTATAGTTTTAAAGTTATTATTTATTCTTAAAATGATTTAAACGATGACAAGTCATTTATAACATAAGCTATGAAAAGCCATATATAAATTATTAAGATTATAATTTTCTTTTTAATTTCACATAATAAAGTATCTAGTCAGAATTGAAATATAAATTATTTATAATTTTTATAAATACTTTGTTATAAATAATTTCCACACATACAGCAACACTAAAAATACTTAAAATATTAAATATTTGATGATAAAAAAAAAAAAACAATAATTTTTTAATTCTTATTTAAGTATTTTGCAATATAATATTTTTAAAAAATATGTTAAAACAATTTAATATCAAAAATTTATTACATAGTGTAGTATCGAATATTTTATTCTAAGTACCGATGCTTCGTTGTTCGTTTTAAATAAAACAAAAAAATCATTCATTGCACTTACTCCCATAACAAGCCAAAGTATTAGAAAAGCACACACCTACCATTTTTTTTTTAGATAAATATCTTTATTCCCATTCGTTAAATATCGTGAGACTTTGTATAATTTTTATGTTATAATAAGTTATATTATAACAGTTTTTCACCTTTAAATATGTACATAGAAGAAGACACTAACACACATACACAAAGTAAAGGGACACATTTAATGTTTGTACACACGAAAACCCTATACCTTTATATTATGTTTTCAAATATTTTAAGTATCTTTTAAAACAGCAGCTGCCGGTTCAAGTGGTTCCCTAACTTCTCTCTTTACTGTGATATAAATGCTTTTATAAATCTTTTATAAGCTACGTTTAAAAAAAAAAAATCCAACAAAATTACATGAAAAGAGGCGGAACACTGGTTTATTAATATTATTCTTTCATGAAAAGTGTATATCCGCCTTTTTATTACTATTATTTTATTTGTAATTCATTTCCACTAACACATATTTATATTTTTCTTGTATTTCCCAAAAAAAAAAAATTATTATACGGAAAAAAAAAATAAACAAAACAATTTCAATTGCGTTTTGTCGTTGATGATGTATGTGGCGGCGGCGGTGGCGTTTATTTTAAAATATTAATTGAAAACAGTGTTGCCATTTTATGTGCTTATATACAATTTTATTGCAATATATTTATTATTAAATTTAAATTAATTACAAGACTGTATAAATTTTCAAATTATTAGTTAAAAATTTAATATTCTGTGATCGTGATTGCGCTCTTTCGGGAATTTTCAGTATGGTATATTTTGTATGTGAATAATTTATTTATTATTATTTCATTCATTTTCTTTTTTTTTTAAATCAAAATTAATTAAATATTTATGTATTTATCTAACGGAAAAAAGGAAAAGTAAACTAAATTCCTTTTATAAAAAAAAAAAAAAAAAAAATAAAAAAAAATTAGTGGTTTATTTTATAAAAAAAAATGAATGTATTCACTATAATTTATAAAGAGTTTTAGAACTTAATAATTTTTTTTTAATATGCGAATTAAAGTGTGCAAAGAATTATCACTAAAAGACTGTAAAAGTAGTGAAATAGTGTGTACCATCCTTATTGGACTTATTGGATACCTTCCAACAATTATTGTTTTTATAGTTTCATTAAATGCTTTAGACTGAAATAGAAAAAATGGAATTTTCTGTTATTAGCGAAATTTAATAAAATTAATATAATTAAACTTGTTAATTATATTTGACGTTTGAATAGTTTTTTTTACGGAAATTTGTGTGTCGTGTACGTACTGTAATTAATGAAATATAATTAATATGCAAGGACTTTCTTGAAATGAATGAATAAGAAGATTAGTGAATTTTGCGAAAATTTATTTTCAAATTTTTGTGCTTACTAATTCAGTCCAATCAATGGATACCAGATATTTTAATAGTATACACTGTATTCTCGAAATTTAATTTGCTTATAAGTTACCACAAAATTTGATATTCCACCGGCATTACTAACCATTTTAATGCCACTAATCTCTTTCTTTTAGGAGAGCTAAAAAATAATTTTGTAATTCATGTCCTGCTTAAAATATTGTTAGAGCCCATATAACATAAAACCTGTAGTCAACGAATGTTATAAAGCTTCTAATAAAGAAACTATATAACAAAATATTTATTACCGTGTAAAGTTAATTTTATTGTGGAATCAGGCGCCATATTTCAGTTTAAAAGTTTCAACTTACGCTTAAAAGTTTCTGAAATCTTGTCGATTGTTAATGAAATATCATTATGTTAGTTTCATTTTCAATGAATTTTATGGATAATAAAATATTAATTTAAGTAGTAATTTCATAGATATTATATTCTTCACCTATGGTAGTTTTACATAAATGCATATTCGTGATAAAAATTTAAAATAAAAGCAAAATAATTGTGCAACGCAATATACTATTAAACTATCCGGGCAAAAATGAAAACAAAAATCGCAGTGTTTAACTAGAATTAGAATTAAATAGTATTAAATATTAAAATCATGTGAACGAAAGTAAAAAGGATAACAAGTTCATATGTAATGACAAAATACTTCTATATCAATTGAGAACAGTGTTCAGATGTCTAAAAAGTAATTAAGTACATTATTTATAATGTTATTTTAAAATTGTGCTTATTAAAATAAAAACAACATGTAAACCAAGTGAACTTTTATAGTTTTAGTGTACTATACACATTCTAACTACTTTGATAGTTTGAGTAATGAAACCAAAGATCTCTGCATAAAATTATTATTAAACGTTTTAAAAATAAAATACTTGGTTAGATTTGCACATTGAAACAAAAAAACTAATTGTCGAAGTATATAAATACATTTTATTTGATTTCCTGATTATCTTTTATTTGCTAAAATTCGGGTGAGAAATTCTTTGTAAATTTAATAGTCTACGGATTCTCATATTGATTTATAAACAGTGTGAATAAAATTGAATATATTCATAATTCTTATTCAACAATTGAGTACAATATATAAGTACGTTCTACACTTTCCATAGAGCAATTATATTTTTTTTAATAATATTTCGGAAACAAAATATTGTAAAATGATGTGAGATTAAAAGTATTATCGGGGATATTTCGTACGAATTTCAGCTCATTTTTAAACATTATTTTTTAGGGTTATTCGTTATTCGAGCATATTTGCTCAATTGTATTTACATCTCTTATATTTACAACATCACAACCGTTGTATAACGATTTTTTATTTATTTATATGTAAATACCCAAACCCATGTGATTTGTAAAACACTCTTATAAAATTAATTTTAGCGCATCCATTTTAATTTCTTTCTTATGAGTGTGATTATTAAATTTTTTTCCACCAGGTGCTTTTTTTTTATTGTGAAACATTAAATTATTCAATATTTGCTGAAGGGTCGCTTTAACATTTATAATAATCTATATTATACATCTTTTTTCTGCTAATAGTTTATTATTAAACAAAAATACCTACAATATTTATATTTTTAATTTTATATAAAAAAAAACTTTTACAACTAAAATATTTTTGTAAAAATAAAATCTGATATTAACCAATTGAAATCTTGTATAAAAATAATCCAAGATAAATTTATTTTATAACAATTATCATGTAAAACTATGATTCAATTATAGACCAGAAATTGTTCCCATCAGCAAAGGACTTTATTATGAATCAAAAGGAGATAGTAATTTTAAATTTTACTATCTGAAAATTTAAAACCATGCAAAAAACTCAACATGGGTAATGAAATTTCTATTACATATGTATATAGAATAATATGAAATTTACAGGATATATAAGTGTTTAAAAATTACCGATAATTTCAACATTCAGATTTATCTGACCGGATACATATATGAAAAACTTTAAGACCAATCAGACTTGGATAATCCCATTGTAGGCGTATGAAAGATTTTTAATTTTTATAGAATATTGGCCGAGGTAATATTTTTTATTTATGGGGCTATGAAGCTATCTTAACCAATTAAATTTGTACTAATTCGTATATGATCAAAAAAAGTAAGTTGTCTTACCCAACAACTTTACAAACTTACGGATTATCAATTAATGTTGTTGTTTATTATTATTTTGGATAAGGTATTTGAACCTAGTTCATTTATCCTTGAGCACTCTGAAATCTTTTTTATGTAATCCATACTGCACCACTTCGCTATTAGTAGATACATAAAAAACGCTCTAAATGAAATGTTTTAATTTTATTGATCAAACTAAAAAATATCCGAAAAACTAACAATTTTTTTTTACTGGACATGTTAGCCGTAGAACAATATTGGCGAAAATATTTTAATAGAAGCTACAAATGAGTAATCAACACTAATTTTCTGTTTCGTATTATTAAAATTAAGTAGTAATTAAAATTATAAAAGTACCGGCATTACACTATGTTTAGTACACGAACTTCTTTTATAAACAACCTAAAATATATGAATGAATGCTCGAAAATGCTCGCAGTTATTAAATAGTTTATAATTTCGCTTGTAAATTTTAATTTTTAAAAGATTAATTGTAGGCATAATGTCAATCAATGGAACAATACTTTAGCAAAAACAAAAGCATAATTTCAATATGTTTAGATTTCCTTTTCAGGAAATCTATGAGAAAATGAAAATATATTATAATATAATAATATATTGGGATTATTTTAAATTTGGGCTGATTACATAATATATTATAATGTGCCTAGTCGTAACTTATTTCCCTGGAAAACCCAAAGATACATTTCAATACATGGGTATCTGAAAAACAAATATTTCTAATATGATTAATTTGTTTATATGTCAATTAAGTGAGGGATTTTTAATTTCAATACCAACGGCTACGAATTATGATCGAATTAAAAGAAATTGTAATTTTGATATAGGAATGACTCGAAAGTTCCTTATTTAAAAGTACTTTATTTATACAATATACAATTATACAATTTATTGCTTAGCGAAGAATGCATTTCGGCAGAATTTCACTAAAGTATCCCATTAACGCACATATTATTTAATTAACTAATATAATGAATAATCAAAATACATGAATTTAATGTTGAATTATTTATTTTTTAAATTCGTACTTTTAAAAATCCCTTTACAAATTTTTCATTATAGTATGTATGTGTATATAACTCTACGAGTGCCACACAAATAATATTAAGAGATTTTCTCTATATTAATCATTTTGGAAAAGATGCCAAGGAACAATATATAACCTTAACAAAACAAAAGAAATTTACCATTAATTGCAGTTTTTGTTGAAATCAAAAGGACTTTTCAACGATTTTAATTGTTTAAAACTTAATATGTACATGATCAATCAATCTGTTTTCATTAAAAAATCTTTATTTTTCTTTACATCTTTTTCACGAAGCCACAGAATCAACGAATCGTTTCAAAACAGTGAAGAAGAGTTTAAACAATTGAAATTTTGCCAACATAGTCCATATTGTTTACAATAAACAAAAACAAAACAAGAAATATAAATGTCAATAAAATATATTATTTGTTTAAGGGGACTTTATGAATTATAATAATGGGACTTTATGAATTATAATAATGTGTATACATATTTCATATTTGAATTATGATTTTTTTATATATTGATTTTATGTAAATATATCTTAAAAATATATTTTATTTTAGTTTATTATATTTAGTGTTGTTAGTACTTGTGTGTTATGTAATATTTAATTTTTATTTATTATTATATTTCAGAATCATTGTGAAATACAACGCGGTAGTCCACCTGAAATATTTGCAATGTTACCTTTATCTAAAAGTCCTCCAGTGGAATCAGCTTCAATTACAAAACTCCATCATCATCATCATCATAATAATAATAATTCTGAGTTATCACATCATACAATTCAGCAACGTACATGCCCATTAAAATTTTCAATTGCTAAAATTATGGAACCAGATATTAAATCTAATAATTCTACAACAATATCAGATACTAAACAAAATTTAATAGAAACTTATAAAAATGATGATTGTAAGAAATTAGATGAAAATGGTATATGTGATTCAGCATTTAAGAAATATGTACCATCAATGCAACAATTAGTTAATAGTCGACATCAAGATTTATTATCACAATATCCTTTATTATATTATCCAGGACAATTAATGTGTGCAGCAGCAGCAGCCCAATATGTAGCTTTAACACAACAACAAAATGCTAATAATATACTTAATTCAACAGAAATTGTAAATCCTTTACATTTATCATCATTAGCTTCATCATCAACATCTTCAACATCTTTAAATCCATTGAATAACAATCCTTCATCGGTTTCGTCAAGACGTCATTCGGCAACAAATCAAGATAAAACTACTAATTTAAATAAAAAATTAAACAGAATTAATGAGAATATATCACAAATTGAAACAACATCTAATTCATCTGTAATATCATCACTTGGCAAACAAAAATCATTTTCCTGTTTAGAATGTGGTAAAGTATTTAATGCACATTATAATTTAACAAGACATATGCCCGTTCATACGGGTGCAAGACCATTTATTTGTAAAATATGTGGTAAAGGTTTTCGCCAGGCATCAACATTATGCCGACATAAAATTATTCATACATCTGAGAAGCCTCATAAATGTAATACATGTGGTAAGGCTTTTAATAGATCATCAACATTAAATACACATACAAGAATTCATGCTGGTTATAAACCATTTGTATGTGAATATTGTGGTAAAGGATTCCATCAAAAAGGAAATTATAAAAATCATAGATTAACACATAGCGGGGAAAAAGCATATAAATGTAATATATGTAATAAAGCATTTCATCAAGTATATAATTTAACATTTCATATGCATACACATAATGATAAAAAACCATTTACATGTAAAATATGTTCTAAAGGTTTTTGCCGTAATTTTGATTTAAAAAAGCATATTAGAAAATTACATGAAAATGGAAATCGTAACAATAATCATCATCATCATCATCAGACAACAACAACAACAACAATTTCACTACAATCATCATCATCATCATCATCAACATTAGAAAAGAATATATTACATACAAATAATACTAATGAGATTATATCTTCAGATAATGTTTGGCATGCGCGTACAATATCTAGTTTACATGAAGCTGTATGTCGACCAATCCGTAAAGAATTTCCCGCCTCTTTTATACACCTTACATCTGATAATCATCATCAAATTGAAACCACACCTTTTATAACAAAAGCATTCTGACAACGATATTATACAGAATCAATTGCATACACAAATAATACTCAAATTAATGTTATTCTGTAAAATGTTAAAAAAAATATATATCTATATATGAATATTTAAATTATAGATACATGTAGATAAAATAGATAAGGTCATGTAAAATGTATATTTATGTTTATATATTTTATTATATTTATTTTGAAAATATTTCTTTTTTTTTTGTTAAATTTTATTTAAACTTTTTTTTTACAAAAAAAAAACAAATTATATTAAGTTTCAATGCAATTATTTATAAAAAAAAATATACATAAATGAATCTGCAAGATATGTATATGTATATAAATATCAATTTATTTTTTTTTGGAAACATAAAATTTTTTTGTGAAATAATTTCAATTAATTTGAACAAAACAAAATTTAAATTTTATATAAAAATTGAAATTTAATTTAAAATAAATATAAAATTTTGAGAAGACAAAAAAAAATTAGCTTCAGAAACATAAAAATTATTATCTGATATTTAAAAATACCATTTACTTAAAATTTTCTTTTTGGAATCAAATTTATTTGCATCACCATATTAGTTATTTTGTGTGGGTATATAAAATTAATCTAATAAATATTTTTACAAATTCAAACAAAACAACTACACATTCCCTTTTTGGTATGAAGTGTGAAAAATTATATGTTTATTTATTGTATACAATTTTTTTTACTATAACCCTTAGCATATAAATTCGCAATAATTATGCAAAAAAATATAAATATATACAGATATTATACAAAAGTTCACTCTCACTATAAATATTTGTAATTTGTTGTAAATGTCAATGTTAAATTGTGTTTTAGAAATTAAGCATACAGGATATTTGTAAAAAAAAAACAAATAAATGGAAATGTTTATTTAGTTAAGAAGATACGAAAATAAATCAAATTAATAAAATTAATAAAGTTTATAGTAATTAATATCCTAAAACTTTCTCATTAAGATAAGACTTTTTTTTTTATTCAATATTAATGAGTTGTTATCCAATTCGATTCCTCAATATTGCAGTTGAAAGTTTAATAATGGCATTTTTGGTTTTCCAAAACAAATGCATTTTGTAAATTAATTATATAATTAAACTAATAAGAATTCAAATAATTATTAACATAATTCGAAAAAAATGTATAGCATTATTTTTTTTTTGTTTGAATTTATTTAATGTAATAAAGTTATGTTTAAATGATTTCCATTTCAATACGTTTATGAATATTTTCCTTTATTAATTGAATATTTTTTTTTGCAATTTTAAAATATGAAGAATTTCGATATCCTACAAAATTAATTAATATTTCTTGTGAAATTATTTTTCCAATTTAATGCTGATATAAACGATATAAAAATCTTTTAGAATATTGAGTGTTTAAATTTATTATCTATTAATCTCTTTTTCCTTAAAAATAATTAAATTACAAACAATATCTTTTTAAAGTAATAATGAAATGAAGCTTGTTGAATAACACAAAAACAAATTTACAATAAAGAAAACATGTATATGCACTTAATAAATTAATTCATATTATGTAGAAAGTGTCTTTATAAAGATTTAGATATAGATAGGTCATGACAGATAACCTCACAATTTTCTATTATATAAATTTTATACAAACTGAGCTGATATACTTTATAGCACGTTCAATTCTGATAATTCATTATGTAATCAAAAATTTTGAGTATAGGTTAATTTATAGTACATATTATTGATCATATTAATTACTTGATTGCAATATGTAGCGTAACAGAATTTGTAATAAACTAGAGTTATAAACGGAATTCTAATTAAAATCAACTTTGTACAGACATGGTTATAATATAGATAAAAACGTATTAAATTTAAATGTCGTATCACGCTACATAATGATGATATTATCAAACTTTCAAGTACACCTATATTTTTCTTCATTAAAACAAAGGGTTATTTGGTTTCTTATGAGTAATAATTTACCTACATTAAAAAGTTTTGATAATTTTTGAATTAGATATATATTCGGAAATTAATACATACTATAAGATACAACTTCATATTAAATAGATTTGTTCGTTTATTTATACTGATTAGTTCTTTATTTGTTGCGAAATTGTTTATTTAATTATACCATTTATATTAATACATATGAATTTTTTAAGATTTGTACAAAACATAACAGGTCAGATCTCACACAGAGATCTACTAGATAAGAGGTAACATTTGCTCACAATTTCGATGCATTGCAAACTGTAAGTGTCCTTAGCTTTTAATGAATACCATGTGCAATGAAAGTCAAAAGTTCAATTTTAAAAGTAATCAAAACGCATAGTCTCATTTTTGTGTTCTTGCTTGAAAGTACATAGTGCGAAAAAAATATTTTTTAATTACATTCGTTTTGAAATTAGTAATATGTAGATAAATTTTTGAAGTATAAGTTGCATACTTAAAAATTCTGTGATTTTAAATTGATTTGCTTGCTGCATTAACCAGGGTGATTTATTCATAACTTTTTTTGTAAATTTGATTTTTTAACTCCCAGTTCCCGGTTTCTAATCAATGAATTTTGAAAATAAAAAGTGTTTTTTGTTAATTTATTGGATAATACTTTTTTTTTATTTTTTCCATTTCTTCTTAACTTGGTTTTTCTATGCGAACATTTAGAATACTAAAGCGCTTTTTAATAATGCAGTATCAAGGACACAATTATTGAACATTTACTTCAATGCCTGCTTATTGTTGTAGACTATCAATGCTTCTGCCTACAGGTCCCGAGGCAGAGCCATCGCAATTTAAATTTCCTTGATTAGAATAAACTGCCTTTTGAGGGCCCAGCTCGACCACTAAGGAGCAGTCTATTGGGAGAGGAGCAGTCTATTGAGAGAGAAATATAATTCGTAGTGATCCATTTCTGTTTTAAATTTAATTTCTGGAAATAAAACTACTCTTAAATTTTTGTTTATTTAACTTTAAATGCTTAAAGTACATAGTATATTTTTATTCACTGAGCACATCGTCTTCGCGAAACTGTCTACTCTGAGCGTAAATATTATTTTTATATTTAATTTCCGATGATTTCACTTTTGTCAATAAGTTCAGTTTGAAATTTTATTTTTACATAATTTCATTCAAATATATATTCTAAATTTAAATAATAAATGTTAACAAATCAATTGTTTTGACAGTATTTCTTTAATAGATATTTACATAACCATATGTATTATAAAATTGAAATAACGAACCGCAGAGTTCTTTTCATTGATTTTAACTATAACCCTTAAATTGCCGTGGGTATATTTACATTAGATTCCTAGTTTTATACATTTTTATTTTATAATCCTCACGGGTAAAAGAATCCATATCGTAAAGAGCTGTTAACAAATCGTTTATTTATGTGTTACAAATAATCTATTCAGTTTTTTAGTCAGTCTTTTTTTACGAGTAAATAATGAAATACTATTAAAATAAAATCAATATTTGTAAAACCAAATTTATTATATAAAAAAAAACTTTGAATTTAGGGGTGTTTACAAAAAGTTCATACGAAAACATTATATAGAAGAGATACTAAAATTGGAGTATTAACATTTGATAACAAAACACTTTATATACCAATATTTAAATGTTTGCTATTAATCTCAGATACCAACCTGCAACAAAATGATTACACGAATTGGTGAAAATGAAACAATTTAGTCTTAAATTTTGTACTTTATATTTGCGATTTATGTACTTATTTTGACTGATTGTTTTTCAAAATATTTTTGAAAAAAAATGTGATAAGCTATGATTTTACAAAAACCTTTAAATTAAAATTACAT
This sequence comes from Empis livida, assembly GCA_963932195.1. Lineage (NCBI taxonomy): Eukaryota > Metazoa > Arthropoda > Insecta > Diptera > Empididae > Empis > Empis livida. Next base: position 1,323,715 of record OZ010649.1, read on the forward strand.
ATAGATTTATTTATTCTACGTTGTTTAATTAGCAATTTATTATTCAAGATACTTTCGAAGTGAGCATTAAACTTTATTAGAGAAAAACAGTGACATTAAACTTTATTAGAGAAAAACAGGTCCTTTTCAAAAATAATTCGAATTGAAATTTTTTTTGTAAAGTTAAAATTTTTATTTATTTTATTTCTAGCTCTGAACAAAGATTTGGAGTAACATAAAAAATCTTTCCTATATATGTTTTATTTTCAATATTTATTAAAATGCCCAAGATTTCAGGTAATGGACGTCCTTATTTACAATTATTTAAATTTATTTACATTATTTGCATTTTATTTTTCACTAAATACAATTTTAACGTTCAGTTAAAATGGACATGAAAACATTGATATGGTAAATAATAAGTACATAGATTTCCAATCCTAAAAATAAATGATTATTATTGATAATCATTTACTTTTTAAGTGCTTGTATCAAAAAATATTGCAATTTAGCTAAATTCTTATTAATTCTTGTCCTTCAAGTTGGCTTTTTAATACACTGATTTTAAGTTAGATTTATTTTTAGTGATGAAAATTTGCATGAGGTCGTACTATTGGAAATTTGATTTCTCTTAATAAATTTATACTAAACTTTCATTCATTAAATTTTTTTTTTTTTTATTATTATTAACGTAATTTAAGTTAGTTTACAATGAATGATTTTACCATCAATAATTTTTTATTACTTTTCAACCAAATACAAGTATACTTGAAAAATTTTACAATATGCTTGTAATTCTCATTAATTCAATTACTTGTATTGAGAATAAAAATGTATATACTTATAAGATAAAAAAAAGAATATTAGAAAAATTTTATCTTCAAAGAAAGTACTTTTATAATGGACTTTTAATATCAGTGACGGCTTCTTTCAATTTTTTATAAATGAATGGTTTACTAAAGCATAAATTACATTTTATGTAAAATTATAAATAAATTTAATTGCTTATACAAGTGCATATTAAAAAAAATTATTGCAATTGAAGTAGTATATTTAATTTCTAAGACTTTAGGTTTTTTTTATTATATACATATATGTAAATAATCTGAGGACGAGAATAGTTAAAACATATTTTATTGATTTTACTATAATTTTGTATTACTATTTATATTCATATAAATTAAGTTAAGCATATAATTAAGTTATAATTTAATAGAAATATTTTCAAAAAAAGGAGATAATAAACAATTATATTTAATTAATTAATAATTTTGAATAAATATTTATATTAAACCAAAATGTGATATTCTATGATTTTCATGTATTTGTCTTCTTGTGGTTACTAATTTTATATCTTATTATTATTATTCAAATTTATTATTAATAATAATGATAATAATAATCAAGACTGATCTGATAGAAATCATATAAGGTAATTAAATTAAATTATTATTATATTGGCCTGATTTTACGTAACTGGTAATGTTATTAGTACCCTTATTTCAATGACATTCATTTTGTAACTGCTCATAATATTTAAAACTGATATTATATTTTAAAATTTATATTATATTATATTTGTATCTTAATTTTTGAATTTTAAGCCACTACGGTTCTAAACTTCTCATTTGACACGATACATAAATATATGATTTATTCGAGGCCATATATTTTTTGATATTTTGAAAATTATTATTTCAGCGTAGAAATTCTACCCGATTCATTAAGAACAAAACCTTGTGTTAACTAAGAGAGTATCGTATTAACTAAGAGGATATCCTTTAACAAAAGCTATTTGGAGTTGTGAAAACCAAATTTATTTTAACTTCTACTGTTCTCATTCTAACATTTTCATTTACGGCTCATTTAATGTTCGCAAATGCGGTACGTTTCCGAACTCATGTTTGTTCGCTGGTTTTACGTTTACAGTACGATTTGGCTAAAGAGGTACTGACGTACACTAATAATTTTCCTCTAAACCAAACGTTTTGTTTCCGATACATAACATCACAAACGAATATTCTTCATACAAAACATTGTAAACGATTCGTTTTAGGTTCTGTTTTAATTCCACTTATGTAGTGCGTACAATAACGTTTACAACTGCATATGTATTTAAATTTCTAAAAAACAATGTTATATAAAACATTCCATATTTGTAAATCAAAAACAAAAATACATTCTGTATGGTCCTCCAAAAGCGAAGTTAAGTTTTATAAAAATTGTATAGTTTTCATTTCTCGTTTGTACAGCGTTTTTCGATTGTTTTAATCGGACATCGTTTTCAAGTTTTCAGGGTTTTGATGTGTTAATTCTTTATATATAGATATTAGATATAAGTTTAATGTCACGGGTGGAAAATGTTTTTGTTTATTACTCTTTATTAACTTACTTTATTTTCCGATTTTTATAATAATTAAATAAATATTTAATGTAATTTAAAAAACATTTAAAATTTAAGAAGTTTATTTTACTGAAAGAAGACAATTCTAATCGTATACATTTTTTTTTTGACAAGGTGACTATTCGTGAAATACATATTTTATGATATTACATTATCATAGTCATAGTCAAAAATCTTCAAAGCACATTAAAAATCAAAAATACCAATTTTCCAAATAAATATTGTGTTTATAAAGAAAATTATGCAGTTGTGAATATAAAAAATAAAAATGGGAATATGAATGGTGACATTAAAAAATTAGTAAAATTATAGATTGCATTGGTATTTTATAGTAAGTAAACGTACTTTTCAAATAATTGGGAAACCTACGCATTGCTGAACGATTATAAATTTAATATTCAAGTTATAACAAGTTACTTTATTTTTATATATGACATAAACATAAAATATGTAATTTAAATGTTTTACTTTTAATCACATTTCATAAAAATGCTACAAATAATTCATATTATTATTCATTAATCTGTGACTGTGACTATATCTCGAAAAATATTGGGAAATACTAATATAAATCATCGCCAAATAAAAAATTATATCAAAATTATATTCTATAAAATATTTATTTGCACAGAAAAACACACTTTATTGGATAGATCTATACATATTTGCTAACTACTAACTCTCTAACTATGCCACATGCCAAAACTCAATAATGTAATTTATTGGCTTAATAATTATGATTTGAAATAAGAGGCGGAAACAATATCTGTAATATAGATTTCATAAACATCCTTTATTATAGTGCAATTGCATATACCAAAAGAATGATTAATCTAGATTAAAAAAATATTTGATTAGAACCTAAATCACAAGCTTATTTTTATGTATCTATAAAATATATTAATAATATTAATATTTATTTTCACGCTTTTAGGATGATTTACAATACTTAACTGAATATCCAACTATGGAAAGTCATGAAAATAAAATTATTCGCGCTCCGTCGTTAAAACGGGGAAAAATTGATGAAAATTTAGGAGACCGAGTAAGTAGTAACATTTCACCAAACCTACATGTATATATGTAACTTTGTACACAAAAATTAATTTCCAAATATTATATATTTATAAACATTGAAAAATGTTTACAATTTCTTATTAGATAAAATTAAAAACAGTTTTGGGATTAACAGTATGTAATAATGCAGCTTTAGATTTTGTTCAGAATCAAGGAATATGGGTTTACCCTGCAGGGTAAGAATATATATAAATGCAATTATTAAATTTTAAAAATTATTATAACGTACTATTTTCGGCGATAGAAAAATATTCTTTTAATATTAATTAAATATTCATAATTACTTTTAGATGTACAGTGGTTTTCTTAAATCCTAAACAGAATACTCAAGAATTTATTTTAAATACATCTAAAAAGGCTATTACTTCCATTGCTGTTTCCAAATGTGGAAGGTATTTACAAATTCTAAATAAATAATAGAAAATTTAAGATCTAAATAATTAATTTCCCTAGATATTTAGCAACGGGGGAGTGTGGTATAAATCCATCTATTAAAGTTTGGGAATTAGATTTTTCCAATGAAAGTAACGTTGGTACATTAATAGCCGAGTTTTTGGGGCATAAATACGCAATTAGTTGTGTGGTATGTTAATACCTTTATTTAGTAAAGATAATTATTTGATATGTATTTAATATTGGCGCATATTTAAATAGGCATTTTCTCCTACTGGAAAACATTTGGTATCTATTGGTTCACAACATGATATGATAATAAATGTCTTTGATTGGAAAGCCAACTTGAAAATTGCTTCTAATAAAGTCAGTGCAAAAGTATCAGCTGTTTGTTTTAGTAGTGATGGAAATTATTTCGTTACCGTTGGGAATAGACATGTCAAATATTGGTATTTGAAAGGAAATAGAAAAGTATTTAAAAATGTCATATTTGATTTTTAAAATAATAAATAACTATTTTTTATTCTACTTAAAGTATAAAGAACCTATTCCATTAATGGGTAGGAGCGCCATTTTGGGTGAATTACATAATAATGATTTTTGTGCGGTTGCTTGTGGTTTTGGTGAATGTGCAGAAAGTACATATGCAATAACAAGAATAGGACATCTAGTTGAATTTAATTCCAGACGGTTACTTGACAAATATGTAGCATGTCGTACTAATTCCGCAAATTGTATAAGTGTGAATTCAAATTATATTTTAGTGGGTTGTGCGGAAGCTATTATAAGAATATTTAATTCGGTAACGCTAGAATATATAACAACCTTACCGCGAACACATTATTTGGGAGTTGATGTTGCTCAAGGAATACATATAAATCATATAATGGCAGCACCAAGTTCAGCCAAATATCCAGATACAATTGCAATGGTATTTGATGAGACTCACAATAAAGTTGTATGCGTTTACAATGATCATAGCTTATACATATGGGATTTGCGAGATATGAAACGAGTAGGGAAAAGTAAATCGTATTTATATCATTCGGCTTGTATTTGGGGAGTAGAAAATGTGCCATGTAATAATGATAACGATGGTTCATCATCTGACAGTTTGCCTGAGGAATGTTTTTTGACATGTTCCTCAGATGACACCATTAGAGTATGGGGTTTGGAAGGTTGTGAGGACAATGAAAGTTACAGAAAAAATATATACAGTAAAGAATTACTTAAAATATTATATATTGATAATGAGCTAACGTTTATAAAAGATAACGATAATTCAATATTAAATTCGGATAAAAACTCCAGCTATGATGGTAGAAACGGTGTCAGATGTATTAAAATATGTCCATACCAAAATCATCTTGCAACCGGTGATCGAAGTGGCAATATTCGAATATATAGTATAGACAATTTGAAACTAATCACAATGATAGAAGCGCATGACTCCGAAGTTTTATGTTTAGAATATACAAATGGTAAATATGATCGAAGACTTTTGGCAAGTGCAAGTAGAGATAGATTAATACATGTTTTTGAAGTTGAAAAAGATTATCAAATTGTTCAGACATTAGATGATCATTCAAGTAGTATAACTTCAGTCAAATTTGTTAGTATTGACGGGCAATTACAAATGATTTCATGTGGGGCAGATAAATCTATAATGTTTCGTTATTTTCAAGGAAATCAATTTTTAAAAGGAATTAATTGTTCTGGAAAAACCACTTTATATGATATGGAAATTGATAGCAATAGAAAACATGTACTTACGGCTTGTCAAGATAGAAATATTCGAATTTATGGAACACAAAATGCAAAACATACAAAAACATTCAGAGGATCGCTTTCAGAAGACGGAAGTTTAATAAAATTATGCTTAGATCCGAGCGGGATATATATAGCAACATCCTGTACCGATAAAACATTAGCTGTTTATGATTATTATTCTAGTGAATGTATGGCTAGATTATATGGTCATAGTGAATTAGTTACTGGCCTAAAATTTTCCAATGATTGCCAATATTTAATCTCAGCCAGTGGAGATGGGTGTATCTTTATTTGGAAAATGCCGCACGATATGGTTGTAACAATGCAGGCAAGATTATCACAACAACGTCTTCGTTTTGGAAATGCGGCAACTGTAAGAAATCTAAGTAGTCCATTATCAGAAGTTGCATTTGAAAGCTCAACAGTGGAAAAAGAAAATTATTTTTATGGAACAGATGTAACATCCAGTTATAAATTTTCAGAAGTTGGTCAATTACCTTTATGGGCAATACGTAAAGTATCTAATACGGATACTAACTTTTCAAAATTAAATTCCAATAGTAATAGAAATATTGGAATTTCCAAACCACGTGGTAGATGGGCTGAAAGGGGACAGATCGAAAATGATAACTTAAATCCAAATAGAAGTATTGACAATCCTAATAATGTTAATTTACAAACATCGGATTACAATAGTGGCAGTTCTAAAGAAGTTTTTTTTAGTCAAAGTAATTATTTAAGTGAAGACAGTTCTATTGACAGTGGAATGGATGCCAAAAAAGATATATTTAGTAAAAATAAAGTTTCGGTGAGTGAAAATAAAATTGATAAAGATCATGAAGGTGATATCGAAGATCTTTCCGATGGAGAAAGACCAAATTCAGATATTGGATTTTTCTATGTTAATCAATCACAAGCTTCACCTATGTAAGTAAATAAATAATTAAAAATACTTTTTTATTGACATAAAATAATTTTTTAAGGGACTTCAAAGTTAATGCAATGAATGAGGATGAGCTCCGGAAATCAGCAAGGAAACAAAAATTTGAAAAGGTTAAATTAAATTTAACTGGTCTTACAAATACTATTACATCAGGTACATCAGATACCGAAGACGAAAGATCGACGCCGAGTGGAGACAATGCAGAACGATCGTTAAGATCGTTAGGTGGAAGTTTTGAAAATATACCACAACAGTCTACTTATAATTTTCTTCAGGCTGCTTTAGATGGTCCCAATCTATTAAACGACAGAAGCGAGCGAAGTAATATTTGAATATTAAAATAGAATATTAAACTTTACGAAAAATCAATTTTCAGCTCGCAAAAGTATAAGTGCAAAACATAACATTGAAAATAAGAATTTACCAAAATCATATACGAACAGTAAAAAAGAAGAGCTAATGAAAGTTATTAATGAAGCCAAACAGAAATTAGAAACAGTAAGAATACCATATTTGTATTATGTACACTCTTCAATGACAATTCTACAATCATTTTTTTAAAAATATTTTAGGTTGGCTATAGATCGAACTTACGTGGAAGTCAAAGTATTTCTGATCTGACCCATTTTACAGAAAGTTCGCAGACAAATCGAATATCTAAACAAGGTAAATATAAATAATATACAAAATTTCATTTTGTATTAAATATCATTCGTATAAATTAACTTTCACATGCAGTTAAAAAAAATACAAAATTTTTTTTTAATGCTGCCAATATTTATATAATAAGGATCTCATTCTGAAACTAGTCAAGAATGTATTTTTTTATCTGAGTCGAAAATATGGAACCCTCCAAATAAATCGCAAAATTATTTTGTGGGGAGAAATAATCAATTTTTATACAAAAATTTTTCTTGTCCTGTATCACCTGTACATAATAAACATAATAAGAATCAAAATTTAATGTTTTCCTATGATGCAAAAAAAATAATTGATACAATACATTCCGATACTGAAAAAATGATTAAAGAAATTGAACAAAAATATACCGATTTGAATACTTTTAATCCGAATTGTAAAAAAAATCTACAAATATCGCAATTAAAAGATGAAGAGGCAAACTTTAGTTCCGATTCTTTAGAAGATTGCTGCTTTGATGTAAAATGTAAAAGTATTCCATACAAGAAACAAATACGCCATAGTAAATCTGATTATTGTTTACACCAAAGTACAAAAAATCGAAATATATCACTTGCTGAAATTTTAAATTTTGAGGATAGGAGCTGTGCAAAAAGTTATAACTATGACGAAGAAGGTCTAGCAACCAGTCCAAGTTTTTTTTTAATTAATAAAAATAATAAAAAAAAGAGTGAAGAAAGTTTAATGATGGATGAATTTAATATGAGTAACTTCAATAGTATGGAGAGTATTTTGTCAGATGATTCTGATTGTAAAAGTGCACCTTTGGAAGTACTATTTAATTATATTAAAAGAAATGATAAAAATAATTTATTAGATAATACATCCAAATCGTATGGGTCTAGTCTAAATTCAGTTCATAATTTCGATAAATATGCAAAAGAAAATGTATATTCAATAAATAATAAAAGTTGTTCATCTACTAATGCAGATATGTTAGCAAAAGATGATATACCTACTCTAAAAGTTAAAAATATTCAATATATATCCGATGTGAAAAAAAGTTTAACTAAAGAATTTTCAAATCAACGGCAAAAATCAAATTTATTCAGAGATTGTAATACGTCCGAACTAGATTATTTGTTTACAAGAAAATCTATTAATTTAACAGATAATAAAAATTTGAATTTAGTAAATACTTCAAAAATTCCTACAATGAAAAAATCATGTAGTTATGATATTAGTTTAAACACATCAATGAGACAAATATCGAATGAAAATTCAATGTTAGCTAGAACATTAGAATTAAATTATGTGCCACATAAACCTCCAGTTGCCAATAAAAGATCATCTAGTATGCGTACGAAAAATAAATGTAAAAAAGTTGATAATAAATTGAATTTAGAAAATTTTGATAAAAGAAATTTTGTTAATGATGAAATTTCTGTTAAGAATAAAATAACGCCATTTCAAAAAACTATTATAAATATAAATAAATCAAAGACACCAACAGAACGAAACTTTGTTAATTGGAATAAACAACAGGAAGGTAAAGAAAATCTATTACATGCAACAATAACACCAATTTTAATGAAACAATCTAACTTAAAAGAAATTGAAAGAAAAATTGGAAATGTGAATGATATGCTTGTAATTGAAGATGTTAAATTTCAGAATGAAAATAATAATGAAAGGTATCCCAAATGTATAGGATATGTTAAGAGTCTTACTATGAATTTTGATAAGCTTGCTAGAAGCATTAAAGATGAAATAGAATATGAAAGAAGTAGAAATATAAAAATTAAACGAAATCATAGTCTTCCCGATGTATTAGAGGGTGCCAATTTTTCGACAGAAAACTTATATGGATTTGATAAAGGTTAGATTTTTTTGAAAGAACACACGATTACGTTCACATTGGTTTAAATATAAACTAATATTATAATTATATGGCTATTTTATACAAAAAAATCTTACTATAATTTACCTTGGACTTCGTAATTGGATTTGAATAAATATATATTTCTTTAAAACTTGTTTTGCCATAACTTATAGTACACAGGGCTAAATTAAGTAATTTCGAAAATACCTAAATATTAACTTATAAAACATGAAGATATTCTAAAATATTCGATTAATATAGTGCAATTTGTTTTGCAGATTAGATGATTATTTTTAAACTAATTTTTAATAATTCATATTCTTATCTTTACTTGTTATTATAATTGATATTTAATGCCGTAAAACCAGATGAAAATATAATTACGCTTTCTTAAAATGTTATATATTTGTTGGTAATTTACTTTTACTGAATTTTTGTAACTAATTGTTTTCCATTAATAATTAAATTTATTTCTACATTTGAATTTTGTAAGTAATATTAAAATAATCAATACATTTTCCATTGTTAGTTAATTATTTTATGTTCCTAACTTTGAATTCTATAATTTAAATAAAGTTCTAGTCCCAACATTATTTTATTGTAATTTTTTAATGAATACAATCTGAAATTAAATGAAGAGTTTCTAAACCATAGTACTGACAAGAAAATAATGATCTTATTCCTACACAATTATTTAGAATATGAAACGTCGTAGAAAATAAGTGTTATTTAATCATTGATAATGACTATATTCTCTCACCAATAACGTAATTAAATATCACCAAATTATATGCTTTCCCTAATAGCTTAATTAATTATCACTTTTTATATATCTCCTCTTTTCCTATGGCGCTTCAGCCCAACCACCCACCTTAGCCACCTAATCGCCACACGATACTCTGCTAGTTATTTTATAATTTATTATACTATGATCTAATTTATTATATACTATGAAATTAAAATATACGACGCGCGTCATCATGATCTTAATTTACCGCTCCTGCAATGTTTTCCATTATTTTTTTTGTTTATGGTTTTGAATATTTTTTTCTTTTTTTTAACATTTGATGAACGATAGAATATTTTTTCCCCCTTTAAGTTGCTGGGCTGCTATTTTTTTTGTATGTTTTGCTATGGATATTTTGTCTTCTATGATCGTAACTTTTATAATCTCAAAAATTTAATGTTTAACATAATCAGCTGATAATATTAGTGGAAATGTGTGAATGAAAATGTTCCTTTAAGCTTATCATCTTGGCATTTTTTTCATAGTTTTTGTTTTTTTATGTTATCGTCTGTCCCAATAAATTGCGATCGTCAGCATAGCCTGTCACCTGTGATGATTTAAAATTAATAATTAATGTACCAGCGGGTATTTTTGTGATTACATACTCTACTGCTAATTTAAAAAGCATAGGCGCCAATCTATCACCTTGTTTGAGACCTTGTTGTATGGTAAACAGTTCAGTAAGGCCCCCTTGACTTATAAAAGAATATTTTGGTAGTAAGATTTTATAGATTTTGAAAAAACTTTTTCATTCAATAATTACGATACAAAAATATTTAATAAGATTTTAAAAATATTTAATATGAAATATTTGCGGATCTTGTAACACGAACAGGTAAATGTAGTTTTACCAGTTTCAGTAAGCCTTTTTGTTTTTAGTTAAACCATTCAGTATAACAAATAATTTAGAGAAAAAAATAGGTAAGTATAAAATTTTTGTGTTTTAATTTTCTTATATTCAAAAAATATGGTGATATTATTATTTCTTAAAATTGTATTACCCTATGAATCTTAAAGATTATACATCGATCTCAAAAAACATAAAACATTTATTTACGGAAAATACTTATATCTCAAACTTCATATTAAAATTATTATATCGAATATATGTAATTGTTTAATTTTTATTATACAAAAATATTGATAATAAATAATGTTGTGGTACCTTTAAATAGATTTTTCACTATTTTGTAAAATTAAAAAATTGGCCTAAAGATTTATCAAGTATTCAAGTTTAAATTCATTGGTAAAAATTGATAAAATTAATATTTTTCATCATTTTTGAATAAATCTTATTTAAATTGTTTTATTTAGTTTAATTTAAATAGTTCTAATTACCGTTGCAAAAAAAATTTAATGAATAATTTAAATTTAACTTGTAAAACGCATTTTACAAGTTAAATTTAAATTATTCATTAAAAAAATATCTGTCGATTATTTGAAAATTATATTCAGCACAAAGATTTGAATTTGTTGTCATGGTTTTATTAATTAGTATGTATTTTAAACTTGATGTATGATTTATAGAAAATATCTCCCAATGACCAGAAATTCTTAGCTAAATCTTTAGGCCAATCTATAATAGTTTACAAAAAAAATAGAGAGCATAATCTTATTGAAAAATAGTAGGTGGGAAATAAATTTGCATAACTGTATCACATACCACAAGAATTTAACACAGTTTTCAGTTTAAATCACTAAAGTTTCTGATAAACAAATTGCCAAGTCGAAGTTATAAGAATTTATGTTATTTATTAATTGCATCATTAGCTGTTATATGTTGCTTGATTATTATTATAAAATATGGATTTTTTTTTTTTTTCATTTTGATTACATTATTTATTTTTACAATTTATTGATCCCGATTTATTATTTTTAGGAAATTCAAGAACTTCAAAGTTTGTAACTTATGACGAAACATCAATAAGAAGAGCTTGCTCACTAAGTGATTTATGTTTTTCCAAAGGTAATTTGAATATGATTATAATAATCCAAACATTAATTAAAGTTTTAAAACACAAAAAATTTGAAGTTGGATTATTGGCATTAAATAATTTCCATGCCTTTTAGTAAGGTAGTATGTTTGCTTAATTATATAAGCATTGCGACCCCATCCACGTTTGTATTTCCTAAATTTTCTTATTTTTTACCACGGATAAGCGGTTTTAACCTTAGCTAATCAATTTAAAAAAAGTGTGTTAATCTTATCTAATCAATTTATGTTTCTCTGCAACTCCAGCAGCTGTTGTACAAAACTCACAGATACCTACTCCAGCTATTCGTATTACTGGTGCTCCGCGAACAACAAGAAAAAATAGTTCTCAAACCAATAAAAATAACAATTCAATGAATGCCAGAAGTAGTTCAGTTGGAATAATACAAGTGGTATAAGCAGCCTAAATTTTATATTTTTTTAAATTCGATTACATAAATTTATTTTTCTTTTAAAATATATATAGGGTTGTCCGGTTCAGGGAGCAAATATTTTAAGGGTCGATTCCTTGGTAATTTGGCGAAAAATCGTGTGTTTTTGGGAGGTCTTATTCAATCAGAACTTCTATAATACTAGAGCCAGATCAACTAAAGTACGCTCGTTTGATATGCGATTGATTAGCCTTATAAAAAGTATTACTGTTATTGGCACGCGCATGTTGAGTTTGAGAATAAATTGCCCGTCAAATGAGCCTACTTTAGTAGGTCTAGCTATTTTCAAAATTCTGATTTAATAAGTGTCTTATCTCAGTGATTTAATAAATGTCTTATCCCACTCCACTCATACGGTTTTTTGTCATGAAATTAACCCAGGATCGACCCTTCAAATGTTTGCACTATGAACCGGACAACCATATATATATATATATATATATATATTTATATGTAGAGTGACTCTGATACAGATTCTCGAATATCTCGCAATAATCTGACTAAAGTTTTATCGTTAAATCGGAACATATCATCAGGTGCGACATTTATATTTTTTTATCCTTTTTTACTTTTTAATAAATATTAGGTCATTCCATAAGTAAAGCGAAATTTTTCCGATACATGTCTTTACTGCAAGTATTTTAAGTACCTGATTTTACCCGAGAAACTCTGCATAGATGTAATAAATGTGATACATTCTCAATTTAATAGAGAGTATTTGAAGTGTCAAATACTAATTTTTAACATGGTAAAACCATAGAAATCACTAAAGTATATCTACGGCTCAGTGGCCCAAGCTTTGAGAATACAAAAGTTAGCGGGACCATGGAAAGCTATTATAAAAAAGAAACAAAATTCATATATGGTTAACAAATAAATAATATCGTATTTTATTTAACTTTTTTTTTATGTCCACATAATTTCGTATTATTTATGGGATGACTAAATATCAATGATGTCACTCAATAATTCTACGTTTATTTTTTTCAGGACAAATGAGATTAAGTTCTAATGCAAACGTAATATTACCTCGTCGTAAAAGTATGCAGTCTTCATATAGTAGTGGTAAATATTTGTTATTTCATTTATGATTTATTGCTTTAACTGATTAATACATTTTTCTTATATGTCATTAAATTTCGTATTTTGCTACAGGTTATATTTTACGACTATGAGTTATTGTTATATTTTTATAGATATATTTTAATAAACAAAAAGAATTTCTATTTTAATTAATTAATTTCAAAGGAAAAACTATATTTTATAGTATATTTTATTTTATTTAAAAAAAAAATTCTTATGAATATATTTAAGTCTAAATCCGAAAACAAACGAATACTTGTTTTTTTCTAAGTATCCAAATTTTTAATGAAGTTGTTGGTTGAGATACAATATTTGTTATTTAAAATGCTGAATTATTATTTTCAGTAAATTTAACAACAGGAATACATGAAGATTCCAGTTCAGAAGAAATATCAAGTGGCCCAAGTTATAAAAATGGAAAACTTTTTCCGTCAAGGCAAAAAAACCTTGTACCTGATAACAGGCTATTACCAACAAATATTCCTAATATAAGTAAAATTCGAGAAACTGTTGACCGTTTTAACTTAAATCAAACTGACACTCCAGAACTACAAAGTAAATTTTTTAATAATATACTGTCTAACTAATTTAATTTGCTATTTTATAGTTACGTCTCAAATGTGTTCTAATGTTATAAGCATGCTAAATACAACTACTAATGCAGTACTTCAACTTCATAGCCGCCTTAAAAGTAATAGAGAATCATCCATATCTAGAAATAATCATTTAATGTTGATTGAATTAGAAAATGCAGCTATCATGACTCAAAATATGTTAACGAAAATAACAGAAACCACACAGTAAAATTATTTAACAAAAAGTATTTCAACATAATTTTATTTTTCATCTTTACTTATTTTAGTAATGGAAGTAACTCCGGATTATCAAATACAAAATATTTAGACGGACAAGGTTCTAATGATTCAGCGGACTATATTCTAATGATGAATAATTGTGCAGAAATTATTAAAAACTTATCCCAATTACGAATGGAGAATCAAGTGGTTGAATCTGATGGAAATAATCATTAAATTTTTAACAATAATATTAATTAAAGTATTTTAAAAATATTAAAAATAATTATTTAACAATCTGATTATAATTATACATTTAAAAGTTGCTTAAATATATTTTATAGCAATAATGAAAACTAATTTTTGATATAAAATTTTAAAAATTTTAATGAGAAATTATGTGAAAAAAGACACTAATTTTTAGAAAATTCCATTTTTAAAACAATAAATAACTATTTAAAAATCTATACATATTTATGACTATTGATTTTCCAATTTTCACTTTAATATATATAATTTTTTCAGAAATTCTTTCTGTTTTATGAAAAAAGTTGAAATGATCATGTTTTGATTCTATTATACACATATGAAACTTAAAATAGAAATTTGAAAAAGAAGTTTCTGAAAAAAATAAATAAGGTTTGTGAAAAAATTATTTAAAATCAATTATAATTTACTACATAATAACAACTTCCGTAAAATGAAATAAAATATACATTAAATGTATACATATTATAATATTGTAACCCTCGATCAGAATTTGTGAGATTGGACTGAGTTTATCCTTTATCGAAGAAACCTTTTTATTCAGGGAATTTATATTTCTTAATTCAACAACCATTGAAAATGTCACCAACATTAAATTAAAATGCCTATTGTTATGAAATCGAAATAAAACTTAAACATTAATAATGATACAGCAGGAAATTTTTAAATTAAAAATTGTTAGTTTTGGTTTATAGTATTTGGAATACCTACATATAAATTTATAATTTGAAGAAAATTTATCTTACATTGTAATATGTAGAGTTTAATGTTACACTATTAACTACAAATAATGAATTTGATCATAATTTTTTGATTAAACTTTGCAAATACTCGTTAATTCGATTCTCCAGGGCAGTAAAATATACACAAACCAAATGTTCGATGTAGCGTTACATCGAACATTTGGTTTGTGTTGCAAAAATTTATGAATATTTTCTATATTGCTTATAACATCGCATTCATTTTGATTATTTTCCATGAAAATAATCAAAAATACTGTCAATTAATAAAATATCAATAAAAAAATAATTGACTACATATAAAAATCAAATTAAGCAATAAGCTACTATTTCTTTTTAAAATTACATCTAATTAAACAAGAATCCGATTTTTTTTAAACTTACATCTAATTAAACGGATATCGAATTAAACAAGAATCCGATATGTTGTGTATTCAAATCATGCGGCCGTTTCTAAAACATCGAATTAAACGGAAAATCAAATTAACCAATAGTCGAATTCACGAGACTCCACCCGTAATTGCAATTTATAAATAACAAATATATTAGAAATTTTAATCTACAAAATAATAGGTTGCAATGCAATGTGAAATGTGTTTATTTTACGAAAATTTGTTCATTTCAATGATAAAGAAAATTAAATTAAATTAAGAAAAAAAATATTAACACATAGCAATTATAAATATAGATATACTTCAAAATTGTATTTTATAAAATTGTAATTTAGACATAAAATACCTAAAAACAAGTTCACCGTTGAAAAAAAATCAGGTTTCAGGTACATACGAAAATATGTAAATGTACAATTTGCAATTTTCTTTATAATGAAAAATACCTCTTCTTAAATTTAGTACATATTATAAAAATTATATTTATGAAATCTAAAAAGAGAGAGTTTTTAATAATGGTTCATGGTTATAAGCAAACTATGTCATTTTGGTAGGGTATTAAGTATTTTATTTGTGAGTAAATACATTAAGCAGTTTCGATTTCTATTTAACTAAATTCAGTTGTTCAACGTAAAGTTAAACAAGTAAATTTATATTACGGATGAATTACTTATAACAATTGTAATTTTAATATGATTCGTATTAGTATCTTTTGTATTCTAATTTTAAAATGTGAGTGAGTTTTATAGTAAAGATATACACATTTTTTTACCGAAATTGTATGCAATGTGAATATTATTAATTCCATCATCGATCAAAATTTCTTATAAAATTATGTAACTCATTAAAAAGTGATTATAACCTGAATTAAATTCATTTAATGAAGAAGAAGTATTCAATTAATTTATATTGGACAAATTCAAAACAAAAACTGTTTTATTTTAATTTGTAATTAATTACACTAGAATGGAAATTTGGAATCAAAAATGTGAAACAGTTTAATAGTTTTAAATTAAAAGTGACGGTTGCTAATTACAATCTGTGTTGAAATACACACTAATTTTAATATGTATTATTATCATTTATTAATAGTTAATTATTGCACCAATGTTGTGAAATATTAGATACAACTGCTTTGATTTATAGCAATAATAAAATTATATTTTTTTCAAAAAAAATATCTTTGCTATTTATAGCTGTTAATATAATTTTGATTAAGTAATGGAATCTTAATGGATATGTATTTTTTGAATAATACAGCAATGAATTAATTGGGTCGAGCAATTAAAAAAACAGCTTAATATATCATTAAATTACACGAAATCTACAAATACGTCTTGTTATTAAAGATACAATAATAAAGGTGAATTCATGTATTTAATTTGTTGAACTCGCTGAAGGCCAATTAATCTCTGAGAACAAGATTACTAAAAAAATATAGAACAAGTATAAGTAAATAAATAATATTTACTAGTCCAACTTTACTTTTGACGTTAACATTGTCCTATACTGTGTCGTTTATGTGGACATTTTACTCTTGAGCATGTAATTCATTACATCTTCAATAACAAGACGTATTTTTCAATAGTTATTCAACAATACTTAAGGGTGTTAACTGTAAAGTAATGCATGAATTCAAATATTATTCAATTAGCTGTACCGAAGCGGCTGCAAAGCAGCTGTATCGAATTAAACAATCTAAGTATTTTTACACATTCTAAGTAAAATCATTCTAAGTATTTTTAGAAAATAAGCGAACAATTTAAGTAAAATCGAATTAAACAATCTGAGTATTTTTAGAGAAATAGCTTTCCAATTTTTCAATCGTAAAATCGAAAATGATAATGGAGAATTGGAGAAAAAAGTTTATGTTATGTATTATTATTGAAATCCATACTTAGATTGATAAAATTTTATTATATCAAAATAAAAAAAGAAAAATTAAGTACACGTATAAAAAATAATAATTTCAAAACATTTACAATTTATCAACAGAAATGTTAATATAGTGATTAGTTATCATCTAAAAAACAATCTATCAAAAAATTAAATGTGCTTAAAAATATATTTAATTTTTAAGAACGGCAATTGCTTTTTTAAGTATTTGCATAATTACCTAACCCATTATTACATATATCATTTCTTTTGCAGGTGAAAGTTTAATTGTACCACAAGAACTTCCATCATTATTATCTCTAGTTTATTCTACAATTCCTCAAATTAAAAAAGGTTTGAATTGAGCAATTATTTTAGGAGTAATGTATTATTTCTATAACATTCAATCTAATTTTAGGGACAGATTCACGATTTGGATTCGGATTTCGTTTAGGAGAACATGCAGATTTGCAAGTAATGTTAGAACTTGGTCCTCAAACAGAAACAAGACCTGTAGGGGAGACAGAATCATCAGGATCTACAAATAAACGGCATGTTAATACAAATGATTACAAAATATTGGCAAAGGAAACAAAAGAGGTACCTAACTTGTGGCTACAGAATTGGTCCAAGGATATGAAGCAAAAAATTAAAAAATCTGGATTGAAGCAAACGTCTACATTAATGACTGAACAAACACCAACACTGATATCTACACAAGCATTAAACGAATTACAAAGACTTTATAAAATTAATGAAAACAAAGCAACTTTAAAAACTGCTGTAATATAACGAACATGTCACACATTAATGTAATATGTATTTGCAAAAGCATTTAGAATAAATATTAATACATTTTTTATTATTGATGTAAATTTTTTTATCCTACGCCGGTTAATAGAAATTAATATTCTGCGACATAAATCTCACAATTAAATTCTATACAACTTCATACTTTACCATTATAGTGACATTCCTGAACTCTAAAGCTAGCATTGTTCACTAGAACTACTATTGAATTAATACGAAATGGAAACTTTAGAATATTTACCAAAACTTTCTTTAATAAAACCAGACTTCATTGTTTGATATATATCATATTATTTTTTTAATTTTAATTAAAAAAATAAAAACAAAGTTCAACCAAAGTAAATAAAATAACAAAGATCGATGCATCCAAATTACATTGCAAAAATATTTAACAATTTATTTTAAGAAATCCCGCACGTTTCGTCATGAACTAAATTACCGTCATCTTGTGGGGCAAACGCACCGCCTTGTAGAACTTTATTAACACTTGCTCTCGCTAAATATCCAGTAGTTACGGAATAAGAAAGAGCAAACAATGGCTGGATATCTTTATTGTTTGCAATTTTGTTATCCTAAAAAAATCAGAATAAAATTAATGAAAAGGATATTAATAGCCCTAGTTTGTCTAAGACAACAAGGATATTAATAGCACTAGTTTGTCTGACTATTATTTTATTTTTTACAATGTTTAGTTCGTTATAAGTTAAATTGAAGTAATGGAATGGACAATTTACAATACTTGCAGCAGATTTAAGCAAGCTTATATATTTCTAAATTAAAATGGTTTATATGTATTATATTTATTCAAACTGTCAGTAAAAAAAGTTAACAAATTTTTTATATCACAATTGTGAAAATATTTTTTAAATATTTTCATAATTGCATTAAATTAATTTAAAAACTGTAAATTAATTTAAATTTAAATTAACTAATTGGGCGAAAAAAAAATTGCCGTAATGCTTAATACAAAAATTAATACTTACTTTACAATACATCAAAAAAGCTTCTAATAAAATTTCGTCTAAATCCAAAGGTTGTTGGAAACAAAGCTCAGGATTTCTGCAACCAAAAAAGCTTATTAATGGAATTTAAGATAAAATTTAAGAGAATTACATACCTGCTTAATATTGTAGCAATGATGCATAACAATTCAACTGTAAGTTGACGCCTTTCAGGTTGTAAGATGCATATCAGCGTTTCTTCAACCAATAGGGAAAATGAAAGTTCACCGCGGCTCATGTTAGTCAAAGTTGGAACAGCAGGCAAATGGTGATTCTGTACTTTTATGCCCAATGGAGTTTTTTGCAAGACATCCCAAACCATATTATAAAAATGTTTTGGAACTCGACAAAGACAACCTTCAAGTTGACGTTTTTGAAGTGTTGTTAATCTAAATAAATTTGGTCACAAATTATGATAAAAAAAATTTCTCTGAAACTTACTTCTCATCATTAGCCCATTCACGAACTGTAAGAACACGTTGTAGCAAGATCCGTACTTGAAACGGAGATAAATTATCTAAATCAATATTTTGTTGACCAGAATTTTGAAGATCAATGCGCATTGCTTCCAGTACCCAACCAACACGTATCTATAACTTTAACAATCGATATAAAAATTATTAATTTATAGTAAAAAGAACCTTTAATATTCCACGGAACATATCGGGGTTTGTAGCTATCAACCTTCCACAATATAAAACTACTTCTTGCTGTAATACAGCTTGTATCACATCATAAGGTTGTACTGTTGTATACATTACTTCTTGAATTTCCGCAGGTGTCATTGGTTTATCAAAAACAGTTTCTTTATGACCAATAACACCAACTGTCAATTCTTTGCCATTAACCAAAACTGTTGTAATAAATGGACTAATTGAATCAACTATATGGTGAAGTAAGGAACTGCAGTATCGGACAGCTCTCCAATAACGTAATGATCCTGCTCTGTGATATAATTGAGTTAACGCCTGACTTACATTTAAACCATTAACTTCATAATAAGGACCTTCTCTGTTAAAAAGAATTCCCCAGAGTTGACATAAAGAGTATATTGATTCAGTTTTACGTAAAACATCTAAAATTTCAAAAGTTGGTTTGTTTTTGTATATCTAAAATAATGAAAAATTAGACTGCTTAGATAGAATATATTTAGATTATATTTAACACACATCGCAATTAAATTTGTCCTCACTATAAGACTGAGCTTTAGGTACATCTGTTAAACTTTGATACCCTATATATTCATGATTTATTTGAGCAAATGCATTCTCATTTTCGGGTAAATCGTTTTGATTCAGAAAATCCAAATGTTCTGTTAAATTAATTTTAATATTAGACTATTAATAAATTTTATTATTCATTATATAATTATTATTTTGAAGTTTCCTTCTTACTAGATTTACAATTTATTTGAAGTATAATTCAATTATATTGATTTTTTTATTGTGGGTTTTTTTTATTATAAATTTGAGTACCTAATTTGGATTTATTTTGATGAAATTTATTAATTATTACCTATACATGAACTGGATATCAGATTTTGCAATCTTCCTATGCGTACTTTCATACCATCACAATATCCTTTTTTCAACATCGCCAAGAGGTCCAGCATCTCTTTAAATTGAGGATCTCTCATATGCTCTTCTCTAATAAGCAGACATACTGTAGGCCTTCCAGATAAACGCCAATATTTGCCGACAAACTGAAGTTCTGTTTTTATGTCATCAATTAAGAGAGCCATGTCTCTATACAGATAAAAATCAGACACCTCAAATATTAGTGGATAACATAAAACAGTCATTCCACAAATTCGGTACACTTTACTTGTCCCTAAAGAACCAACGGGACGGGATGGTCTTCCAGTTAATCCAATTTTATCATTAACACCAAGAAATTGATATACTTTAATTAACTCTGTCGATGACCAGATCTGAACAGGTTCTACCTAAATAAGATTAAATAGATTTTCGTTATATCTAATGAATAAAATAAAACCAAATTATAATAATGTAATAATAATGTACCTCGTGTGGTGTTTGGGTTTGAATGCCATATGTAGCCATCATAGCCTGAAGTCGCATAGATTCAGC
Organism: Empis livida; assembly: GCA_963932195.1. Classification (NCBI taxonomy): domain Eukaryota; kingdom Metazoa; phylum Arthropoda; class Insecta; order Diptera; family Empididae; genus Empis; species Empis livida. Next base: position 1,345,062 of record OZ010649.1, read on the forward strand.
AATTAAAACGATTTGCACAACTAAATCTGTTGCTGTTCCCTACGAAAGAATGATTATAAAATAACAGATATTCATTTAATAGTATATTATTCGTAACAATATTCATAATTATAATTATAACAATATTTATAATTACAAGCAAATGGAATAATGTGCGATATTATAATATTGTATCAAATAAAATCATTAGTCTTTTATGTTTAGAACACACTCGTGCAAACACAACAAGAAAACTTTAAAAGAATATTGAAACTTACGGTTCCTGGTTTCGCCTGTTAAAACAAAATATTAAAAATATAATAATTTAAAATATAACAAATATAAATATTATATCAATATATTATACAGTGACTTACAAGAAAGATCACGCTTTGCCAAAAAAAAGTATGTAATTTAATTCATAATAGAATTGTTTCCATAATATAAAGAACTGTTATCAAAATTTTAATTACCAAATAGGGAGCATGATGATTTGTTTTTTTTTTCATTTTTTCATTTATTTAATACTTTGTATAGTCTTTTTTTATACTTTGTATAGTCTTATTACTACAAGTATGCAGTCACGTATCAAACTGCTTTGATACGTGACTGCATACTTGTAGTAATAAGATTAGCACTCGGCAAAATGGCATTCCACTGTCCCTTAGTTCTTTGCTAGAATTTTTCCATAGATCATTATCAGCCAAATTCATTTTTTTTTTGTAATATTTGCAGCATTTGTAATATTTGCAATATCTATTATATGTATGATCAATATTGCGAAACATACCAACTACGTGGGATATAAAATATCGTTATATCGATTTACTTTGATTAAGGTTTAGTTCGGTTCGTAATTTTAGAAAACTCGCCATATTAGCTGTGTACCATCAGATCGAAATGGGTTATATTTTGTTTCGTCTCGCCTAAAACGAGCCCACGTCTGTCCTAATTTAAATTATTTGCGAAATTGAATTTATTTTAGCCATGTCCTTTCATAGCAACTATTATCAAGAAAATACTTGTAAACTTCCAATTTGTTTATATCTCGCACAAGGAATGACTCTCCACATTTACAAACAGTCGCTTTTTTTTTGATAATTTACTAACTTTATATGGTTTCAGCCATATAAAGTTAGTTTATAATTTAATAATAATTACTTTCGTAATTATTATTAAATTATAAATTAAGTGCTATCTTTTTTTGTAATTTATGAATAGTTCCATAATTGATCACGGACGTATAAATTACTAATACAAGAATTTTATAAATATAAATATTCAGTTAAGAAAGAAATGATTTTGTTATATAGAAGGATAGTATGGTAGGTGGGGACAATGAAGAAAATCTATTTGCCATTTATATTTTTAGTAGTTCCTAAAAATATAAAAAATATAACTGAAAATAATTTTTAGTAGTAAAAAAATTTTATTTGTCATTTATATTATCGTAAATAATTATTTTATCTAGAGCGTGATCGTTCTTCGTTCTTGTAAGTCACTAAATACAATAATATAATAATATTTATATGTTTAATATTTAAGCATTTTAGAGTATTTGACGATAAACATAATTTTTTAATGTTGCTTTCGCATCTGACTTCTTCTGTAAACTTAAATACTTCGAACACCTCATACTTGAATTCTTTTTTAAAAATAAATAGTCAAACAAACACTAAGCAGCTGAAGCCATTTCTAATTTTTCGAGGTGTATTCAGTTTTCATAACAACGACAAAATTTGTGATTCAATTTGGTCAAATCATCGAAAGAAAAGGATGCGACTTTAGCATAAGTAAGAACAAATATTTTAAATATAATTCTAATCAAAATCACTAAGCAGATTTTTGTAGTATGTATATAAGTAAAGCAAAAATGACGGACTGAATTGAATTTTTACTATCAAAAATTACATAGATTTTTCATGTTGAACCTGACCACCGTTAACAAAAAGTAATTGCAGGTGTGTTATTTATACGAATGTCTTAACAGGTATAGATTAGATAAAGTAATTAAAAGTGAGGAAAACTTTGGATACTGCAAAATAAAAATAATCTGAAATTGATATCAGAATATAGATAAATTCTGTAGTAGTACTATATTTATATTCCAGGCAATGTTCAATTGAAGCAAAAGCATAAGAAGAGTGCAGTATTATTTTTATATCAAGCTTATTTCTATTATGTTCAAATTGTAGTAAATTTCTTATTATTCCAAATATTTTGCAATTTAAATATAACTTTAAATACTTAGATTAGATGTTGAACTTACATCATTTGGTTTGCCCTGTAGAATCAAATTGAATTTTAGTTTTTATTACTTAATAAATAAATCAAACGAACTTATAAACCCCTACTTTAAAATATAAAAGTTAAATTATAAAAATATTTCAATATCATTCAATGTTTTTAATAAATTTCATTTGAAATATTCTTTTATTCATTGGAAATATTTTAAAAATTACAAATTATTTATTTATTTATTCTCTGTATTCTTTCCGTTCTGTGCTCTCTTATCTATTGCGAAATTTCCGAACATATAGTTTTATTCTACAATTAACGGTATTCGGATTTATCATCAGTTTTTGATTGAATTTCAAAACTTTTTATATAATTTTATTGGGAAAATGGAAAAAATTGAAATTAATGTTATAACTCAAGTTTATAACTTTTTTATATACGACGTATTGTGTGATTTTGTTTGTTTTTTTATTCTAGTATAATGGGATATTCTACGAATATTATATTCTTATGCGGAAGAAATACACCATGACTCATATTCTGATAGTCACTTTTTCCGAAAAAAGGGAGAGTGTCCATTTTACATATATTTTAATGTTTGACTATTAAGAAATAATTCACGTTCTGTGAGACTTGGTGAGTTAAAAACAAATAAGAAATCATGACCGAAAATAAATAAGCAATCATGACCGAAAAAAAAAAGGATTTTAAAATTTTAAAAGTAAAAAATAAAAAAAATAATCAATAAATTGAAATTAATAATATACTTGAGAAACCTAATACTTGGGCCATACTTTGTTTAATGGGCTTTAAAATATATCTAACAAATTCCTTAGTTGGAAACGAAATATATCATTGAAGTCCATAACGTTTACTGTAATTTATTTTATATATCTATTATAATAGCAAAATTTTACACAAATATCTAAAAGATTTTTATAATCATATTTCATTTGCTGTGACTATCAGCATATACGAAATAGAAAAAACTGGTTGGATAAACACATTTCATATTTATGATATGATTATTTGAATTTGGGCTGATACATAATTAAAATCAAGATTTTTGTCTTAGGTATTAAATTAACAGACGTCTGTCTACCAGACCAAATTGTATAGATATTTTGATTGACAGAATTTAAGAAAATAAAGTTCGACATAATATAAAAAATATAAATTGTAAAAAAAGTAGGAGTTTTAAATATATTTGTGTAAAATTTATTTACCTGAAATGCTGAATATCTTCCTGCCTTTCGTGGTCGATTGTAACTTGGTAAATAACGTCTTATTGGATCTAATTCGTTTATGTGAAGAAGAGATGCTGTTAGTAGCTGTGCTATTATAAATACTGATTGCCCCCACAGAAAAAGTGCTTGCGAAGGAGCTCTTTGATATGAACCATCCCCATCAGGTGCAAAATACATTGTAACAACAGGATCTCCGTTTACATCAGAATACATGCATTTCCTAAGTTCGGTTTGATATTCTTCGATTTGTTCAATGTTATTCTTAAAAACACCATCAATTATCATGTATATGAAAAAAATTGGCCATTCACATTCTATTCCTTCAAAATCTTTAATTTCACCTTTATTAAAATACCTATTAAAATAAAGTTTTATCGTAATGCCTTTTGCACCATCAATTATTATGTATATGAAAAAAAATTTGGCCATTCACCTTCTTGTCTTATCTTCGAGTTTGCTCAGATATCCATCTCTACTGAATCTTTTAAAACCTCGCTTGCCGCGTAGACGATTAATTATATTTATTTTGGTTTGGTCAACTAATCTTTCCTCATGTGATGCAAAAGCAGGAAATGATAGCGTAGGAATTAAAGATGTATCTACTCCCTACAAGAAAACTTTATGGCTTATAAAATTAAAGAAATGCTTTATCTTATTAATTATATATTGTTTTTTACATTATTGAATAAATAAACAAACAATTTACTAATTTAAATTTTATATATACTTACCTTAGAACTTGATTCTCTCGGTAACATCGTTTCGAATATACTCCTGTTACGATTATGGGCATCAATATCAACGTAAACAACGCTCCACGATGCTCCCTTTTCTCCAAACAAATTACACCCATTAATAGCCTCTAATGCCGATTTTGCCATACCTAAAATGAAATTACATAAATATAACAAAATTTAATAAAACGTCTTAAATATACCAATAGATGAGGCATGAATTTCAGGTGTACCATTATTGTATTTAGATCCACGTTCCCACATACCAAAATCAGGCGTACGATACGCTCTTTCCACATAATATACTAAATTTTGAATAAAAGCAACTTCATCCTGCAAATTACATATGATATTATAATGATTAAAAAAGCTATAAATTTTACCTGTGTATATATTATTTGCAGACCAGATGTAATCATTTGCACCAAAAAAATAATGTATAGAGAAACAACATCAATTTGCAAATGATTATATTGTTCATCTGAATAAATTTCTTCGCCAGTGTGCAATTGAAATTTACAGTGCAAGGCATGTTGATTGCTCTGACGTTGCTTAAAAAGTTCTACTCGGGATGCTTGTTTTATCCAGCATTCTATTATACCCCTCATACATTTTACAGTAGATTGGCCTAATTCGTATGATTTACCGCGATCATCATCAATTCTTCGATAAGCTTGGTAAAGACTCCAAACTGCAGCAGCACAGTATACACTATCCCGAACACTTCCAACTTCCTGATCAGTTGACATAACAGGAAAAAGTCCTGTTATAGGACTTTGATATCGTAGTAATTGTCTCTTAACTAAAAGTTAAAATATTATATAATATTCTTATGTATATCAAAATTTTCTTACCAATTCCATAATATATGTCCAATTGTTTTATGGTGTCTTCATAATTGGACGTTTTCAAAAACTGGTCTAAATTAATATCTTCTAAACTATTTTGCCGAGTTTTTGTATCACCAGCTGAATCACTAAAATGTAGATGTGAATTATATTATAATATAATTAATATTAATTTTTTAATCAAAGTAACCTCTTCGAAGTGTTACGCATATCTCTAACTTTTTGTTATTATTATTAAAACATCACAGTTCTAAGTTCTGAATTCATTTTAATGCTGTGTTAAAAACAGTTACGCAACGCAAACCAAAAGCAAAGCTAAAGCTTTGCTAGCACTAAAAAATTTTATAATGGATTCACAATGTGAACTTGGCGCATCGCAACGCGGTAGTTGAAAATATATATTAATAAATCATTAAAAAATTAATAAAGAGTTACCATATTGTCAATATTCTGTAAATATATTTGAAATCTTTGGTATTACCAAATAATATCAATATATCAAAGCCAAATAATAAAAAAGCCAAATAATAAAAAAAGCTGATATAGTAAACAATGTATTTCATATGTCATTGTCATACAGCATTGCGAATTTAAAAAAAAATCTTCCGTAACTTTGACCTTGTTTCACGCTGCTTTGCGTTCGTTAACGCATTATTCCGAAACCATTATTCAAATTCTCAAAACGTCAATTAACGGTAACGGAATATGTCTGAAAATCCGTTAGCTGAAATTCTGTTATATTTAGAGCGTTTTGATTATATTTAGAGCGTTTTGACATTTCTGTCGAGGTATTTAATTATGACATTTTAAAGAAAACAATGTATTTAAATTTAAAAAAATGCCAAATAAAATATTTGTAAAGCAAATTAACGTATTTTTATATATTACTAAATCAATAAAAAAATAAATGGTGCTACCATATTAAACCAAAATAACAAGATAATAAAATTTGAAAATATATCCTTCATGTAAAAAATAATAGAATTTTATATATTTTAGGTTGACTACAAGTATGGTAATCACATCATATTCATTATATTATTGTTATTATGTATTTAAAAATACAAAAACAATTACTAACCAGGGTATATTTACAACAAATTTAAAATATAAACCAATATGTCTGAAATATAAACCAATATGTCTATATTGGACGACATATAAGTGATGTCACAATATGTTTGGTTTTATTAAATATTATTTTAGTAGGTTTTATTATTGTAGGTACAACCTGGAATAGCTAATGTTTCTATTATCCCTTTGTTTCTAAATATAAATCCAATTAATACTGAAAACAATATTGTCACAATTCAATATTTTAAATAAATTAAATTTTTCGAATAAATTTTCATATTAACGGATAATATAAAATTTAAATATTTTTTTCATTCGTTATTTTAGACTTTTAAACAAAAACAATTAAACGCCTCCTATTGTTCAATTCTTAATTTTAGTTGTCATTTGTGCGTTGGTGGGTAACTACTGTAGCCGCGGTTCGGTATTAATTTTATTAAAGTTAATTTAGTGATTAAATTATTTAAAAATTACATGGAAAAAACATTTATATTAAATTATTAAAAATTTATTTCATTTCAACATTAATTTTTCGTATGTAATAATTTTTTCTACTGAAATTTAGAGGATCGGTTTTTTCTTGTCATTTTTTATTTCGTATGTTTAACTTTTTGTTATCGTTCTTTTTGTAGTTCAAATGGAATAAATTTTTAAGAATTTTCGTTTAAAGAAAAAGTATTATCTTATATAAAATGATATAATTCAAATTTTTGTATTAAAGAAATTATGTTACACTAAGAAAGAGTAATGGTACGAATAATTCCTTTTTAGTAAGGCATAAATTGTTTTAATCCGGTAGCACGGATTAAAACAATTTATATCTTAGCTTGATTATACACGTTATTTCATCCTAATACCGTAAATATACTTGAGAAGATATTTGGTTTTTTCTGTATAGAGTTTTAGATATGGAAACGTCATTTGCGCAAGGAAAATGTAAATTATATATCCTCAAGTAATATCCTATACAGGATATTACTTCAGGCAAAATACGGTTCGAGTAAAGTTTAATTCCATAAACAAAACGATTGCATTTCGAAAGTTTGACCGATTATTTAAAATAAAATATATATATTTTATTGAAAAACCAATAAAAAGTTCGATGTACAAATTTTCAGTTACCAATCAGGTCCAAGTGTCGTCTTATAAAGAAGTTAAACAATTCTTTTATAATTTATAACTTTATAACCATTTCACCATAATTCAACATTAAATCTCAGTTTTCTTGTTAATGCTATCGCACATGTGCGTCCTGCCCTCGTTTTATATTATAACAATAAATTCCATTTTTATATACATATATATTACAATTGGCCTAATTATAATATGATAATTGTAGAATGCACGAATTAACAAAATTAATATGTATTTTCTTATTACAGATCTTTTCTCATTGCGTCATCTAATATGAACATCCTGTAGAACATCAAAGGTTGGATCTATTCTATTAAATTATATTACATATTTTGTTTTAAATTTTTATAACTTTAAGAATAGCCAGACATTTTTGTTCAGTGTATTTGCTGTAATTTTAGCTGGCTTCTACGCAAATTGCTGATATTATTTATCTCTAACCCAAGGTTTTATTTAACAAATATTGCCTATTTTTTGGTTTTAAAAATATTGTAAGTGATTCGGGTTTAATTATAAATAATATTTTCATGTTTAAATGCAGTTGGCGAAGAGCGAAGTTGAGTTCTTGTAAAAGCATTTTATAAATTTAAGTCATTAGTGTTTATCATGAAATTCTATTTCTACTGTGCAAAGTAGGATTTTATTATCGGTAATTGTGATCACAATATTTATTTTTTTTAGTGTTACTTAGATATACATATATTTAGAAACAAAAGGATTATAAACATTAGCTATTTCCAATATTATTAAATGTACTAAATTTTCTACTTGGACAAAAAAATATTTGCAGCCCATTAAAAGCTGCTAAAATCATATTAAAAAAATAACAACTTTGAAATAAAAAATAATTTCTTCGAAGAGAAAATAAAACTTTTATTTCTGATATTATTTGTTTAAGAACATATTATATATCCTAATGTTATATATATTTATTTAAGAACATGTTATATATCATTAATATTAATTTATATATCTAAAATCTAATTAAACTAGGCTTCATTTATTGAAAGATTAGTATACTCGTAGGTTTCGTCAATTATGTCTTCACTTAAATCATGAAAATTATCAGTATTATTTAAATTCGATGATAAAATAACCGTATTTTCCGCTGAGTATAGATTTTTTTCCCTATATTGCAAATTGTTTTCTTTTGATTTATTTACTTCCTCATCTAGTGCAAGTTCCCAATCAGTTGTACCTATTATGGGATCACAATCCTCAGTGTCAATTATTTCTTCTTGATATATTGTATCAGAAGTAAGAATATTACTTGAAACTTCGTTAGCTATGTTAACTTTTTCATAATTAAAATTATTCATATAAAAATCATTTAAAGGTAATATATCAACTGGAGTATCTTCAGTAATAATATTAGATTTTGTTTCAATATTTGGTTTTTTACTCTGAATACGTGAATTATCTGCATTTGCAATTGATCCAATAACAAACACTTTCTTTTTCTGAAATCCAGAAATACCTTGAATTGGTAAAATAGCTCCTGTATCTAAATTACTTAATTTGATTGATTGATTTGTAGTACCAGATTGATTTCTCTGATTCGTTTGCAATATAACCATATTCGGTTTTTTTATATTTAATTGCTGCATATTGATGTTTGTTAATGGTGAAATTTTTTTAAATGTAGTGCAGTCTGTAGTTTTTATATTTAATGGAGTAATGTGAGAGGTTTTAATTGTATTAATAAAATTTGTATTATTATATCGTTTTTGAAATTCTTTATTTGGCTGTATGAATACCTTTCTCGCTCCAGTTGAAACTATACTTAAATGTTTCTTATTTCTATCACCCCTGATATGAATATTATTTGGCAATTTGATATTACGGACAATTAAAGGGGCTATCTTCTTTACAGCCATAGCATTTACATTACCCTTCATAGCTAAATTTGAATTTGGTTCAGTTGTAATAAATGATATATTTGTTAATTCATTATCATCAGTAGATTTATGTATAAAATCTTCATTTGTATTTAAAATGTTGTCAGAAATAACTATTTGATTCGTTGTATTACAATTATCGCTGTTAATTACGATATTCTCATGAAATTCGGAATCAATTTTTTTTGGTGATTGCAAGGATACCGCGACATTGCTAGATGTAAGAACTTTATTATTAACATTTATCACAGATTTCTGAATTAATGGCATTTTTGGTGCATCATCTTTCAAAGTTATTTGTTTTTGTGTAAGCAACAGCGAATTTAATTTAGAAAAATTAACACTGATGTCTTTTTTTGAGGTTGCTATTTGCAGATCAGTAGATTCATTTCCTACACCTGTTGTTGCTATTTCCTCGCTTTGTAATAATTCCGTTCCATTTGATGACTTATTTTCTGATTGGTTAAAACTTTTACAAATTTTTCTTTTCTGTGCACTTATATTCTTCAACTTTTTAAGACCATCTTTTCTTTTTTTTAATAGAGACATATTATGAACATGATACAGATATTGTATACGTGAATTAGGATTTTCCAAATGTTTTCTTTTTTGTGGATTATACGGTTGTTGGTCTTTGTTTAAATTAATATTGCTTTCAGGATGACTGCCTGGTCTTGTGCAACTCTGAAAAAGTAAGTTTCAGTAATGTAAATTTTGTATTTAAACACAAGGTTGAATGTGTCTTTTTATATACAGCAAAGCCTCAACTGCTCGAAATAATATAGTTACTTTCAATACAAATTTAGTCGTACCTTATCTTAATTAGAAAACAGTTAAGACTTCGGTATATTTTTTGAGCATAGCTTATGTCTCACTAATAAATTTTAAATAAATACAAACTTTTTCCAAAATATCATTTGCTCCTAAAACTTCTTCTGTTGCCATACTTTCGCTTGAATTATTTGCAAGTATTTTTCCATTGCGCTTAGATATACTTTTTACAACTTTGTTCGAAATATAAGATAATGACGTCAACGGTATACTTCTTGATAGAGGATAATGTCGTCTTCCTTCTTTCAACCATTCATAGTATGTATTAGATCCACATATACTGAAAAAAAATGCAAAATAAATTTGGGATGCTATATTTTAAAATGTTAGATTTCTGAACTCACGTATCGGCAATTGTGCATAATTTTTCATCATTAGCAACTCTACGTGCTTCCGCACGGTGCCTTTCTTGAGAAATGTTAAAAACATTTCGAAGACTTTGTAAAAGTTCACTTTTATTCTGGTTTAGACTTCCTTGTGCCCGAAAAGCATTCAACACACTTGAATAACATTCGAGTTCTAAAAAAAATTAATTATTATTATAATTATTAAATATATAATAAACAACCTAATCGGCGTAGCATTCCTCGACACTCATCTCTAGTCATTTCTAATAAATATGGAGTTGAAAACATCGAAAAATCATTCCTTCCACAATTATTAAACTTTCTTTGATTCAAACAACAATAATGAATGAAGGTTTGCTGTATATTTAAAAGAACAACTCCAATGTCGCTGTTGACTAAAAACTTTCAGTATAAAATAGTTGAACATATGAAAAACCTAAAGTGATTTATATCAAGAGTTTTTCTAATTTTTTAGAGGAGTTATTTTAAAGGCAATTATCTAAATAAAATATACTATATTCGATACTTCTAAATTTACCTTTAGATAATAATTAAAATTTATATATATATTATTTATTAAATATATAACTGCAAACTTAAGGAAAAAATAATTTACTAATTTTAAAAAAATGAAGCTATAGTGGCAAATAATACTGGAAAATAATACTATTATTCCCCAGATCAAAATGATATATTTTATAGAAGAAAAAATGCTGATTTTCGTATGAAAATTCGGCATCATTGCTAAGTGCAAATGCTTATTAAAATGTAGGTTAGCATTATTTTTTTGGTTTTTTATTCAAACATGATTGTTTTTTTAGGTAGTGTAAAACAACTTTATGGCTTACGGTAACATTGGAGAAATATCTTTACTTATATGAGTTTAATATTGCAATAAATAAAAATTTGCCTTCCACGTCCGCAATGACAGTACAACCCTTTAAGCAGCGAACCACAAACGCATCACAAGCAAGCGAGAACCATTTTTGCAAAGCGGAAATGAAGCTTAAACGTAAATAAGAACATAAGTGAAATGCCATTCATAAAGAAACTTAGCGCGCTCTTGGTGTACCACTTTTTCCATGAAGCGATTCGTGTTCAGGCATGAAGCAATTCGTTTTAGTAAATCACGTTTACGAACTGTTGCCCATCGAAATAAAATACATATTTACAAATTTATATTGAAATAAAAAAATATATAAGTTGATATGTTTGAATTTATTTATTATCAATATTTATGAGTCATAATGTTAAAATATATTTATATATCGGTCATAATACGTAATTATATATCACACTTTTCCATCAACACCCGCTAATTTATTCAAGATCTCACTCTAAAATTCAAAATTATATTTACTTTTAATTCCTATTATAATTGATAAAATTACAGAAAACAAATTCCTTTAATTCAATTAATAAGCAGCACTAATAAATCCATTAATGTCGCAAATTTAATTATGAAACGAAAAAGATCTAAAAATAATTACCCTTTTAAAAAAATTGATCAAAATTGCATATGAAGTTATATTTATATATTTAATAAAAATATTTTTAATATATTTGTCCACTCTCGCCGCTTTAAAGCGTTATTTTTGAATAAAATTTATTGAAATGAAGTTTAATTGATAAAAACAGCACTTATAATTAGATCATTTACATATTGACTGTAAATCTTATTTGGTATATTAAACTAAATCTTAAACTGAACGAAAGTGATTTACTTCAACCTTTGATAGATCAATTAGTCTTACAGATACAATAATCCTAAGCCTAATAAGTTAAGGGCCTATTTTCGCGCTAACTTAAAAACTGAAATTTAAGAAATTTTTCATACCGATTTGTTTGCTATTTGTTCATTAAAAATAATAAATATTATAATAAATCATTCACCAATATCAATCAAGAAATGATTTTCAAAATTATAATTAATATATTTTTTATTTTCGTTTAAAAATTTTAAAAGTATACACTATCAAATATACTTCAGCAAAAACAGACGCAAATTTAAAACATTGTTAAATTAGTTTCAGCCAAAAACCGACGCAAATTTAAAACACGGTTAAATTAGTTTCTTCATGTATATTATGGGAGTATTATTTTTACCATTCGTGTATTTATTTCAAGGAATAAAATAACACATAAGAAAAAAACTGAATAGGTTTTATATCTTTAAAAATATTTAAAAAAAATCGATATTCTATGAAAAAATTTCGATTCAAACAGAACGTTATTTGTGTTCTACCTTTGGATATAGCATATTTTCAGAATAAATATTAGAACACAGAGGCACTGAATACACCGAATGAATAAAAGAATGCTGAATGTCATTTTCAGAATATTCCGAATGAAGAATATAAGACAATATGCGGTACACCCACCGTATGAAGTTGTCGATTTAGTGTAAGATCGCGTGTTCAAAAGTTTTTTAGAAGGCCGTGCCTCTCTAAAAAATTGTACCAGGTGCAAATTACAATTTTAACTCATAAAATTGTAATTTGCACCTGGTTCTAGTCGACGTTTTCAAACTTTATCAATCTGCCTTGATAAATTATTAATCAGTTTTATTTTGTACTTATTTCGTACTAAAATTGTTGAAGAGTATGAAGTATATATCTGGCAATAAATAAAAATTACACATAAAACTCGATATTCGGTTCAAAATAAATTTCTTTATTCCAGGTATTATTCGTAAATACAAGCTTAATATGTAATTAATATGAGATAGAAGATAATTACTCAATATATTTAGATTTCATTATTTCTAATTTCACTAGAGTTGTTATTTATTTCGTGCACAGAAGTAGCATTGATCATCTATCGCAGGGATTAACTAGTGGGCTTTCACTAAAATAGATATATAATAGCAAATTTTTTATTTCTGAAATATTCGGAGAAATAACGAAAAACAATTGTTTTTATAGCGCTTAGTTATTTTCATCACGTTGTTCTTCTTTCCGCAATAGCTCTAATTTTATTTCATGCTCTCTCGCTTTTAAACGTAAAGAAGCTATAGATGAACTCCTTCTATCGTCCGTTGGAGGAACTAAATGAACACAATCTGTTTGTGACGACTTAAAAATAGATGATTCGGCAGAAATATTTGCCAAAAATGAGTGAAAAGAAGATGATGTTGTTGAAGGTACCGTATAAGATGTAGCCCTGAAAATATATGCAATATGAATGATGTGTATTTATTTCCAAGCACCACTAATACAATTTTTCAGTTATTAATTACCTTGAACTTGAACTTATAAAATCAATCGGTTTTTCTTTAAACGTACAAACTGAAGAAAATCTATGCGTTGTGTTCAGCGAAAAAGCGTCATTTGGTTTTCTTAAATTAAAACTGAGTTTCGTAAAAGCATTGGCAGGTAAAACGGAGCTCATCACTGCTTGGCTTGTTCCTGGAGATCTTTGTAGAAATAAGTTATATGGATGATTTTGTGGTCCAACTTTTTCCTGTTTTCTCCACTTCGCACGTCTATTTTGAAACCACACCTAAAATTATTTATATTTTAAATTTCAATATATTCTTTTACTAGTATAGGATATTAGTGCAATAGTAATGATTTGAATAACATAGATTTAAAATCTACACATCAGCATAGCAGCAATTCATCGGTCAAATGAAAGTAAGTTGTTTTTGATAAATTCCCATTACATATTTGTTTGCAAGTTTCCTGTCATACTTAAAATGATTAATATAAACTTCTTTACATGGGTACTGGATTCCCCCATTTATTGTTCAGTTGTAATACTCAACATACATACAAAAATTTAAACTACCTGTATTCTTGCTTCAGTCAGGCCAATTTTTAAAGCCAGTTCCTCTCTAAAAATATATTCAAGATTTCAAATTAAAGTCATATTTATATAATAGAATAAACCTAGTGAAAACGTCAGGATAATGTGTTCTAGAAAATGATTTTTCTAATTCTTCTAATTGAAAACTTGTAAAAGTTGTTCTATATCTCCTCTGTTTTCCCTTTGAATTAAAGTTAATAATTTCATCTTCGCTGCAGTCATCAGAATCACACTTGATGTCATCCTGGGATGCCATACATTCTTCAGCAGGATAAATATCATATATATAGGTTAAAAATTTAATAGTTGCTTGCAGTTTCAGCTTTTTCAAAATTTCCATTTGACACATACCGCCGTTTAGTTTGTCATTTTGTGAATAGTTTCTGTGCCCATCAAATTAAAATCCACAAAAGTTATATTGTAATTTATAATTTTCATATATAATATTCTAGAATTATATTTTTTCGGTTTGAAAAATTGATAAACATACACGCATGGATAGTGAAAAATTGTTTATCTATATATCACTTGAATGTTTATAATAATAACTTTGTAATTTGTTAAATATTAACTCATTTAATTTATTTGTTTTTGGGTTAGCAAACGTGATTTAGAATCCAAAACTATCATACTTATAATTTAATTATAAAATAATTACAATTATCTACAAAACACTAAACTGTTTTTCTGCGGTAAACAGGTTTCAAACTGATAAAAACTAACTTATAATTGTTTTTTTATTTTTGGAAAATCTGTATTTATAAACTCCAAAATCCTTTAAATTATTGTACAATTACCGTCGTAAGTTTTTCTACTAAATTCTATTACAGTTTCAAATTGGAGCTTGTAAGCAATATAGTAAAATAGGAGCTTGTCAGAAAAATAGCATAATAACATAGTTAAAATTAATTCAAGTTAAAATTAATTGTTGTAATTTTTTCCCATTGCGGTATTGTGAACATTTGACTTTCCTAAATTGGATATTTTATCAATAACACAAATAATTCACTTAACTGTTCGTAATTATTACTTTATAAAAATGAAAGTGTTAAAAGAAAGGGTACAATGAAAGTGTTAACAGAAATTTCTACTATAGTGCGCAATGATAGTGTTTTTAATTGAAGTAATTGCTAATAACATATTTAAGACCTAGAAAATAGAAATCTAAATAATGCAGTACAGGGATTCTACAACAATTTAGACTTTACTACGTCAAGATACTCTAATGTGGTCAGCAATTCTAAGTAATAGAGCTAGATTGAGGTACAGTTGTTTAACAATATCATATACTAAAGAGATTTTTAAAATATATAAATAGTTACACATAAAATTTTAATTTTGAATTTACATTTTTTTTGGGGTTCTCACAAAAATATTGTGATAAAAATCGGTAAAAGTAGACGCAAAACAGTTCCACTAATAGCAAGAGATGGTAATTCTTCTGAAAATACCTCTAATTTATACCACAAAAATGATTTCTAACTTAAACACCAAATTACACTAAATTTAGATTTTAGACTATGCACTTTAACTCTAAATTGTTAGAGAATCCCTTTACTGAACTGTATTATGATACTAGAGAATTAATTAAATTTTGTTCTAAAATACTCCAAATTTGACACTTTTCTGTTTTTGATTATATGTACATATTATACTTAACTTAATTTTACAAATTTTATAAACCTTTTATAAAAAAACATAGAATTTACCTTAAATTAACAATTTTTTTTAAATTAATTTTTTTACCACAATAAGTCTGTTATAATATTTTCAAATTAAATAATTTATTAAAAACCATGTCCTCTAAAAAAGTTAAATTATTTTCACTTCAAATTAAGTTCGCGGGCATGGAGTACATTAGGAAGACATAAATATAACGCACAAACTCACTCAATAAAAAATAAGTCCAATGTCTACTATCGTACATAAATATGTGTTAAACACCAGTTTACACAATCAACTTAAAATATTTTTTAGAAGCCAAATTGATAATGAAATATTTTTCTGAGTTTTTTTTTAATAACTTACTTGACAAATATAATAATTGTTCTTATTTTTATAAATTTTTGAATTCAAGAAGATATAAAAATTTCCAGTATTTTTTATTTTTATTTATTGAATTTATTTTATTAAAATTGTACTAATAAATATTTTGCGAATTATTTTTATATTATAATTATCATTTATTGCAAGTTATGGCAGTTCAGAATTCACACCAAAATTTACCGAAGAAATGAAGACGAAAAGCATTATTAACCGTATGCTTTTGAAGTTAACTAACTACTAAATGATCAAAAAAAATTATTGACTGGCTAAACATTGTAGATTGTATATACTGACTATGCAAAAACCGGAATATTGGAATAATTCTATATAGATATGTTGAGAATATGGCTATAACATAATTGAACTACTTGTTTAGTAAATATTAATTGAATTATATTGTATAATTTAGAATATTTTTCATGCTTGATACAAGTTATTTTCTTAATTATTATTATAATATCTTTTTCTTACTGTTTGTTTATATTTTATACACGTTTTGTACAACCAATAAGAATTGTATGCACTTCCTCTCTACATAATTTTCGCAATTCTCTCTTGCTATGACGCTATATAAATAAATTTAAAAACCTCCTCATTTTTATAACAAATGTAACCAATCGCAATGAATTCGATTAAAAAAATTTCAATTACCAATTTTATTGGTTAAAAATAAGTTACTTGTTTTCAATTAGAATGAATCTTTATGCTACCATAATAAAATTTAGCTATAGTAATCAATACTTTTTCGTTGATATAAATGTAGTATGCAAATATTTGTGTTTTAAATCAGTAATTTCATTTATTAATTATTTCTTTTATATGAAATTTTTCAATATAAATTTCTATAATTGACAACCTTTTGCTAATGAGCATTATCGCAATTTAAAATTACTTATTATAATTATTAAAATGGTTTCCGAATTAAGTACACTGAAGAAACTTTTAACTAAATTGCGTTTTTGAAATTAAGACGTTAATTTTTGTCCTCCCTAAATGTAAAACTGATATTAATATAGCAAATTTAGTAGTATTTACTCATAACATTCAAAGCCACATGGGAATCTTAACGTTTTGTGCTATAAAATATTACAAATTCTAATATTGCAACTAAATATGTTAAGTTAACCACATTCTATTTAAAAGGACATAGTATTTAAAAACAGAAAAGAGATAAATATTTGCTATATAAATAATTAAAGAATTGCAATATGACAAATACGAAATTCAAAGATATTAGTACTAGTTCGTTCAAATTAGTACTAGTTCGTTTGGTGCTTAAGTTAATCTTATAAAATAATGTAATTTGTTGTCACCAAACTATTTTTAAAAAAAATTACTTGCTATAAAAATAGTAAAATATTATTTTAAATTATTAAACTTGTGTCGTGAAGAGGGCAACTGTATTTAGAAAAATTATTACATATATTTTTCCAGAATTATTTTTGTCAATGACTTATAGAAATTTATAAAGTTGATTACTAGCAAACTGGGATGTAAAGTTCTGTGTGTAGTAACTGTAATCATTGATTAAGATATTTACTTTTGTCAACTTTTGATTGTATTGTGTTATCTTACAATTCAATATGTTTTTATGATTGTATTTTCGCTTGGATGAAGTGAAAATCATATTTTTTAATTCTATTGATTTTAATTATCTTCGAAAAGACAAAGACATAGACAATAAAACAGATAAAATCATCTTATGTTTTATTTATTTTTTTATCTTTTCGATGAACCTTACCTTTTATTTTAGGCCTTACGTTTTTTATTCTTCCTTTTTTTTCTATACGATAGTGTAATCGCATAATACGTACCAAAGTGGTAACTGGAATTAAATATCTAGTTTTCTGAACCTAACTCTGCAGTCATACTTCTAATTTCATTATTTATCTCTATTTCATACTTCTAATTTCAACCGCTTTTATCTCTATTTCAGATCCATGTACCGTTATTATAATTAAGAAATGGTTTAACTACGGATTTTAGTAAGATCATTATCCACTTTATGTTTGTACTATCGAAAATTCTACTTCATTTCTTGTACGTCAGCTGCGTGCGGCAGCAGTCAAGTTTGTTTGATACATGTTGGAACATTATTTGAATTTGGGGAATCTAGAAGATTTTTACATATTTTAACTGTTATACCTCTCTAAGCACTTTGAACATTCTCCCAGAGCTTCATCATATTTTTTGTATTAGGCGGTATGCTCTGTTTTTAATTTCTGTCGAAAAATATATGTAATAATTGGGTTTCATTTGGATTTAGATCATATTATTTACCTAAGATAATGTATGATCACAATGAGTTAACATTGGGTTCATAAGTCTATAAAATATTACGCAATTTTTCCAACTACATATTTGCAGAAAAAAAAGGATATTGAATGTTTTTTTTTGACAAAAATTAAAGATTTTAGACATTTTTTAAAAATTTAATTTTGATGGATCATCTGTTAACTGCAGATGTGCCAACAGGACTCAGGAAATGTGGATTCAAGAAAGTAACTGATGAATTTTTTGGATCAGACAGGAAGACCAGCAAAAATGAGATATTGTTAGTATGTTTTCACTTAATAATGAATAGAGAGAAAAAAAGTATAACAGAAAATAGCTTAACCGTTAAGCTTGACTTCTTGCACTTTCTCCATATGCAGAGATAATTTTACTATCCGCATTGGATTTAATTTCCCTGCACCAATTAATTCAAGCAAAAAAAAAGAGTTAAATTTTAGTATTTCGACAATCAGTACAATGGAATCGTAGCTGGAAAAGCGCAACAGACTTAAGAAAACGAACGCTGATATTAAAATTTATCCATTCTAAAAGAAAATGAGATTCAATGAAGCCCGAAACAACTTCATGAGTAAATACGAAGTCAGCTATTTCTCGACGCATTTGTAGAGTTTGAAGATCAATAAGTTTATCTGCATATGGGGGAAATTTGTAAGAGCCAACCCAAAATAGCCTTCAAAGAGCAAACCTTACGTTGAATTGACTTAATTCTACCAATATCGAACAATTGATATCCTAACTAAACTTGGCTGGTTTAGTTAGGATATCAAGGTCATGTAAAGAACTCTAGTGACGTATGGGTCAGAAAACACCTTAGACCAACGTTTAGCAAAGCCAATCATAGAGTTAGCCTTCTTCATGATGCTATATATACTATTATCGGTATTGATTGTAGGCTTCAATCGTACCAATAATTATTTTTGGAACGATTATAGGAGTCTCTTCATTTTCTGGGTATTCGATTTTCTAATTGAAAAATAACAAACTTAACTTGAAAATTACGAAGTCAACTTAAAAACCGTTGATTTAACATGAAAATGGCAAAATACTCATGATAGATTTAATTTTTAATGTAATAACATGAAAATACATATTGTTTAATCCGGATTAAAACAAATTAGAAATTGTAAAAAATAAAATTCTCCATATTTTCCGAGCTGTGGTATGCACATTTCTACATTAATTTGCATGTATACCATAATTTACAAGAGAGATACTATAGTTACATTAATCATAAATCTTATATAAATAATTTGGCTATGATTTTACTTTACACTTTCTTCTATACTAATCTCATATATGGGCAGTAGTAATTCCTTTGCCTAAATAGAATATGTATGCCGCGGGGCTTTTTTTTATACATTGTGGGGAAAGGAACTTGCATTACTGCGTAAGGTCCTTTCTTAAATTAACACTATGTTTTAGTGTAAAGCAATACCAACACCATATTTCCTTATAATAAATTATTGTATTTAGCTAAGACCGTGAATTAGTTTATATTTTCGTATAGTTAGTTATATTAATTGTAGTATTTTTTTTAGAAATATATTTTGTAAGAAATTTATGGTAACAATAATGTAGTGTTATACTAATTTACTTAAAGTTTTAAAATAATTTTCCTTTATATTTATAGCTTAATGGTTATTTTATAATTATATATAAACTGCTTAGAAAATGTATCTAGGATGAGTATAATTAATTTTTAATTTTTGTCAGTTATATTTAACTAACTGCGGTTTTTAATAGCTCTTTATATTAACTACGGTTTTGAATAGCCCTTTTTATTAACTGCGGTTTTTAAGAATCGAAAAGTGTACAAAGTTCTGATATCTATCAGTCTGACAGTTTTGATTTACAAGATATTTTCATAAATTTTAATGTTGATTTTTGAAAAATAAAACAATTCTCTATTTACGGTCGGGCCGAAAACATATGTGATAAGTTGATAATTAAGATGTGACTTAATAACAGTTTAATAAGTAGTCCATATTATGGAGTGGTTCGAATAATTGAGATTTAGGAAAAGATAATTATTATGTGTTATTATTTTTATGAACTAATAAAATTATCACAATGTATAAGTTACAGTAATGGAGTCTTAAATTCGGGAAAAGGCTAATTGTTCATGGAATTAAATCATTACATGAATATGGTATTAATTTATAACCTATTAGTAGCCTTCTCTATATAAAGATATAAAAAAATCTATGATTCGAATACCAAAATTAAACGATAATAAAAGTAATACTACGAATGGCAAAAAACTACGTTTTGAAGGAAGAAGCAAGGCCCGGCATATAAGAAAACGCATTATAAATATAATACTGTATATAAATCAAAACAATTTGAATATTGCGTTTCATTGTACAATTTAAATTATAGTGAAGATATTCAATAATCTTAAATATATTATAAAATTTTTGATATGTGCTCCTATTGCAAGTTTTCGAAATTTGGTTTCAAATACTAAATCTGACATAATATTGAATCTTTCTATTAAATATAATCCAATTTCGAAATGTCTATTTTCCATTATTAGTAATAATGGCCCAATACTGAAATTCAGAAAGTATTAAAATAGAGTAATAGAGTATTAACTTTGAGTGTTTTTAAAAATATTAAATTTACACTTTTTCAGGATATATTTTGCCAGTGATAGGATTTGTGTATTATCTTAATTTTATAAGTAATTTATCTGAAATAATTTAATAAATTTCCATTTTGTCTTTACAACAATTACTACTAAGTTGCTTTACTATTACTATTAAATTACAAATTAATTAGCTAAAAAATCTGTAATATACTTAATTAAAATTTGATTATTTTCAATACCATTTTTATACTATTATTGAAAGCCATATAGAGTGGGCTTATCTTTTCAGTTGTAATTTCAAACAATGCTAAATTTATTTGATATCTAAAATATGAATTGTTTATTTTGTTCGATGATCTATCGTATTATTGCTTAATTTTATTTAAATGCTTTTTGAAGAATTTTTTTTACCAAACTTTCAGCCAACAGATTAATTCTCCATAATTGAACAATAAGAAAAAAAAGAAAATTAAAGAATTTCGTTAACAATAAAAGGATACATGGAATTTCAAAATAATTTCATTTTAAAATATGCGATATTGTGTTAATAACATTGAATTTATGGGTAAAATAATACTAAATAAAGTAATTTTTATAAATTTATACAGTTTACATAAAAACTATAAAAGATTTAATTAATTTTTCGGTACCTTTTTTTAAAATATCAAAGTAAATTAAATACTCAATTATCACTCATGGTTAGTGGCCATTAATTATTTATACATTTCCAAATTAATAAAACCAATTATATATGAACGGAACGGGGTATGCGAAAAAAAAAACTAAATGATTTTGACGAAAGAATTAATTACATTCGCAACAACAATGTGAAAATGTGTATATGCTATACCAGTGACGGTGCTATAAATACCAGAAAGATGGATCTAAGTAAACAATAAATTCTAATTGCAATTATATTTATTGGTTTTGCTTTCAATATTTAAAACAAATAAATTTTTAAAAGAAGTGTAATTTTTCTTGTATTAAAAAAAAAATGGTATCACTATGTTATTATCGTGGTTCTGATGAGTATTACTAAGAATAGATCACAAGAATATTGTTTGAACTCATTTATTTATTGTTGAAAAAGGGAAAAGGAAATGTATTTTGGTAGTCATGAATTTTGTGAGTACATATTCATTTTTATATCACTCTTCTGTGCTGCCAAAATGTAGAATTATCATAATTTTTAATTAATTTAATATCCTACCTACCGATAATTTTTATTTAGGAACTGCCACTGTCTTTACATATATTTGCGCTCATAGATTCCACAGTTGCCAATTAAGTGAAGAAATCAGTTTTTTGTATATTAAACTGCATGTTTAAGATGTACATATATATACATAAATATGCACATATCTGTTGTTCAATTAATTTAAAGAATTTCTTCAAGGCCAGTGATTCTAGAACTGTTAATAAACAAAAAACCAGATATTTTATATCAAAATAAGTTCAATGCCTTTTTATAACGTCTTTATTATATATATGGTATATTTAGGATATTAGAAATATATTTAGATCTTTCTGATATATTATAATTTAGTTATTTAGTTAAAATTTATAAAAACTATTTCAAGTAATTGTTGAAGATTCCCTTGTACACAATTTGCAATTTTTTTTCTTTTGTAAATAAATTTACAATATTCAGATCGAATAAAACTAAAATCCTTATTTTATAACAAGTAAGAGACAACAAATCAGAGATGTAGTTAGTTAATTACTTGTTATAAAATATAATTTATACGAATGAAAGTTTAAATATTCGATTGGGGGCTAAGCAAACATTGTTTTTTTTTTTTTTAAATAAAAAGAATACGATAAATGTATTCAGAAAGATTCGTACATCTTACACCACAAGTATGACGTGTTAAATATTATATCTAATTGTCGTTAGAGATCTAATCATAACTTATATAATTTTTCGTGTAAAATTCGACAAAAACAATTTTATTATAAGATACGTAATATCAAATTACATATTAAATTTTTATTTTCATTATATTCATCTCCGAAAAGAATAATCCGAATATCTTCTAAAGTAGATTATTTCATATTTCATTATAAATTCATAATTTGAAAGGACCAAACAAAAAAGAAGGAAATAATTTATAAATTTTGATTAGTAACAAATTTATATACAATAAAGGCTAAAATACAAATTTGATTTGTATATAATATCTCTGATCTAAACAAAAAAAAAACATATTATGGTCTCGCCAACAAAAAAAAAAAACACGAAGCACGCAAATTGAAAAATTATATAAATATATTAATTTTAAAATTAAGATTTTTCTTTCTTCCCATAGTAAATATAGCACAGACTTTACCAACAAATAATATTTTCAATATTTATTTTATCCAAAATATTATATATAGTTGCAACAAAAATATTGAAATCTTATTACACAAGTTGTGATTTCGCTCTCTCTCTATAGATATTATAAGTTTTCATCACAAAAAAAAAATTTAATTTGTTTTGTCTGCCTGTAGGTTAGTCTTCATATCCGCCCTGTATTTATACCACACTTTTATTTAACAACAACAACAAAAATAATAATAAAAGAAAATAAAAAAAAATAAATGATTTGGCACGGCATGAGCCATTTATAACCTTCATCTTCACTGCACATATTAGGTATAATCAGTTTTTTTTTTTTTTTTCTGTATCCTAATCATTTATAATTTCTATGTTCGGTATTTTGTTTTTTGTATGCAGCGCAGGAGCTTGATAAGAACCCTGTAAACAGTTTATTGTTAAATCTTGTTCATAGCATAAAAAATATCAGAAAACAAACTTGAACATATTATTTTTCGCTAATTTGTATGTTTTTTTTATTATTATTATTCTACATCAATTATAAAACATATCTACTTATTTACATATTATACTGAGTGTCCTATAATTGATTAAAGGACAAAATATTAAGGATTTTTTTTTAAAAAATTAAATTATAGTTATTTTATATAATTAGATTTTTTAAAGTTCTCGGTAAAACTGATTAAGTTATAAATAAATATTTGAATATTTCTGAATAATATGACTTATGCATGCATAATAATTAGGTCATTAACAACTAAAACCAAATGAAATTGACGAAACACGAAAATTTCGGTTACACTATTGCTACTACATAACATTTGAGTTTTGTTATGTTACCATAAAGTAATTTGAAAATATTTTCGGAAAATATTTTATTTACAAATTGAGTTGTAGTAATTCTAGTAGTTTATTTAAAAATTTAGTTCTAGTACTAAAATCACAATTATATCCAATACTGAAAATTTAATAAAAATGTTTTCGTTATCAATATTATTGAGATACTCTGTATATTTTGTAGACGTGTATTTTGAACGAGAACAAAACAATATATATATATATATATATATATATATATATATATATATATATATATATATATATATATATATATATATATATATATATATATATATATATATATATATATATATATATATATATATATATATATATATATATATATATATATTCATTAAGAGATAACCAGTTGAAATTAATTAATTTTATAAATTTATTTGTTTCATCATCTTTTAAATAAAAAAAAATTGATATTTTAAAATTTGGTTCTAGCATATAAATATGTACATAATCATATTTATATAGTTGAAAAATTTTTACAAGATAAAATTTAAAAATTAAATATAAAAATTAATTATTTAATAAAATATATTTAAAAATACAGCGCCACACCTCCTAAAAATTTGTTTTTCAGCAACATTTTCCATTCATTAAATTCAATCTTATGGGATAAATTCCTTCTATAATTTGTATAATGGTAAAATTTTATAAATTATTATCTGTATTGCTTCTGATGAATTAGTTTACTATTGTTAGTGAATTTAAAGTTTTTTCTTAATTTCATTAATTAATTCCAATGGTAAAGTAAATTAAATATTATAATTGGGAACTGTTAAAAGCAGCTTTCCTTTAATTATTATCTAATATTATTTTCTTCGAAAAACACAGATAAATTTTGTTACTTTTAAAAAATAATATGTTTTTTCTACTTCCTTTACACATGGTTCTTTTCAAATCAAAATTATTAAATGACAGAAAGATAATAAAGAAAATCGTGATCGTCGTTAGTGGTGTTCTTTGAAAGATACTTAAACCAATATTATAAATCAATGTAATTACAGTTAGTAAAATCTTTATTGAAGTATCCATTTTTATAAACTGATACAATTATATAAATGAAATATCTTGAATGTTAATTAAATTTTATTTTATTTTCTTAACTTGTATTATTTTTTCAATTACATTAAGAAGTCTGATATTTATTATTTACAATTTACAATACATATTATATATTGTAATAAATTTTAAATTAAATAAATTTAAATTGTAATGCATTTTTATAATTTATTAATAAATATTCTTGAAAATTATAAAAAACCATAAATCAATAATACTACCTGTAATTAATTAAAGGGATAAAAAATAATTACAATTTGTAATAAAACTTAATTAAATTTGGAAATTTTTTTGTGAAAATGGGGTAAATATATTTGAATTCATTCGGTGGTTTAGAAATAAGTTTGTCTATTGGAAAAAAGGAAAGGAATAAAAAGTTATAAAGATTGTATTATGACCTTAACAGATCGATCACACTGAATATAAGAAACTTCTATTGCCGTTCTGTTATTGTTCTATTTTATTAATTAATCTTTTACAAATTTTATTGCGATTAATTTTTGTAAAAAAAATGATTAAAAATTGATAAATCTATTCAGAATTAATTAATCGAGATTTCATTGCATAAAAACTTGCCACACATTTCTTATAATATTTGAAAGTGTATATGCTAATTTTATGTAGCTGGTAGAAATTGATAAATAATTTTGTTTAGATTTATAAATAAGTGCACCGGTAACTTTTCTTGTACTATACTTAAATTTATTTATTTTTTTAGATTGAAACTATAATCGGCTATTTTGATTTTGAGTTCATTGTGTTTTCCATTCATTTTGGCGCCACAGTTAATCAGTTATTAGCTTTCTGGCTTATATAGTGCAACTAATAAGTATGATTCATGAATTTCAAACATTTTTACAACACCCAAAAACCATGATTCTACAACAACAGAAAAATTTAAAAAAAATTCTCCGTCACATTCCTTATTCCAGATAAAGATTGGACATTATGTTATAATGACTCTGTCTTAACTAAACAATGTCTCTTCATCTTCCTATGGTATAAATAAAAAAAAATAAAATGTACATATATACATGTGGTTACCTGTAAATAATAAATGTATGCAGTAAGTAGGGTGTTCAAGAAAAAATCTATATGGAGTTATATAACTTGTAGTATAAAATGTATGCTAATACTTAATACCAAATTTTAAAGTTAAGTATAAAGGTATTTTGTAATTTCAATTTGTACACTTAATTTATAAAACAACAAGTTTTTAATGTTCATTGCGAAATTTGTACGTTTTGGCAAAACCATTTACTACGCAATTTCATAAAATCAAAATTTTTAAAAGTGTACTTTGGACACTCTGTGGTAAGAGCAAAAATTATATAAAATTATCCTCTTATATTGAGTAAAATATGCGAACTGTTAAGAAACAATTTAATGTAATTTGTAGCAAATTTGTTATTAATTTTTCAGTATTATTAATTTTCCATACTGATAGAAATATCAGTTCTGGGAGCTAGAAAATAAAATTATTCATTTAACTTTAAAGAAGTTATTTAGAGACACAATATACAAAATAAAAAAATAATATTTCGTTTATGTTATTCAGTTTCAATAACAATTTTATATATACAGGGTGGGTGGAAAGTTCAGAACAACTCTTATGAAATCTATACTGTTTTGATTTTAATTTGTATTTTTTTTTTATAAAACGATTAGTTCACAAAATATGTAAATTAATATTTAGTATCCATTCTTTTGTTTTTGTGACACTTCTTTCTAGGAGACCTTACATAAAACCGCCGGTTCAGCTTCTATTATGAAATTCAATTCCTGCTTAACTTTCCAAAAAACCTGGGTTGACTAAGGCTTATGAAAGACTAGTTCTTTCATTTAGGACCAAACATTATCGACAGGATTCATATCTTAGGGTCAATTTAGTCGCCACATTAATTGTTAGTGATGCAGTATGACATCTCGCGTATCACCTGTAGGAGATGTTCTATATACTATATTTTCATACACTTAATTTTTTAATACGTAAATTACAATAGTTTTCATGTAATCATAAACTTTTTCACTGATATGATGAAATGTGGTCGTAAATAACAAAGTGAAAATGGCCCTATGAACATTTTTTTTTCAGAAATTCAATAATTATTATGCACATTTTCAAAATTTATAATTATTATGTGCTTTATCTATAATAAACATAATTTATAAGAAACTAATTTATTTTATTATTTGTATATTCTTTTATTTAGTTGGAATATTCTAAAATGACAAAGCGTTCTTATGCGGAATACTATGGTTAAATATTCTGGAGTTATATTTAAAAATATGGTGACACTTTTATTATAGCATGACATATGACAGTGACAGCCGTTCCGAACTCTATTTGTTTACATTGGTAGGATATGAAATATATACTATAGTTGGATTTATGAAATAATACTATAATACATATTCAGTTTTGATTTGAAAATTCGCCGTGTATAATTTATATTTATATAATGCAACAAAACAATAACAAATCCAAAAAAAGTAAGTAGAAGAATTTTTATGCTACTGTGCACATTACATTATCGTGTTTATACGTTTAATCTGTTTCAATATTTTTAGATTCTACAGGTGAAAATGCGATATCTGGACAAATTGCAAATCCGCATAAAAGAATAAGAGTATCAATAAACATTTCGAATGATTTCGTCTTGACGGACACATTTGTAAATGATAAACTTATTGAAGATTTAAGTGTTCATTGGCAAAATAATTCTGAAATATATGCTGAGAATATTGAATTTTATCAAAAACCTTTCAAATTATGTATTTTTAAAAATTTATTAAAAAACTGTAACGTAACTAAAAAAATTTCAGAAGAAATTATAACACTTGATTGGTCAAAAAAACAAATGGACTTATATGAATTTCACCAAAGTAAAGATCTTAGTACTTTTGAAACTGGATATTTAAAAAGTTTCTTTGAATGCCTACAAAATAACTTAAAACCTTTAATCGAAAAAATATGTAAGTTAAATATTACTCACATATCAGCATCGTGTTCTATGTATAATAGTGGTGATTATTTACTTGTTCATGATGATTTATTGAACGATCGACAAATTGCATTTGTTTTTTATATAAGTCCATGGACAAAAGCAAAGAAATGGTTACCCAAGATGGGCGGTTGTCTTGAAATTTTTAATGCTAATTCAGAAAATTATCCTCAGTTTCCTCTTGAACGACAAATTAACCCTGAAGATAATCAGTTCGTATTTTTCAAAGTTGGAAAAAAATCTTTCCATCAAGTTGGAGAAATTACTAGTTTTAATTATCCGCGTTTAACTATAAATGGTTGGTTTCATGGTGAACCAAATAAAGATTTTTCAAAGAGTTATGGAGAATCGCATATCTTGCATTTATTTAAAGAACCGCATCTGAATGAAAAACTATTTATTAAGGATTGGATTAATAGTGATTATTTGAAATTGAAAACAATGGCAGCAATTCAAACGCATTTTGAAAATAACTCGGAAATTAGTTTGAATAATTTCTTAAAACCTTCGGAATATAACAATATATGTAATGCCCTTCAAAACAACAATTTAAAATGGATATCCAAACAACCTGCAAATAGTTTTAACTACGAAATATTAGAATACAATAATGTTCATGGTATTCTAAAATGTTTTTTAAATTTAATGAGTTCAACGAAATTTTTTAAACTATTGTATAAACTAACTTGTTTGGATTTATATGGACCAAATAGTAAATCACCGAAAGTATATATAGAAATGCAGAAATGGGTTTCTGGTTCATATACCATATTAGGCAATACAAATTATAATCAGAAAAATGGATTGGATTTGATACTTTTCTTTAATGCCAATGATTCGGTGGGAGTTACAACATATTTAGCTTCGCAATCAAATTTATTAGAACAAGATAATTCAGAACAAACATTACTTACAATATATCCTAATTGCAATATGTTAAACTTAGTTTACACTACTGGTGATAATATAAAGTTCACGAAATATGTTTCAAAAAATATATATATTAATAATGGTCAAACATTTATTTTACATTGTACTTATAAAGAATGAGAAATATGTATAATTTATATATTTTTGTAATTTTATATAGTTCTATAAATGTTGAAGTGTATATTTAGCAATGTTGTTATTTAAATAAAGTTTGCAAAAGAGAAATTAAAATTTGTCAATTATAAAACAGAAATAGTCTTATAATTTCTTAAGAAATTTGGTATATTAGAAAATATACTAAATGGATACATATTTTAAAATCATCTCTCTGAGTTTAAACAGCCACTGCACATAAATAAGTGAAGTATGTTCGATAAAATATATAAATTTAAGTTTTTCATTTTCATACATTGTATAATTATTATATACTATATTTTGTTCATCAGATAATTTTTAAATCGAAATTAAACAACAGCCAAATAATTGTGTTTGCATTTTATTGTAAATATTAAATCCACAAAACCATACATCATAATTAAATACATAATATCATTAAAAATACAAAAATATTTTATGAAAGCAGAATGCACACAAAATGCGCACAACTCAGTGAAATAACTCTTTGCATTCTTATAATTAGCAATGTTCACATTGTACTTAAGCTAGAAGTAAAAGTAAAATAAACAATTAAAATAAAATACTCTGAAGTGGTGAATACAATCATGTTGCGGTTTTGTATGTAAAATATATATATATATATATATATATATATATATATATATATATATATATATATATATATATATATATATATATATATATATATATATATATATATATATATATATATATATATATATATATATATATATATATATATATATATATATATATATATATATATATATATATACAAACTGTAAAATTTTAATTATTAATTATATAAATGAGAGTTGTTGCTGCCATATCCCAAACCATATCCATTTTTGTACATCACGTCTAAAATATAAACAAGAATTATTTAATTACTGCGGAATAATTAGATATAATAGATAAACTACTAAGTACGAAATAGAAATAAAACACCTTTTGATTATACAATATATTAGCGTACAGGAAAGGCCCGTTCGTTTTGTAAATAAAAGAAAATAATAACCTTATTTACTGATTAATATTTACTACCCAGTATAATTCGACATTATACTGGGTACTTAATACCTAGTATGATATTCAATTATTGTATTCTTAATAGTAACTTGAGTAATCCTCCATGATAAAAGAACACGTTCTGAGAAGCCTTGGCTCCATTTTAAATTTTGAGATGATAATCAAAAGGTGCTAAATCTGGAGAATATGTGTGATTTAGAAAGTCCCAACTGCGATGGTTAAAAATATTAGTTAATATTATAGAATAAACTTACTGCTGTTAATGATGTTTCTTGAACTTGATAACTTTGGCCTTTAACATGATCTAGTTTAGCTCTATTAACAGGAGCTCCTAAAAAATAATAAGTTTTGTATCACAGATGGTTATTACTTTATGGCATAACTCAGACTTTTTATTTATATTTAATAATATAGTAAAATTGCTTTACCAATATAACTAAGCAGTACAGGTAGAAAAATAAGTCCATGAGCTGCACCACATACTACAATTCCAAGGTACATTCGAAAATAAAATACTTGAAAAATCTGACTTTTTGCAAATGCAAGCACGAGAATTCCTCCAAATTTCGTCAAAGTTATTCCAGAAAATACAGAGCTTCCCATTTTTGTCAATGCATCTGCCGACCTTTTTTCTTTTGTAATTTCTACTGATAATGAAAAACTATGCACAAGATGTGAACAAAACTCCACAGATATTCCAACAGCCATTACTAGATTCACTAAAGATACTGCATTCAAAGAGATATTCCAATGATACATAAGGCCTCCAATATTTATAACTATCATGGTAATTGTTATTACTACAACCAATGCTGAATGTATATCGAAACCCAAAAGGATAAAAGTTACAATAAATATAGCTAAAACTGAAATTCCCATGCTTTTTAAAGTATCCGGCCACATAGTTAAATACTGTTCATAAAATACATAGAACACAGAATACGCGTATACTTCTACTTTTGCTGCATCTTGAGGATTCATTCCTTGCATTATTAAGTTACCTTGTATCATATGAGTTATATTTGAGGAAATTTTTCTAGATGAACGTAATGCCTCATAGTAATCAGAAGATGTTTTTAAAATAGTATGATAAGACATAAAATAAGATGATTTAACATCTGCATATTTTCCACTTTTATTCATATCATAATTAACTGCACTACCATATGCAGCATGCCCACCCTTAGCACATGAAGCATCGGGATTATCATTTAAAAAATATGGTACATATTTCTCAAAATCTTTAGTTTTTGGCCTTTGATATGAATTAAGTGAAATTTCACATGAATTACAAGACCCATCTGTAAATTACATATTAAGCAAATTGATATTTATATACATATATACTGAAATGGCTTACATTCATGTGGACAAAAACTGTCATTGTTACTGTAATATTTACAACATGTTTTTGCTGAAGACCAATCAAAATAATCGTCTAGCCAACTTGACGCTGGCCGTGCAATATAAGTGGTATTTGGCCTTTTGCTAGCAATATAAAGCTGGGTAAGTATACTGTCACTATTACAGAATTGACCTGCGCAGACTAAATTCTGATGGTTAGGAATAGAAAAGTTTAATCCTGATTTTAATACAAAATATACAGGCGGCCCAATACTCAAATAATTTTTTAAAGCTTTAAAATATTGTAGAACAAAACTATCTTCAGGCATTGATAGTTCTTGATTTAAACCAATTTCTATTTTTGGTGCGATAGCTATACTGGAACATAACCAACCGTAGAAAATAATCATTACTGCTATACGCACAGATTTTTTCATCAAAAAAGGCACATAAAGAGACTTAAAGAACTTAAATAGTAATCCTTCATCTTTAGGAACTGCATCAGTTTTTTTTCCTTTCAGAAAACAACATACGTCATAACGGTTTTCTGACTGACGTTTTGTATCCAGAGCCAAAAGGCTAACAAAACAGGTAATTTGTAAAAAAAAATCTATCAGTAACGCCATTCCTGCATACAACGCAAATGCTTTTACAGCTGGCATATCTGATAGTCCGCCTAAAAAGAAACAGCAGCTTTCACTAACAGATGTCAAAAGCATAGATGGTCCTACACGTCCTAAAATTCTCCCAACATGTTGTTCGTGTGTTTCATTTTGTCTTTGAGGATCTCTTTGAAAAGTTTGTACTAATATAAATATGTTATCAACTCCAACAGCAAGCACAAGAAACGGAATTACTTCAACTATAATTAAAGTAGCTGGTACGCCAATAAAACCAAATATTCCAATAGATGAAATAACAGAAGTTAACACAATAACGACTCCACCAACACCAAGAGTTATTTTGCTATCAATAAAAATACGACTTCGACGTTCTACGTGTCCAAGTGATATAGCTATGTAACCAAACATAATCATGTAAGAAACTAATATCGTTGAAACATCTGACTGGGATTCGCGATTTAGTTCATCTTCTATTGAACGCTCGGATGTGAAAGCTATTTCCATATGTTTACTCATATTACCAGAAGGAATGTAACTTTGCATAAATTTGACATATTTTTGTTCCCACTCTAAAGCTGGTTCAAGATGGCTCTTATTGTGATGATTGTTAACTAGAAAAGTAAGTATGACAGCATTTGCATTAGTATAATTAGTCGTAGCTGAAAGTTGTTCGCCAGGTTGTAAAAAACCTCCTAGTGCAATGGCTGGATCAATCGGTCCGCCATATAATGCCAAACAAGATGGATTGTAAGGATTTCCAAAACAGGAATAGAGAGTGTCTAAATAATTTAACTAAACAATAAGAAGTAACCATATTAATTTAAGAGAACGTATTCATGATTGAAAATTATACTTCAAAACCATTTTCTTCATAACTATATTCAAAGTTTTCTTGGTCATCTTGAAAGTAACCCCAAATAGATTGAACAACACAATCTGACAACTGTACTGGTCCACGAAAACTTGATGAAAGAGGAGCATAGCATATATTTTGTAGTGGTTCCTTTTCATTTGCACCAATAGCTTAAAAAGTAAATACAAAAATACAATAATTAGTTTAAACTGGCTGTTGACTAATTTCTAACTGTTTTTTAACATGAAAACAAAGCATATTTTTTTTATTTAAGAGCCCAGCAACCAAGACAGATTGGCAGTTATAAAAATATATTTACTTTTTATTTTTTCTTGTAAGTCGAAAACTTCCAACAAAAATGTTTTATCAAAAACAGGACCAAACGTAATGGGCCCATTTGAAGTATTGTGAATTATATCCGGCAGGTCGACTGCTTTTATAATGATCTGAAAAATTTGATTAAATACAAATATATATGTAATCTAAATATACCATTTTTAAACAAACTTTACGGAAATTAAAATTTGTTTTACTGTTAGCATATATATTTTCACATAATTGCCTACCTGCTCAATTCTATAGAACGGTTGAAAGTGAGAATCAAAAAATTCTCGTTCAACACGCGATTGTGATAATGGTGATGCCCAAAGTTCGACGGGATCAGTAGTAACATGCAAAAATTTTAAGCCTATACTGAGAGTCAATACAAAACAAACTCCTGTAATTAAACACAAAAGACAATTTGTTAACAAGCATTTTCAAATATAAATTTTAAAAACTTTTATTTTTAAAATTATTAATCAAATTTTGATATGTTATATTTTCCTTTTTTTTAAATTTATTTTGAATTGTCCGTATAATTTTTGTGATTTTTGTATTATTATCATTATAAACTAAGTTTACTTAAGATTGTATTACCTGTAATTAGCGTTGAAAATGGATATGTGGCAAAAAAGGTTCCCCAGTTTGAAAAAAACTTGTTCAAAAATTGTTCTGTTTTAGCACCGAGTTTTTCGAAGTAACCATATTGTTCATTTTTTTTAATATTTCCTATGGTATTCTCCTGGCCGTCTCCTCCTTCTATTGATATACCTAATTAAAATAGTTTATCATTGATACACAAATTTGAATTAAATAAAAATTATTATTAATGAATAAAATAAATGAAAATTAAATCCAAACATTTTCAAAATTAGTAGAATATTTCACAGACATTAATAAAACAAAACAAAACACAATTCTATTAACATACTAGATCTTTTTGATTGTAAAGGCGAATCTTCTTGATCACCACCAATGTCTCTACTCGTACGTTCTGCCAATCTACGCCCAATGTTTGAATTCAATATTCTATCTTCAACATCTTCCATTAGACCTAAATAGGTGTTATTAAAAAACTCCTCTTTTACCAAAACCATATTATTAAAACTTATATAATAATTTATTATTTCCTATTATTGTAAATAATATCCAATAATAAATCAATTTAATCGAATTTGGTTTCGCAAAAATATAGATAATTTTATAAATAATTAACTATATTAGTTTTGAAAAATATTTTTCATAGATAAAATATGCATTTATATACCAAGTTAATCAAGAACATTTTATCATTAATAACTTGTTAGGAGAAATATATATATACATATATAGTACATATAATATCCATAAATTACAGTGATTACATTATTAAGGAGAGATTTTTATTACGAAATTGAATTTTCTAATAATTTATACGCGTATGAATTTCGTACGGTATACTTATAATTACGTGTTGAAATGTGTTAGTAAATATTAATTATAATGAATTATTATGATCGTTCCTGCTGTGTCATAGTCATTTTATGTTTTTTTGAGCATTTTCATAAAACAAACGATTATCATCATATGGAACCACTTCTTCCTAATACTACATGTCACTCGTGAACCTAGCCCGTGATTTTTTTTTACAGTTCTATTTTATTCCGTAAATTGAATTTTTTATACCTTATTGGCGACGGTGGTATAATTTTTCAATGCCATTATAGCGAAATTCTGTAAAAAGAGTTTCCGTTAAGCGGAGGATGAGTGTATTGACTTTCTCGGAAAAACATAAAAAGACTAAAAATACACACAGAATTAAATATATTTCTGTATAAATTGCATATTTCATTTAGTAAATTTCTACCCCTTTTATTTTATACGAAATACTTTATCATTCAATTTCATTAAAATACTTACCTTCATCATTTAATTTTGAAGGGAAAAGGCAAACCCCCATCAAAAACAAAATTGTACCCACTACGAATACAACAACCATAATAACGGAATATGAATCGAAACCTATTATATTGAAAGCTTGCGGTATTGGTGGTTCGGGTGGGGGTTTCGGACAAGAATGTTCGCAATCCACACAGGAACATGCTGTTGTATTTTCCTGAAATTAAGGAAACAAATTAAAATTAAGTATTTAACTACATTATTAATTTATTTACATTGAGTGGCTTATAGCATGGAACTGTTTTAGGATTAAGTGGTTTGATAGAATCATGCATATGTTGAATATAAGTAATCTGGAAAGGTACATAAGGATTGCCTTTAGCATCACCCATGTAATGGAACCATTTTTCTGGGCTGCATCTTGAAGCCCCATATTCTCCACACATAATATCTAAAGCAAGTTGACCCGTAGATGGAACGGACACCTTAAATAAATTTTCGATATATATATATATATATATATATATATTCAAATTTAAGTTCAAATTTTATTTTATATTTTTCTTATAATTTATAAATATTTATAAAATATATATAAAAAAGTATATTAAACTTTTTGAATAAAAACAAAATATTTTGTTCTTACCTTAGAACACGAATTAAAAGTGTTGTTTAAATAAGTCTGTGTAATATATAAATCTAAAGAAGTGATATACTCGGACCCTAAGAAAACGTTTTATACTGTATAAATTTCACTTAATCTGTATATCAAATTTACCATTTGGCGATACATTTACTGCTGCTGGTACCATAAAATTTGACTGATTAGGTGCACAAGTAAAATCACACATATGCCTGACTAAATTAGCCATACAAGAAGGACAACGATCTAAAAAATTGGCTGCTAATTTTATATTTTCATTTAAAATAGATATCTAGAAAAGAAAAAATTAATAAAATATCATAGGGAGGTAATATAATTAACACACTTGTTCCTGATTACAGCATACATTAGCTGTACCATCATTTGAAAGTAAATGTGAACATCGTTCCGCTAACAGAGTCTTACCTGATTCAGATAAGGGAAGAGCTGTGCCATTATAAACACAATATTGTTTATGGTCGAATTTATCTACGTTGCACACTCCATACCAAACGCAATGACCTTTTTCCTTGAAAATATTAATTAAAGTATTACTTAATGCTAAAATTATTTCAGAAAATGCTTTACCAGCATAATTAACCTTCCATAAAACAAATTAAACATATTTTATTTGTATATATTAAGTAGTAACATTTTGTGGAATATTTGTCACGTATTTTACTGTAATGTTATTGAAGATACCAATTACGGAAAGGTTTTCTATTCGATAACTAAATTAATTAATATATCATAATAATTCGATATAAAGAAATTTTAACATAAAACTTAAAATAAATAAAATTATTAATTCATATTTTTTTATAAATTAACAATATTATAATTTGCGAAATATCCACAAAATTTTAAAGAAGTTAATATTAATTATTTTTTTTGTAACTACATACTTAATTTTTATATTATTTTAATTATTAGTAATTAATATATACATGTTTTTGATATATCAGCGAGGAATAATAAAGTTTGCAATTAAAAAGTTTAATACAAAACAAAGTCCATATACTATTTAACATTAATCTTTTACAGAAATATGTTTATAAACCAAGAAACTTAAAAAATAAATATTCTTTTGGGAAAATTAAATTTCACGTTTTTTATTTATTTTGCTGAACAATAGCAATAAGAAATGTATTCGTATATTTTATTAGTATACAGTCATTGTCAATTATCTATATTCTTGCAAAATTATTAGTCATAATATGATTGATAGCAACTTATTTTATTTGTAACAAAATTTTATAATTTTTATTGTAGTTTTTCGTTAAATTATGTACATAAAATTAATTACCTCTTGACTTAAAACCAAACTGGTATGATACAGAAGTCCAACAATTAAACCAATTATAAATTTACTAGAAATACTATTCATATTCAGCCATTTTTGTAAAAACATTTTCTTGAAAATGGCGAGCTTAAAAACTTAATGTAAGATGTTGAGTTTTACAATAATATATATATATATATAATATATTATTTTAGTTTAAACATATCATTGATTTAAACAATTATACAATATATAATTTTGATTTTAATTTAACTTACGAACTATATACATGTATTCCGATCTATTAAATTCTTTCTTTACTTGACATTAAGAACTTTCAAACGGGTGAATAGCTGAAATAGAACCTCGCAAAGACATCAGACGTTCGCTTTGACGCCTTACCAAACGCAATGACGAAGGAAACGCAGTTGTCAGTGTGCTATTCAGCAGATATCGCTTGAAATAAAATTATTCAAAAACAGATAACTAGATTACTTTACATGAAGAAAATAAAATAAAATTTTCTTCATTTATGTAACTTAGTTAATTCATGATTCTCCACTGCAGGGTTGCAATGGATAAAGCACCTGCCTACCAATCGAAAGGTCCCTGCTTCGAATTCAGTCAGAGGCATAAAACATTTCCTTTTTGCCTTAGCTACCATTAATCATTGGGCTGAAATTAATGACAAAGGAGTGTAATGAATCCCGCCTCCAAAACACAAACCTGACAAAAATTATATGGACCTGTAAGCTGCTCA
Source organism: Empis livida (assembly GCA_963932195.1). Classification (NCBI taxonomy): domain Eukaryota; kingdom Metazoa; phylum Arthropoda; class Insecta; order Diptera; family Empididae; genus Empis; species Empis livida. The sequence continues at coordinate 1,383,173 of OZ010649.1, forward strand.
TACACATTACAACTTGGTTATCAATTGAGAAGTTGTATTGTGGCAGTTGTCAAGTCAACGTGTTGCCAAATTATTTTGATGGTTGTAAATCGATTGTAAAAATATTAAAGCATTTTAATTTTTGTGAGCAAAGTGTAAAGTGTATGGGGATATTGACAACCTGTTGACCAAACTAAATGACGTTTTAAATGAAAATTGACGCTTAATGACGTTTTATATGTTTACGAAAATTTTATATTTTTTGGCCTTTGAAAATTGTGATTAATAATTAAATTTTGAAAATTGAAGTAATAAATAACTAATTAATAAAGAAAATGAATAAATAATTAATATAGAAATTGAAATTAATATTTATATAAAATATATAATATAAAAAAAAAAGTTATATATTATATTGTTTTTAATAATGGCGGTGGTTGTAAATATTGAAATTTGGACAGAATTTTATCAAGAATTCAGATAATTCTTGTCAAAAATCAAAGGCATTGAAAATTTATCGATAATGAAGAATAAAATAAATAATTTCAAAACATTTAACCGTCAAAATGTCCAAAAATCAAAAACAATTCGTCAGAACACGAATACCACGGAAAAATTCTTACAAAAAGCAGTGGATTATTTAAATTATTTAGAAAATGACAAGCTGTCTAAGGACGAATACAAATTTGCATTCGTCCTTACTTGAATGTAGGAGCCTAGGCAGTGTGATTTAGAAAAGTGGCCGAAGAGCAAGATACTTCTAGAATTCTTTATCATAACTGTGGTGGTATTAAAGGCATGACAAACAATTTATTAGAAAACGATAGTTATTACCAAAAGAAAGCTGGGTTCTTACGAGAAGTAGTCTTACGATATAACTAAGAAAATTGGTCGTACAATAACTAAATTGTGAGTGGACAATTGCTTGTGAATCTGAATAGAGGAGTACCTGCCTCTTTAGCGCTATAATGTGTCTGCAGTTCAATCATTACACTATGAACATTAATACTGGTAACTGATTAATAAGAGTAAGTTATATATTGGTGCAATAACTTTTTTTAATTAAATTCATGATTTTCCACACTAATTCAGCGTTTCCTAATTAAATTAAGTTATTCAAACTAAATTCAACACTTTTCTGGTTTTTCAGGTTAAACTATTCAAGGTCTCACGATTATAAATAATACATCAAACTATTCAAGGTTTTACGATTATAAATAATACACAGATTGGTCCATTTACACCATAAGCTATATTTGAGGTTGGAATTAAAAAAACCAAGTATGTTATACTTCTATAATACCGGTATAGAAATTGAACAAAAAGATGTGATAGTTTTTGTTCACATTTCTATTCCTCTTTTTTACATTCGACCTAGGTCAGGTCATGTTTCATTGGACCAACATACGTTAATTTCATTTCATTTATAAAAATTATAAAATACGCGGATGTAAAATATGCTTTTTTATGTAGAAGGTTTAAATTATATAGCCATTACTAAAGAATTATCTTACATTAAAGCCCTCAAAAAATGTAGACAATTTCCTCAAACACTAATGTAATAAAATGTTAATTTTTAAAGCTTTTTTATGACGTATCCGGAAAAGGAACACAATTAAAAATGTTTATCGCATAAATAAAAGCTAAATAAAATCTATATAAAATATTCTTCAACTATAATGACGTCATTTCGATTACACATGCCTATTATTTAGGTAAAGACGTCATATTTTGGTAAAAAGCAGTTTTATTCTTATTCTAAATTCTATGAAAATCGAAAGTATTTTAGTTGCGCTTTATGCGTTGGATTGCAACAATCAAATCTTAAATTAACTGAATTTTCAAAAAGCACAAATTATTTCGCTATACGGTATTTTACAATTAATTTATGTTGCAAATAAAATATTTATTCAATTAAACAAACATTCGTAAAAGATTTTAACGTATTACAAAAAATGGCAAAAATATATTACATTTTTCGTTTGTGCGATTGATGAACCCGTGTGCATTTATGTTATTCATATTTGTAAAAAACTCTATTTCACTATTTTATATTAAATTAAATAACAAAATTAAATTTTCTTTGATGCATTTAAAATAACTTAATAACAAATCATAAGTGAAAATTAAGAATCATTTACCAGATTCGACCAGGATAGAATTTAGATTAAAATACTAAAGTAGATGTTCTGCCATAATTTCAATAAATTATAAGATAAAAAATATTAAAACCTTATCAATTCCGCATAATTAAATTGTGCCTGCGCTAAATAAAAAAAGTATGACGACCTTGTAGAAAACCGTATAAAAATGACGGCATTAAAATTATTGCCTAACATGTTTATTGATTAATCAATCAGGTAAATAAAAGCCGGTTATATATAATATTATAGTGTTCAATATTATGTGATAATGAATTTTTGTAGAATTTATTTCTCTTTAAAATATTCGTTGCTTTAGTATTTTTAGTCTTCGTAATTGTTTCAAACAACTTATCAAATAGAATAACATCAACCTAAAACACGTATTATTATGTAAGTGCATACCAGTTTAATATTATTTCGCCATTGTTATAAAATGATAAGAAAACATAACTAACATTCTATTTTAAAAAAACTGCGTCAATTTATTTATAGTTATAATTCAATTTACTTATAGTTACAATTTCATCAGGATCACAAAAATTTCAGGAAAATGAAATTCTAAAAACGATTAATATCTAATATTAAGAAAGCTCAACGTTAACTTTTTCGGTATAAGCGACAAAAAATAAAATATTCTAAATATATTTTTAGTTTTTAAAACAAATTTATTAATTCAAATCTTTTAGGCAGTATAGGGAAATATATTATATTTCCCTACACTACCTAAAAGATATTTTTCATTTTTAACAAAATTTTTTCTTTCAAATATTTTATATATTAATTTTTCCCTTTTACAAGTGTGTTTTCCTAGTTCTAGACCCGATAAAGATTTATAAATTTTTCTAATAATTTCTGGATTTAGGTGTTTCCAACGCAGTTTCATTCCATAGATATAATTTACATTCTAATTTATTGAACATATGTCCTTAAATATTCCACCTTTATATAAAAAATCAATATAATACTGTGCAGATTCCACCTTTATATAAAAAAATCAATACATATACTTTATTTGTGAAAGTTGTGACTAGAAAATTATTTATATAATAAGTTTGAAAATAATTTGTATAATAATTACATAAAACATATTATATAGCACATATAACAATTTTATATTAAAATTGTAAGTTTGAGTTTAGAAAATTGTTTAGCTCTTAATCAATACTAACAATTAAATAGTAAAAATTGGATTTATTTCTTTTAAAGAATATTAATATTAAATAATATTTTTATGATGTTAATGACAAAAATCAAGTTTTAGATATAAATTAAATTGAATTTTAAATATCATTTGTATAAAATTTAAAAGCGGTTATTATGGAAACTGGATATAATTCTGTGTTGTTAAACTAAATTAGTATAAACATAAAAATTATTCTATATACTTCAACAGTAGCGGATTTACGATGAGGACTAGAAAAATATTGACTATTACAAAAATATCACATGCATCAAAATGTACATATTTTCTACATACATCAAAATGTACATATTGCTTTAAAAATTAATTACAGTAAGAAAATTTTTTAAAGCTTTTTATGACGTAGCCGGAATGAATACGGTTAAAATCGTTATCAATAAAAGTAAAAAGAAATTATTAATATGTATACTCTAATAGTATTGACGTCATTGTGATTTACACATGTTCATATTTAGGTAAAGACTTCATACATTTGTAGAAAGCATAATTTTATTCCAAATTTTAAATTCCTGTAAAATTCGAAAGTTTATTTTAGTTGTGGTTTATGCCGTGTATTGGAATATTCTTACAAATTAATTAACTTGTATTTTTAAATATTTAAAAACTAACAACTTCTCTATAAAGGACTAATTTATTTTGCAAAAAAAGGTTCTTCCAATTGTTTGTTTAATTTCTTTTTCAACATTCGTAACTGTTAAATGTTATTAGTTTATAAGTAAACTGTTTTTAAGAAATCACTATTAAGGTGTTGATATAACAACAAAGTTTAATGCAGTGATTCCTTGAATAACACGGCACTTGAAATACACGGAATTGTTAACACGATAAAAAATGCGAGAACACTCAAATAACTTACTAATATGGTACAGTCCTAGGAGATAAAAAGATATTATACTAATTCCTATTTTGAAAAAAATGCATTACAAATAGGAAATGGATTGTTGAAGAAGAGAAAAATTCTTAACTACATGTTCTAATATAATAAATTATTACATCAATAATGTTATCATAGTTTTACAACTTATCTCTGTTCGAAAATTGTACCTTCAAAATGGTCTATATGTGCGCATCCGCTAAATACAAAATTAACCTTGTACAACGGTATATGACGTCACAAAAGTGAGCGTAACACCTAAATTATTTAGTAATATTTTTTGGTTAATCAATAACACAATTATTAAATAAAAGCCGGTTATATAAATAATTGTATATACATAAGTGCCATACGTTTAACTTTACAAATAAAGCTAAGAAAATCAAAATATTCTTTCCCTCCTTTCGCCTGATACTTACTACTTACTCATGGTCTCGATATACTTTAGATCTTCTGTTATACTTTAAATCTTCTATTAAGCATTTTATATTTTTATACTGAACATTGTGTCCATTACTCCTTATGTGCGGTTTAAATAAAATATCTTATTTATTTATTTCCAGGATAGTAACATTTACTCATAAGATTTCTATAAAAGTTGGGTTTTGGCCCTTTATTCGTATACCAATAAATAATGAAACCAAATGATAAGAAGTTTATTGCTATATATACCAGTATTGAACCAGATAAATGGTGTATAAATAATGAAACTTATTCAGATGATATATATCCTTGCATTAAAAATTCAACAGCGATATCAATAAACTCTTATTATGAAACCGAAAAAAATAAAGTATATAGAGAACATCAAAGTAATTTACTAGTTCCTTCTTCAAATGATTGTAAAATGTTACCAAGTTTTGAGGAAACATATTCGATAAAGTATAATCAATCTTTAGATCACACTTTAATAGCAGAAGAAGAATCAACAAAAACAGCACATATTTTACAAAAAAAATCATTACATTTTAATAATAATGATACAAATTATACACCATATCAAAATTATCGTGGTTACCATTCACCCGATAGTGTATGCAATTATCAAGATTCGTATTTTCAAGCAATACAAGAAAATCAGGTATATATAAATTACAAGTATTTATAAAATTATTTTAAATTCCAATGATCTTTCAGTCTCAAACATGTTATCCCAGATCAGAAAATTTTCCTTCAATTAAAAATAATAGTACAAACAACTGTCGTCTGAATTTGCAAAAGGAAAATACAGAGCAAATTGGAACAGATCGTTATATTAATATGTCCTCATGTGCAGCAAAACAAGATAAAATTATTAGCTTATCAAATATAAATGTAAAATTACATAATGATTGCAACTTACAAAATTTACTTTCCTGTGCAGTTTGCGGAGATGCTGCTGCTTGCCAACACTACGGTGTGAGAACGTGTGAAGGTTGTAAGGGATTTTTTAAGCGAACAGTGCAAAAGCAATCGAAATATGTCTGTTTAGCTGATAGCTCATGTCCTGTAGATAAGAGGAGACGGAACAGATGCCAATTTTGTCGATTCCAAAAATGTCTAACAGTTGGAATGGCTAAAGATGTTGTTAGAACGAATTCTTTAAAGGGTCGCCGAGGACGATTACCATCTAAATCTAATTTACAAAAAAGAGGTTCAAACCAACCATTGTCCATGATTTCTGCCTTAGTAAAAGCGTACATTGATACTAATCCAGAAGTGAATATATTTGATTACAGTCAATACATAGAACAACTACCAAATGTTGAAAAGTCTATTAATGAAGCAGAAAAAATTGAACAATTTTATAATTTGTTGACAACTTCGGTAGATGTGATCAGAAAATTTATAGATATGATCCCAGGTTTTAAAGATTTATGTTTTGAAGATCAGGAACTTCTATTTCAGTCTGCTTCCTTGGAACTTTTTGTTTTACGGGTTTCGTATAGAATTAAACCAAACGATATAAATTTAACATTTTGTAATGGAGTTGTTCTATCTAAATACCAATGTCAACGTTCCTTCGGTGAATGGCTAAATGGAATTTTAGAATTCAGTCAAAGCTTACATGAACTAAATGTAGATATATCAGCATTCTGTTGCCTTTGTGCTCTTACATTGATTACAGGTATTAAAATTAGCCTAAATTTATATATATGAAGTTTTTGGCTGTACTAAATAAAAAATTTTTTTTAAAGAGAGACACGGATTGCAAGAACCGAAAAAAGTAGAATATTTGCAAATGAAAATAATTAGTAGCCTACGCGATCATATTACTTACAATGACTACACCAAAAAAAAACCACAATACTTTAGTTTGCTTTTAGGAAAACTACCTGAACTTCGATCATTAAGTGTGCAAGGATTGCAAAGGATATTTTATCTTAAGCTAGAAGATCTTGTCCCTGCACCATTGTTAATTGAAAATATGTTTGTTGCAAGTTTGCCTTTTTAAGTATATAAATAAAATTGTAAATGTTTAATATATATTTTTCATTTACTAAGTGGCCTAAATACAAACCTTTTCTGTTAGGTTAATTTACTAAAAATTATTTCGAAATGCCAGTAATTTAGAGGTATTATGTGGCTATTTAAATATATTAATTAGCTAAAACAAAAAATTCTACAGATAGTATTACTATATAGAAGAATTTATTACATAAATATTATACAAACTTATATCGTACTTTTTAAATTTATGAAGTTTCTAGTCCATTATATATTGTGTTAATAGAATTTTGATTTAAAATTTTTCTAATATCTGCAAAAAAAATGTATTTTGTAAACAAATTTTAAAAAAAGATAGAGTATTAATGAGTTACCTTCTTTGTCACTATCTTCAAGATTTATTTTAGGGAAAGCAATATCAAAAGTAATATACATCGTGCCTTGTAGATTATTATTCTCATAATTTGGCATACCTTCGCCTTTTTTTTTAATACGTGCTCCTGGCCATGTAATTTTATCTCTTTTAATTAAGACTTTATGTCCATCTAAATGTTCAATTTCCATTTCAAATCCAATCAATGCATCCTACATATAAGACACAAATTAGAATATAAACATGTTTTTAAAATATTTTTGTCAAGTCCGTTCAATTTAAAAATGTCCAGCAAATTGTTTTACAAGTCCAATCCTTTTCAAATAAAGTTATCATTGAACATATTAAACAATAATATTAATGATTACTTTTAAAAACCATTACCTGTAAACTAATTGTTACATTAGTATATAAGTCATCTCCCTTTCTTTCAAATCTACTATGTGGCAATTGATTAACAATAATATACAAATCGCCAGGTTCCCCATCTAAATGTGGTTCACCTTCGGCAATAAAATCAGTTTGTTGTCCATTTATCATTCCGGGTTCAATTTCTATTTCTAGCAGACGTTCTTCATTAATCAGCTTTACATTTGGACATTCATCACAAACAGTTTGTTGCATCATTTGAAATCTTCCAGGACCCAAATTCCTAGTAACCATTTCTTGACGACAATTACATTTTCTCGTCCCAGAAGCTGGTTTTAAAACCGGCTTATTATGAACTATTTCTATAAAATTTCCAGTGTACAGTTCTTCCAATGTGACGTAGACATTCATTAAAATGTTCGCACCTTTTAAATTTTGTGCATTGTTATTATCACTATTTCCAAAATGGAATCCGAAATCACCAAAAAAACTAGCAAAAGGATCTGAGTTATCCATCATTCCTTCCTTTTTCAAACATTCTTCACCACATCTATCGTATATTTTCCTTTTATCCGGATCGGCTAATACTTCATATGCGGCCCCGAGATCCTGAAACTTAGTAGATGCCTGAGGATCATCTTTATTCTTATCTGGATGCAATTCTTTTGCTAATTTACGATAAGCTTTCTTAATTTCATTTGTTGAGGCCGATTTCTTTACATTAAGAATTGAATAAAAATTTCTATCTGCCAAACATAGTTGCATGCATAAAATAAAAACTAAAAAAAATACCCACAGCGAATTCATTTCTTAAAATATTTAACAAAAAATTTATTTTATAACTCAGATTTTCTTCAATTCTTTTTTAACTGGATACAAATAACATCCTGCCCTGCTCTATCAATTCAATTCCAATCTAACTCAACCACGTCTTCGCTCTTCAATTGAAATCAGCGTTATCGCGACGCCAGATTTGAAGGCAGTAGAAGTAGTAAAGTTGTAAGGTAGATTAGAAAAAGGAAAGTAGTTACTTTAGTTAGATAAATACGTACAGTCTGTTTTTTTAACTCAGTCCTTTAATTTTTGGACCCACTGCAAAATTTTTGGGTATTTTTCTGTTGCCTTTGGCCAGCAAAAAATACCAATCGTTTTCTAATGCCCGCGTGAACTAAAAAAGCAAAAAAAAAAAACAAATAGTGTTGCCATAGCCAACAATATAAAATAATCTAAATTTAATATTATTTCAAAAAGTTACGGTGGTGAAGAGGAAAATGAATAAAAACAGTAAACAATTTATTTCAATCCTACGTAACTTTAACTTTGCTTCGCGCTGCTTTGCCGCTCGTCAACGCATCATTCCGAATCCACTTTTTCGGTTTTTTATTTAAATACCTGTATTATCATGTGTTTTAATAGCATATACTTATTTTCTTTGAATTCTCAATATAATACATATATTTGTTCATACATTATTATTTTCGACTTTATAGATAAATAGCAGAATATCAATAATTAGTGAGACGCCACCTTGACGCTCACTTCTTGTTGACACTTGTATTTACGAACTGTGGTCACTTTTGTATTTATGCGAAATATATTCAATTCATTATCATTACGAATTGTGTATTAAAAATAAAAATTCTGAACTTAACATTTTTGTTATTCTTTTTTATGTTTCGTATAGTGCGTAACAACTCGTGCATCACTTAAAATTTCTGTTTCTCGATGCAACATAAATATCCCCTTCATAAAATTTGTTTATAGACGAAAGGAACACTACAAAGGGCAGCATAAATACAAGTGTAAACACACAGATTGGCTTTTGACATTTTATAGCTACATATACAATAGAGCACAAAGTTTCTGCATCTAAAGCCTGTGTAAATTATTTTTTAAAAATTTGTATGGAGTATTCTTTCTATTAATCAACATCATTTCTAATTTCAAAGTTTTATATAAATAACTGAAATAAGTCAATAATAATACATATTAAAAATTTGGGTATGTTTACGAAACTGAAAATTACATCGAATCATCATGAGTCAACTAGCCAGGAAATGAGTATGATGTTTTTTTTGTAACTAAGGCAAATAATATTTTGAAAAAATAATATACGAAAAGAAAGTAATATACGGAGTTATTACATAATAACATACATATTTGATATAAAATATGAGTTTAATGGTTTTGTGTATCAGTTGAATATTTAAAAAAAATTAATATAATTAGAAATAAAAATTTACGTTAATAATAAGTAGTCATTTTATAAAATTTTAAGAAGTTTTTTTTTTTATTCAGAATATTATTAAGCTGCTTAAAATACAAAAGCTATTTAAAATTTTCTATTTATTTGTTTTTATTTAAGATGGTCACATTAGAAATGAGGATACTTGGAAAGAAGTGTCTATATCGGTCCCATGGGGTTTTGTTAAAGGTTTCAGTCTTTTAATTAAAGTTTTTCTACAAACGTTTCTTAATGTTCTTTAATTATAAATTTACTTATCTTTTAAGAAGTAAACACATTGTAATGATCTTTTTTTAAGGTAAATGGTGGGGACCAAGAAATAAACAACCAGTAATAGCTTTACATGGATGGCAGGATAATGCAGGAAGTTTTGACAACTTGTGCCCTCTCCTCATTCCTGAAATACCAATATTTTGTATTGATCTACCAGGGCACGGCTTTTCTTCACCTTATCCAAACGGAATGCAATATTATCTCTTTTGGGATGGGATTGCTTTAATTAGGAGAATAGTGAGACAACATGATTGGAAGAATATTATTTTAATGGGACATTCATTAGGTGGAGCAATAGCTTTTATGTACGCATCTTGCTTTCCAAACGACATAAGTAAATTAATCAGCATTGATATGGCAGGACCAACTGTAAGAGACTATAAAAAAAATGTTGCGCTAATTGGCAGTAGTATAGACAAATTTTTAGACTATGAGAATTTACCAGAAAATAAAATACCCTGTTATTCATACAATGAAATGATAGACCTGGTAGTTAAAGCATATCAAGGATCTGTTAATGAAGAAGGTGTAAAGATTTTAATGAAACGTGGTATGTCAGCTGTTTCAAGTGATTTGAATAAAACTGGCTACCATTTCTCAAGAGATTTGCGTTTAAAAGTTAGTTCCCTTGCCATGTTTTCGTTAGAGCAGGTCTTAACTTTTGCAGAAAGAATAGAGTGTAAAGTATTAAATATACGGGGCGACCCTGGTATGGATTTTGAAAATCCAGAAATATATGAAAAAGTTATAGAATGCATGCGAAAAAAAGCTGAACTTGTTATTTATAAGAAGATATCTGGAACACATCATTTACATTTAATTACTCCACAAAGTATTCAAAAAGATATTAACGATTTCTTACTACTATAATTTAAAAAATGTTTAGTTCAATATCGTTATTTGGTGATAATGTTTTAAATTGGGTATTTCTATTTATATTAATTAAGAATTTAAAGTTATACTTTTTTAAAAAATATATATATTGGTAGCTTGTTATTAATTATTTATTAATATATTTTTCTAAATTATTTTCATTTCTAGCATAAATTCTGTAGTGCGATATGTATTTCAGTTGTATGACAGAGGGACATCATCGTAAAAACTATTAAGTGGGATTTCGAAGTTTTTCTGTAAAACTTGGTCAAATTTGGTATGATACCAATATATCTCCCTTTACTAAATGAATATTATGTAACGGTCGGTAAAAACGTTTGATTTCTGGAATATTGCCCATCGAAGCTTTGTGTTAATTAAAATATAATAAATCAAATTTATTAAAATGGAATTTAATTAATATAAGCATTTATATTAATTAAATTAATATTTTAAAATTTTAGAATTTAATTAATATTTTAAAATTTTAAAAAATAATGAAATCCTAAAATAAAATGTGTGTTAACTGTAACATTTAAGAAATTTACAAATTATTTTGTACTTATACATTTCCCAATCAAAAAAATCCCAAAACGGGTACAATCTATTTTTTCTAATGTAAGTTGTAATATAGTATCAATTTCATTAAAAATATTTTATTTGCAATTTGTATTTATATATTATTTTGTTTTAAATGGTTTGGGCATGTAAAAACTCAAATCTAATGCAATGAGTAGAGTAATATTGTAGAGTCAAATACTACCGAAATATAGAAATATTCCCAAAATAAAAATATTGAAACTGGTAGCACTACAAAATAAAAGAACATCCCAGAGCATGAATTTCTCTGAAATTCTGTTAATGTTGAGTAGCCATCAAAACGGTTTAAAAATAACCGAATTTCAGTATATAGGTTTCAGAAATGTTAAGATGGTATTTCTTGCGTTTTTTAAATAAAGTATTAGACACAATTTAATGTACAGTGAGTTAATTTATTACATTATTTTAAATTTTTAGAATGTAAATATAAAATTAATAGAAAGAAAAGTAAATTACAAAAATTTAAAATTAATTCATTCAATGAAATATTGTCGTTCACATTCTTGAGTCATTCTTATTCACTTTCCGAATTAGAGATTTTTGGACGTCAACCTTGTTCTTCAAAGAGGATCAAATTGTTGACATCAACTAATTAAATATAAAATGGCCAAAATAAAAATTGATAAACGTTAACGAAATCAGAAAATTCGCTATGCGTTTGAACAGATATATTTGACCAAAAGGTTGTTAAGAGTACACCATTCCGTGTTCATGTGCATCTTGCACGGAGACGTAATGATGATGTAGATTCACCTAACAAAATGTATACATTGCGTACATATGCACAAGTACCAACATTTAAAAGTCTGCAGACAGAATATATGGAATCCAATGATAATTAAATGGATTTAAAAATATAACTGAAAAATGGTGGAATGAATGGTTAACGTTGAGTTATTAATTCGTGTTTCAGTGGTTTGGGATTTATTTTAATGTAGGTTTATTTTAATTATGGCAGCAGTGGTGTTTTAATTTTGGTTTATAGGGTGACGTTGACGTTATGAGTGACGTGGATAATAACATCAAAACGTATTTTGTTGGAACTTGTAATTTGATTGACTAAAAATTTTGAAACTTTTACTAAAAAATATAAGTTGTGAAAATATACGGGGTAAATCATAATAATTAAAACAAGAATTTTATTTTATAATATATATGCAAATATAGTTTTATATCCTCGTGGGAAAAATGAATTATACTATGGATAAACAACAAATGTATCAACTTTCCAACACGACTCCTGCGAATATTAATGGAAATTATCCCCAAAATGTATATAGTGATTATAATAAATTGCAATGAAGTATTAATAATTTCAAAAATAGATTTCTACAGGAATAGCTCAAATGACATTGAACGATAATGATCCATCTAAGCCAGGAATGTCAATGCCAACAAAGCAAATATATTCTTCAAATAGGCTTATAAATGAGAATGACATGATTTTAAATTCTCATCCTGGTGCAGCACCGCCAATGAATTTTCCAAATCAAATGCAATCGCAACAGATAACACCAGTGGTACCATACAGACAGAATATGCCATCTGTACCAACACAATACAATTACGTTGGAAATCCTCCAGCTCCCATGGTTAAATTTATTTTTAAGAGTTTCAATTTTTTACCATTTAATTTTTAGAATTCCGCATTACAAAACCAAATTTTGCCACCACAGAATAACATTGGCGGCGATATGGTACCACCTCTTCCACAACAAGGATACAACAATTCACCATTAGGAATGCCTCCGCCTATGAATTATCCATTAAATCAGGGAAATATTCCTACAAACAACATGAGGAATAGAAATGTTAAATAATTTGTGTTTTATTTCAATTTCTTCATATTAAGATTAATATCTTTTTCAGATACAAAATCCTATGTACAATACAGCTCCATTAGGTAACCAGCCTCCTGCCATGCAAAGAAGATTGGATCCTGATCAAATGCCTAATCCAATACAAGTAATGATAGAAAATCAAAAAACTTGCGAAGGTATATTTAGTACATCTCAGCCAGGATTATTACCACCGCTTGTTACAACTAAATTTGTGACAGTGGATCAAGGAAATTCTAATCCCAGATTTGTGAGGTAAATACTGTTGTGCTTTCAGTTCCAAATTATAAACTAAATAATATATATTTACGTTTATTCAGATCATCGCTTTATTGCATTCCTCACACTGCTGATTTGCTAAAAACTACGTCATTACCATTCGCATTAATCATTTCTCCGTTTGCAAAAACAATAGAAGGTGAAATGCAGCCGCCAGTGGTCGATTTTGGAGAAGTTGGACCAATTCGTTGTATTCGGTGCAAAGCCTATATGTCTCCCAATATGCAGTTCATTGATGCTGGTCGCCGATTTTTATGTGTATTATGTAAAGCTACTTCTGAAGGTAAAATTATACATAAAAAACACAATTGAAAGAGTCCCATGCAGTATATATTTCTAGTTCCGGCTGAGTACTTTCAGCATCTCGACCACACTGGGCAAAGAGTAGATAAATATGAACGACCAGAACTGGTCTTAGGAACTTATGAATTTGTTGCCACAAATGATTATTGCAGGGTATATAGTTTGTATTTCAAGATTAAATACTAATTAAATAAAAAAACTTTCAGGATAATTTACCTCCTATACCACCAGCCTTCATTTTTATTATTGATGTATCATATAACAACGTTAAATCAGGTTTTGTACACCTCTTTTGCCAGGAAATAAAGGACATCTTAAAAAATTTGCCTATTGATAATGGAAAACAGAAATCCAATATAAAAGTTGGATTTATTACATATAACAGTTTAGTCCATTTTTATAATCTTAAAAATTCTTTAACACAACCGCAAATGATGATCGTTGGCGACCTTCAAGTAATTATTTTTTATTTGGAGATACAATATATTTACGACTATTTTTAATTTGGAAAAACAATACATTTTTATATTCTTTTGCCTCAGGATATGTTTATGCCACTGCTAGACGGTTTCTTATGCGATCATGAAGAATCGTCTACGGTCATAGATGGATTGATGGACCAGATTCCAAAAATGTTTGAAAATACAAAAGAAACTGAAACTGTATTATACGCTGCCGTCCAAGCTGGACTAGCAGCTTTAGAAGCTTCAAAATGCTCTGGAAAATTATTTGTTTTTAATTCTTCTTTACCAGTTGCAGAAGCTCCAGGTAAGTTAAGAAATCGAGAAGATAGAAAGGTCTTAGGAAGCGATAAGGAAAAATCAATTCTGATGCCACAAAACTCGATTTATGATGAATTAGCTCAAAAAGCAGTACAAGCTGCCTGCTCTATAGATCTTTACATTTTTAATAACTCATATGTTGATCTTGCAACTATAGGTCAACTAGCACGAATAACAGGAGGTGAAATACATAAATATACATATTTTCAGGTAAGTTTTCTTAGATTATATTATTTTGTAAAGTAAAATGTATATATCGTAGGCTGATGTGGATGGTCAACGTTTAATTAATGATATTAAAAGAAATATTTCGAAACCAATAGCGTTCGATGCTGTAATGCGTGTTAGAACATCTTCTGGAGTCAGACCTACAGACTTTTATGGACAATTTCATATGTCAAACACTACAGACATAGAGTTAGCAAGCATTAGTAGGCTTTAATTTGATTTTTGGGTTAAATATGTCTGTCTTAATTTCAATATTTTTTTAAAGATTGTGATAAAGGTATAGCTATTGAGTTAAAGCATGATGATAAGTTGGCACCTGAGGAAAACGTTTATGTTCAGATTGCACTTTTATATACATCATGTGGCGGCCAAAGACGCCTTAGAATAATAAATTTGGCATTACGTACGACTACTACTATTGCAGATGTTTTCAAAAGCTGTGATCTAGACAGTATAATACTATTTTTCGCTAAACAATCAATGATGAAATTACTTGAACTTACACCAAAAGTAGTTAAAGAGAATCTTATCAGACGTTCGGCTCAAATATTAGCATGCTATAGAAAACATTGTACATCGCCAACTTCTGCGGGTCAGTTAATTCTACCCGAATGCTTAAAACTACTTCCACTATATGTTTCTTGTTTACTGAAAAATGATTCAATTTCTGGTGGAGCTGATATGACATGTGATGATCGTTCTTATGCAATTAATTTCGTATTGTCAGCTGATTTACCGGTATCCGTATCTTATATTTATCCACGTTTACTTCCAATACACAACGTTAATCTTGAAGAAACCAATATTCCAAATCCATTGAGATGTACTAGTGAAAAAATGAAAGAAGAAGGAGCATACATATTAGAAAATGGAATATATCTTTTTATTTGGCTAGGAAACAAACTCTCCATAGATTTTATTCAAGAATTATTTGGTGTTCAATCTATAACACAAATTAATACAGAGAGATTTGTAATTGCGCAAAATACTCCCTTATCCAAAAGAATTTCACAAATTTTGAATGCAATAATGATTGAAAGGAGAAGAAGTATGAAGGTAACAAAAATAATATTGATAAAATTGTGATAAAATTTATTTTCTTAAGTATTGGTAGAAATCTCTTTTCTTTTTATATGTTTAGAGTCTAAAATAACAAGTTTTGTACTTATATCGCAAACCTTGCTTTAAGCATTGCGGTTAATATTTAGACACTTGTGCTTACGATATAAAAGCATAACAGTTATTGTTTTCTTCCCGTTTTTCGATAATCAGGTCTATTCTAATAAACGATCCAATCGGAATGATTTATTTCATTAATCACAATCACTTGCAAGATTGCTGAGTCCCCTACCCCAAGATTCATCAGTATTTTTCAATTAAATAAACGTCGCACCGAACAGTTAATATTATATTTCGCCCGATAAGTGAACTGCTTTAAAAATATTGAAAAAATAATAGCTACGGACGGTTTTTAAAATTTTATTCATTAGTCTCAATAATAATCAACTCAATAATTCAGAAACGGCGTGAAAAACGAAACGTATTATTCCATATTATTTGCTCTGTTGTATACGCAAAGAATCATACTGCATCTACAATCAACGCTTTCTTTTGCTCTATACACAGCCTATAAAAGAGTTGTCTACAATGAAACTGTAATTTGTAAATGACAGCAGTTATCAAAATATAGAAAGTTATGTTCATTTGTATAACACAATGGTGATATAGTAAATTGCTTAATAATTTTTGAGATTGATAATTATCTTTAATTTCCTATAAAATTATTTTATTTTTAATTTTCAACTTTATGGAATTTGACCCTGGAATGCGTTAACGAAGCGAAAAAAGTTAAAAGTTCATCAACTTTTTTCAAGGCTGACACGGTTACGTTTATTGTAGATACTATCATACAATTTCATAGATTCAACTTTACTTTGACAGCTGGCTGGGTATAGAGAGCGACAGAAAGCGTTGGTTGAAAATGCAGTACTAGTATCATCGGAATAAGACCATACATAGACATATAATTTAATTGAATTCCTATTAATAATGCACTTTATTTCAATTGTAGATCACACTCGTACGACAACACGATAAGCTGGAACATATCCTGCGTCATTTTTTAATAGAGGATCGTGGATCTGATGGTTCGTCCAGCTATGTCGACTTTCTGTGTCATATGCATAAAGAAATTAAAGACTTGTTGAATTAAATTTATTAATATTGTTCACATATGTACATGTGTGTTTTGTATTGTATTAATAAAATGTTGTACATCATTAATGGGAAAAGTGGGATATAAATTAATTATTAATAAAATATCTTTTATCCGATAAATCATATTTTTTCTAATCATAAGAAATAAGTACAATCTAGTTTTTCTTACTCCTTACATTTATAATTTGATCTTCTCTAAAATGTTGGCAAATTTATATTTTATTAGACCACTTGATAGCGTAGAATTATTGATTCATAACTAAGTACAAAAATATTTGGTAAAAATTTGTGTAGACGAGACTACGCAACATCTTGCAAGAACGATATTCCTGCGCCTTAAATATCGAATATTTAATTTTGATTTAATGAGTGGAAATAACTTGCCTTTTCCATTATATTCATATTCGTTGATTATCTTCTGTCATAAATATGTAATCGCTGACAAAAAGAAAACTCAAACGCGTACTGGAGGGCAGCAATTGTGTTTCTTTGAAGCATATCTAACAATTGATTATTGCAAATTCCACTTTAACTCAGTATTATTTAGTCATTTAATATCAATACGAAATATAAAATTATCCTAAAAATTTGTATATTTAACATTTTGTTCATGTTTGTGGCTTTGTCACATGTAAATTATAGATAAAATATAAAAATGGTAATAGTTTCACTTAAACAATACATTACGTTTCTAATCTAATGCTTTTAAATTATTTTGGAATGTTATCAGCTTGTTTTAGTACTCGGGGATATGCATATACCTCATAGATGCAGCAGTTTACCATCTAAATTTAAAAAATTGTTAGTACCTGGTCGAATTCATCATATTTTATGTACAGGTAATTTATGTACTAAAGAATCATTTGATTATTTAAAAACATTGGCTAATGACGTGCATATTGTACGTGGTGACTTTGATGAGGTATATTTAATTCGTAATTTAAGCCGAAAGAAAATTAAGATTCTTTATTATATATTGTAGAATCTTAACTATCCAGAGCAAAAAGTAGTTACTGTTGGACAGTTTAGAATTGGATTATCGCATGGTCATCAGGTTGTTCCTTGGGGTGATCCTGAGGCGTTAGCTCTAATACAACGCCAGTTGGATGTTGATGTTCTTATATCTGGACATACTCATAAATTCGAGGCCTACGAACATGAGAATAAGTTCTATATTAATCCTGGTTCAGCGACGGGAGCGTACAATTCATTAGATACGTGAGTATTGTAAATGTTTATTAAAATTCGAACTGTAGCAAGCACAAAATAAATATGTGGCAAGTCAGCAACACCGAGCTCTGGATGGAAATTTAAGAATATATAATATTTCTGAATCACAAAATTAATTTCTTTTGCCTAAGTTTCATTTTGATTTGACCACGTTATTTTTGTCAAAATTTTAGAACAGATTATTTATTTATGTCATCAAACTTTTAACTATGATATTATAAACAACTCATTTTAATTCAGCCACTAATTTACACTTCCTGACTATTTCACATTCTTCATACTAGGTCTGTGATACCCTCATTTGTATTAATGGATATTCAAAGTACAACAGTTGTTACTTACGTATACCAGTTGATTGGTGATGAAGTCAAAGTTGAAAGGATCGAATATAAAAAGAGCTAAGTTTTTTATACGACTAATTAATATTATCTTACTATATAATATATATTATCTGTTTACAAATAATTATACTTTTCTGAAATAAATAAATAACCATCAACAGTTTTGTTTTAGAACATGGGCTTTTGTATGGCCATAATAAATTGTGGATTTGGTTCTGCATTTGGAATTTTTAATTAAACTTTTTTTTCTGAGTTGTATAGAAATCATGAATATTTTAATTTGTCATTAAAAAATAAACAATTACGCTGTGTGAGATACATAATAAATAATACAGAAAATGCAATACTACAAAACCAATTTTTTTAATTCTTATACTGCCACTTATACTGCTATCGAGGTTCGTCAGCATTGAACGGCTTTGGACTCGACTGGACAGCTCTTAAAACCTTTAATGTATATAATCTGAACCAAACTTCTAAATTCTTTAACTATGACATTCTTCTTCTACCTCTGCACCTCGTCCCTACTATTTTTCATTGAAGCAATAACTGAATGATTCTGTACTTGTGACAGATATTATTTAATTCCATTTCTTTGAAGGTATAGACCGATACATCTGTTTATTCTACGAAGTGGAAGATTTATTATCTGCATAATAAACTTATTGGTAATACAGTATAAATATCATAAAACAATCAATATAACCAATATAATAAAACACTTTCATTTAATATTGTCAGCATTTCTTTTTAATTGTAACATATTTAAAATAAGAGAAAAAGTTTACTATAAAACTATAAATAATTAATATTAGAATACTCTCCACACTCGATTTATTTCCTGGATGAAAAAATATGTTTACTACGCCGGTTAAAATATTTGATAATAGAAAATAAATTAAAGTTTGAGAATTAATAGATTCTAGTAGTTTTATGGTAGAAAAATCTTTGTTTTGCTTTATATAATACAAACGACAGAATATTTCAACTAACATTAGTAAAGCAACGATTGTTACACTCATCCAGGATATCCATAAAATATAGCCAGCATTAGCAATTCTTCTCGATACTTTATAAGAACTAACATACAATATGAAGATAACAAAATATATTAGCCCAATGAATAGGAGCTGTCCATTTTTTCTTAACAATCCAAATCTTGTATTTTGCTTATTCATATTAATACAATCATGTAAATAATTAGAAAACAAATAAAGCATTACACATCCTGGTAAAGACAATATTCCCTCTTTATTGGCTTTAAATAAAGTATCTCGTGTCATAAATGGATTCATTACATATTCTTCAAAATAGCCAATAAGTATGATTTCATTTAGTAAACCAATAATAATTGCTGATAACAGTTTTTTCTTCGGAAATATTGAAATTAACAAAAAGCTAAAAAATTTAGTAAAAGCTAAAGTAAAAAATGCATTCCAATGAAGTCCATATTCTGTTATGTCCTGGTGATATCCAATTATATAAATTATATATGCACGCATAAAACCAAGTATTAGCAGAATGGCTACTGTTTTAAATATATGTAAAAAACTCCGTTTATTCGAAACTATGCCCATACTAAATATAAAGAAGCCAATTCCAGTGTCCATTAAAGTACAACCAAATTCTTGGCTTTTGCCAAATTCCTTTGGAAATATTTGAAAATCAACTGCTAGTATACAAATTGAGGTCAATATATATATAACTGATCTTGAATATGTTATATATTGATATGGTTTTTCCCAATATATCCTCATGCAATTTTTTGTTGCAATTCCAGATGAAAAAAAAAATATGCACATCGGCACAGTGAAAGCAATCAGTATATAAGTTATTAAATTATTTAGTATAGTAACACAAAATATTACTGGCACAACTATTATAATATATTCCATTAAAAACTCAAGCCAATGTGATTTAAAATTATATTTGGCTTTAATTATGTTTACAAGCAATATATTAAAAACAATTGGTAATAAAGTTTGAAATACTAAAAGAGAATCAATAAAATTATGCGGGGCAGTTGTCATTATTGATAAAGTTGGTAAACAATTTCTTGAAATACTGAACTTTTGCTTCAAAATTTCATATGGATATTACGATGAATAGCGTTGCTTCATATCTTGACAACTTTTCAATATTTTAGGCTATTAGATTTTTTAATTTCACTTCGTTTAACACTAAATAGGGATTTCGAATATCACTGTTTTGACATTATCACTGTTAATAAGTAAAGGAACTTTATATACAAATAAATGAATAAAAAAAATAGTTCCACTCTAGAATAGGGTGACTGGCTGACAACTATATCGGCTTAGTTAATGGCTTTGCCGATAAGATGACATTGTGGCAGTGGGTAGACACCGATGCGATAAGGCTTCTAAGTAGTATTGTAGTTTACAAAATTAAATTTTTTAAGTAATATTTTTAAATTATGTAATTGAACAGGTTAGAGAAAAATGTGTGATGTAGATTTTAAACCGAATTTGCGTGAGAAGAATTGTCAGGTTGGGTACAAAATCCCCTGTTTCAAAAACCTTTTTTAAAATTCCCTCGTATCAAAATTTCTCTGTTTAAACCCTATCATATCAAAAAAGAGGGATTGTGATACGAGAGATTTTGATCTTTTTTTATAATGAAAATTTCATTATAAAAACGAGTGATTTTGATGCGGGGGTTTTTATACGAGAGATTTTGTCACCAACCAGACAATTCTTTTCACGCAAATTGCAAAAAAAGATTTATTATTAAATTAAGAATTAACTCAATATGACATTACATAAATTACTGAGGACACTAACCAGACAAATTTATTAAACGCCAATTTTACAAAGGCAAAATCGTTACTGTCAATTTTACGGCGATTTCGTTCATTTTCGTTCATGTGTTTACATGAGTGCTGTTTACATCACTGCTCTGCTTCTTCAAACAAATCTTTAAACTTGTGGTGCAAAAATAAAAACTACAGCAAATCATGAACCAATTACGTTCTTGTGGTTGTAAAGGCTGTCGTACCTGTTTGATTTGTGAAAATGAATTTGGAATTGATAAAAAATCTTTTTATACTGAATATAAAAACCTTGAATCATATGTTTTGTGTCCAGACTGTAATAAAATCTATCCAGGTTGGGATGTTAATAAAACATTATCAGAACATTTAAATAAGCATAAAAATATAATTGGTATCGAATCTCCTGGTATTCTTGTAAAACTAAATTTTATTTCAACCGCAGAAGGAAAAGATTTAATGAAAGAATTAGATAATATTCAATGGCAAGGATCACAAAGTGGTAGACGAAAACAAAATTTTGGTCCTAAAACCAATTTTAAGAAGAGAAAATTACAAAATGGTACTTTTAATGGTTTCCCAAAATTTACAAAATTTATACAACAAAGATTTAAGGATATCAAACTACTAGATAACTTTCAAACTATTGAACAATGTACATTAGAATATAATCCAGAAAAAGGTGCATCAATAGATCCACATATTGATGATTGTTGGATTTGGGGTCAACGTGTCGTAACAGTTAATTGTTTAGGCGATTCAGTTCTAACATTATCAAAATATAAAGGCGATGAAACGAAATATAATTTGGATTTAGTTAATTGTTATCAAAATCATTTAATTTGTGATCTGTTAGATGACAAAAATTTTGCAAAATATGATAATTTTGTTATTAGAGTACCAATGCCAAAGTAAGTTTTCATACAAATAAGTTTTCAAACAAATACAATAATTTATTACATTTGAATTTAAGTTTGTCTCTAATTGTGCTCTATGGTCCGGCACGTTATCAATTTGAACATTGTGTATTACGAGAAGACATAAACGAACGGCGTGTTTGTTTAGCTTATCGTGAATTTTCACCGACGTATTTAGAAGGTGGCGATGATTACGATAAAGGTTTAATTGTTACACAAAATGCACAACATTTTTGGGAAAATAAATAATATATATTACCGAATTGGTCACGTACTTTTATCAAACTTACCAAGAATAGAAAACTCTAGCAGACATCAAGAAGTTCTTTTGAAATCTATTGTACAAGTAGCAAAATATATGTATTGAAACGAAACTTTTAATAAAATAAAATACAGTACAGACATTTTATTAATATTGTCCAATATATAAAATATAAAAATGTTTAACACAAATACGTAACAGAAACTAATTTTTCTATACAGAAGCTTCAATTTCGTGTTTTAAAATACGCGATTTATGCAGTTCATCAAATTGAATTTTCAAATAGTCAGTTTTATGATCTTCAACCTCACCTTCTAATGAAAATTTACCCTGGGGGTCTTTTAGCTCATCTTGACCAGCTAAAATAAATATGTTGTAAAAAATTAATTTAATTTTTTCGTATAATTAATTAGACTTTTTTTGATAAATAGTCTAATTAATTAATTACACGAAAATTGTTACCCAATATAGAAATTTTCAAATAATTTTCATTCTCAATTTCAATAATATTTTCAAGTTTTCCACAAATATAATCAGATAAGCAAGGCTCATATTTGTCATTAAGTTTGAAAATCTAAAAAAATTAACAATAAATTGATTATCTGTTTATAATAAATTAACACCATTTACCTTAAAAAACAGAATATCTTTAAGTTTTGGTTTACCTATTAGTAAATCAGATATAGATATGATTTTATTTATTTTATCTTCATGTTGAAATATGTCAATTATAGTTTCATTATAATTTCTGGCAGATTTTATAATTTCAGCATCATCTTTCAAATAATATGTTTGTATGTATATAAATATGGAATTTTTAAAATATAATTAAATAATATTACCGTCTGAATGAATTAGTGTTTTAACAACATTTTTTTCATATTTTTCAGCACAATAGTCACCAAATTTTTCGTTACAAATTTCCTGAAATTCATCGAATTTGTTCGAAATAGGACTATTTATTTCCGTTTGTGGTTTACAAATTGCATTTCTTAATAATTCAAATCCATTATTTATAATTTTATCTTCTTTTATTATTACTTTATCTTTATCACTTGGTTGATTATCATTTTCTTCATTAATTTTTAAGTAATCTATATTGTTGTCTGATAATTGCTGATTCCTTCGAACAACTAAAAGAAAGATTGAAAAAATACATAATCTCATATTTGCCGAATATTGCTTAATTTATAAGGTTATGTATCTATTGAAAAAATTGCATTTTAGGAGATTTGGTTTAATTATGGAACCGAAAGAATTAAGCAATTCTAAAAAATGTTCTAACACCTACCAACTGTACTAAATATTCTTGGTTTGGTAGGATGTACGGTGTCTAAAAAATTGTTAAATTTAATTTTTTTTGGTTCTGCTTCTGTATTTGGAACTGGATTACCAAATTCATCAAATCTTAAATGATTTGATAAATCTGCAACTGTTGATTTTATTCCTAATTTGACAGGGGAAACATTATCTTCCTGTTCATTTTCGGTAGTCTTTTTTATTTTACCATTTTTTATACGTCGTTTACGTTTTTTTTTCGGTGGAGTAGTTGTTGGATTTAAGCAAAGAGAATCATATGTTAAGATATTATCAGTTGGATTGTTTGAAATAGTTTTTTCATAACTATTATCAGAAATATTTCTTTTGCGATTAGATTTTACGATATTGATTATATTGTCAGTCACATCATCAATTGGATTTTGTTTCTTTACATATTTTTTTATTTCCAAATGAGTATGAGTATTTATACTGTTACTGTCGATATTTTTATTTTTATTTCGTACGCTTGTTTTAATGCCAACCCCACTAAAAAAGAAAATATTTTTTAAATATGATATAAATATAATAAAACTAATAAAAATTACATTAATTCTACGAATTTATCCGTTTTGATAATATCTATTGGTTCACTGCCTGGAATCCAACAATTATTACAAGCGTCTTTAAATTCAATTTTTCGAAATTTAAAAATTTGTTTTATATAAGTTTGTAAATCATTAACTGAAGACCATTCATCACGAATTTTCACCATACAACTTCTTTTATAATTTGTAACAAATTGTGACAAATCTATTTTTAACATTTTTTTAATTGATTAAAAATATTTAATTTTTTTAAATAAAATATTTAATTTTTTTTATTTTTGTTGGTGATGTGTTGTGAGTTTTATTTTTTATTATCGAGTTTGACAGCCGGAAAATACAAAGTTTTTTTTTAATTTCAATGATTTGGAGTTGCCAAAAAAAATTGTACGACACAGAAAAAAAAATTGTAGTTATTTTTTCATCTTCGGAAAAGACATAAAACGAAGCGATAAAACGGAATTTCGTTTACATGAAGTTCATTATATTTTAATTTAATGAATTTCGAATTTTTGAAATTGCTAACACGCGATTTTTCGAAAACCCGACTTCGAAAAGTTGAAATTAACCCCCAAAAACTCGATTTCCACGTTTCCAAATTTCGAATTTTCGAAATTGCGATTTTTCTATGCTTAAAAGCAAAATAAATGCAGTTTTTTGTTCAGAATCGTTTAAACTTTTTGCTATTTTTTTAAAACCAACTTGCACGTTTTCAGGTTAAATTAAATTACCTTGCAAGGTAAGTGTAACATTTTTCGGAAACGAAACGTATTGTAAGTTTAATACAACGTTTCTCTAATTAAATTAAACTTTTTCAATTTAAATATAACATTGTCAAATAGAACTAACGTTCCAAAATTTCAAAATATATTAAATATTTTAATTATGAAAAACCATATTTCAAGTGAAATCGATAGTTAAATAGAGAGCCGCAAGTCACCTATGGATTTATTGCCAAACGAAAATATCACACTTGAAACTATGAAAAACCATAATTCAAGTGAAATCGAAATTAAACCCTTCGAAATACCCCCGAAACTGTAGTCCGAAACTGTTATCCGAAACTGTGAACACATTTTTTATGGCCTTTTTGTGACATTTTTGTAACACTTAGTTGTTGGGGACTGAATCGGAAATCAGCTGACAATGACGTTTAAATTTAACTGACATGAATATGAATTTAATAGTAACAAATAAACGGGAAATGACCACTGCTATTGCTAAATATGAGAATTTTAAAAGGATATTATAAATTATTACAAAAGAGTTTATTTTTGTGGCTATTTTTGCTATATCTACCAATTGGAAATAGTATTATAATAGAAGTTGATTGTAATACACTAAAAATGGGCCAATATCTTTGCCCAGATCCAAGTTTAAGAGATTTAATTGATCCAAAAACCCAACAGTTGAGAAGTTGTACAAAAGAAAATAGAGCCAAAGGTATAACAAATTTTATTTTACTATAAAAATATAATAAAGCTATTAAATTTTTAAGTATGGTGTATTGCTGTCGATGGAATCAATTGTACAGAAACCAAAAATTCGACTTTTACTAAAGAACTACCATGTAAATGGACGTAAGTTATAATTGGACATTTTCTATTAATTATGAATTTAAATATTAATTTTTACCTAGAAATGGATATCATTTTGACACGGCACTTTTGTTATCAGTATTTTTTGGTATGTTTGGTATTGATAGATTTTATTTAGGTTATCCAGCTTTGGGTTTAATGAAATTTTGTACATTGGGTTTTATGTTTTTGGGACAATTAGTTGATATTATATTAATAGCTACACAAGTTGTTGGACCAGCAGATGGGTCTGCATATATAATACCATATTATGGTGCTGGTATTCGTGTTGTTCAGAGTGATAATTGGACGTATCGTTTACCTCAAGATGATTGGTAAAAATAAAAATAAAATATAAGACTTATTGGTTTTTTTAAATATTAAAACAAATCTTAATTTAAGTATCCTTGTAAATAAAATTAATATTAGAGAATATTTCGCTTCCCAAAAAAATTACTGGACAATGAAAATAAAAGGAACTTTAAGCACGAACTTGCTAGGACAAATTATATTTAAAAATATATACTTAAATTAACATAATACTTTCGACGTAAAATTACTATTAGGCACATAAAAACAATTTTTTTTTGTTAGATAAAAACTCGAATTTTATTGTCTACAACAGAATATTTTTAAAAAAATATATAATTTAACAATGTAAATAAAGTCGAATATTGTTAAACACGATTTTCAACTTTATAATTTAATATTCTATCTATTGATTCGTCACTTCATAAAATATTAACTTTGTTAAACACGATTTTCAAAATATCATGTTATTGCTTTTAACTTTTATATTATTTTTCCAATTCAATAAGAATATCGACCTAAACAAATATATTTTAATGTATCACGTTTAACGTTTAAGTTTATAAATAATAAAACACATATTTTTAATTCATTTATCTTTTATTATATGAATAATTTATATATAAATATTTATTATCTTTAAAATATCAGACACCAAAAATGAACTTAAAATTTAAAAGAAAAAATCAAAAATGTACTTGATTATCAATTATACAAATTTAAGTAATGAAAAATATTCTCTGCTTTACCTTAAAAATTATGAAAAAATATACTCTATGAAAATCTAAATTTAGGAATAAAAAATAAACAATTTAAAAATTATATTTTTAATTTCCTGGTTTCAATAAGTCCAAAGCTTGGGAAATATCACCATCGACAGATTCTAATAAATGTGTTAGCCATTGACCGTCATTACTAAATCCCATAGCCATCATAGCAATTACAGCATTATTAATATGTGGCTCTGTAAAACAGAATATATTGTATTATTGTAGATATTTTTAACAGTGTATCTAAAAGAGTATTTCTATAAAATTTAATAACTCACTTTTATGATAAGTAACATCAGTAATTTTAATTTTATTTTTTCGTTGTTCTTCTTCTTTAACATGTTTTTCCAAATCTTTACTTAATTGAGCATAAGTTGGTGCTGAAGGTGTAGCATTTGTTAATTTTGGTGATGCGCCGCCATCAGTTGTTAATTTTGGTGATACCTCACCACTTTTACCTTTATTAATTAGAGTTCTTTCAATCATAGTCCAATCAATATCATCCTGATTTTCTTGTTTTTCATTCGATTTTTCTTTATTAATTTCATTATGTGGTGTTCCTGGGGCATCTTCTGCTTTTTCATCTGTTGATGATTCTTCTTGTGTTGAACGCTTCTCATAATTGGCATTATCCATATTAAGATCTACATTAATTCCTAGTGGTTCTAGAAATTGTCCGAACATTTGACCAAAATTCGTTAATAAGTCAACACCAGCTTGAATTGTTTCCGGATTATAAAGATTTTTAAATTGACAATTTTCACCAAATGCTTCATTCTTATTATCAGTTTTTTTTTCTGGTTCGGTGGTTGTCTCTTTTTTATCATTATCGCCAGAATTACGATTACAATTATTACCAAATTTATTATACATTTGGAATAAATCTGTTAATATTTTTTCACCGTGACGTTTGTGGTGACGTCCGTGACGACGGCGTTGTTGACAAAATTCTGGTATTGGTATATCAACATTAATAGTAACATCATTATTTAATGGATCAATAACTGGGCAACCAATACCACTACCATTTAAATTGTTCATATTACGCCTACCCCATTGTGGTTGTGGAATTCTCATCATTCTATGATGACTATGCAAACGTTTACCTTCACAAGTCATACATAAATCAAAATCTGGACAATCAAGGCATTTATAACGAAACCCAATTATTGGTGTCATATCACATGTATCACAGGATACATGACGATGCACTGCATCTTTAACTTTTTCATCTTTATTTGGACATTTTGATGTACATTGTGGTAATGTAGTATTTTCATCCCTTTTAGAATATTTTTCTTTTGTAATTTCTTTTTGTTTTCTATGTAATTTTTCACGAACTGGTGCAATGGTTGCCTCCTGTTCAATAAAAATTCGTTTTTTTAATGAAGCCTTTAGAAACATTTTATAAGAGCTTTCTCCATTAATTTCAATTTTATCGCCATCTTCATCTGTAAATTATATGGTGAATTAGAAATGATGAAATTATTAATATATTGACAAAAATAAAAATTTATTTACCAATCCAATATTTAAACATAGATTCAACATTAGTCAAATCACTTTCGCATTTATTTAAAAATTCTTTATAACTTTGAACCAAATCTGAATAAAAAATTCTACTTTTTCCATTTAAATTAATACAAATTTTTAAAGCATCCATTTTGTAATATTTTTTTTTTTTTCAATACACTTAATTTATAATTATATTTCGTAGCACGACTTTGATCTTTGAATGGTTTAAGTAAACTGAATAATTTACTCTCCTTTGCTGGCTTTTATATACACTGTCTGTTTGTGAAATAGAATTCTAGAATAATCTTGCAGTTTCCTTGTGAATTGCTCATTATCTACTGTTCATAAAAATTAATATATTTACTATCAATATTATATTAAATTGTGAAATATTTAAATTTAAAGCAAATATCGTTGATTTTGGAGGGAGAACAATACATTCATAAATATACTGAAATATGATGATAAGCTCAAATAACTAGATGACTAATGGTTTTGTTTTTACGGGAGAAGTTTAGAGTTAAACTAGAACTAAAAACCGATGAAATTGCAAAATTTATGAGAGAAAGAATCAACAGGTAAACAAAAACAGGTATTTGATAATAAACTATAAAAAGTTAATTAAAATTAAAAATAATAAAACCAGCTGATAAAATAAGTGCTACCATCTCATATGTATTTTTGTTTTTACTAGTATATAAATTATATCATATCGGACCAGTGTTACCACTTTGTAGTAAATCTGCTACAATTTTGTTTACCTAAAAATTCAGTACGTAGTTCCTCCTATAAAAAAACTTATTGTACTTTTATCAAAATTCATTAATAATGTAATCGTTGAGTCTGAAGCGACTAATAAAGTAACCGTTGAGTCTGAAGCGTCTAATAATTTAAGTCTATGGAAATGGACGCTAAACTTAATTCCTAAAAAACGAAAAAAGTTAGTTTTCAAATCTATTCTGAGCTATTTACATAGTTAATTATTTTCATTTTCTATTTTGTAGTGATTCAAAATATATTATTTAATAATGAAACAGAACCCAAAATTTCCTAAGGGGATCTAATAAGAAAAAAAAAATTCATGATGAAACCCCGAAATATGGAAATTGAACAAATCAAATATCTGTTTCCATCAATATAAATCATTATCCTGATACCCTTATATTTTAAAAAAAATTTTTTGATGCTGCCAAGTTTTAAAATTATGATTTTCAATATTTTTATATTGGTAATTCGGAATTTTGACAACTTCAATAACGATTTTAATAAAATTTCGTTGGAATCCTTATTTAAATATTCAATTCGAAAATAATAACATATACGTTTTCCTAAGTATAAAACAACATTACTTCAATTAACTTAAATAAAATGGATTGTGAAGTAACTCTTCAGAATAATGGAATGATTGCAAGATTTAGTAACTATATTTGTACCCCAGAATCAGCTGTACGTTTACTACTATCCGTTTTAATGGGTTATCCATTAGTCATAATATATAATTATTATAAATTATATAATTTACGTAAAATTTATATTAATTTATATTTTATATTAACTGGTATACCATTAAGTATGTTTAATTATGGAATTGAAACATATCACAGCTTAATAACAATTTTTATAACATATTTAATTTGTATAATATTTAAAAAATCAAAATATTTAATAATTATAAATTTAATATTTAATATGAGTTATTTAATGATTGGTTATTATATGACACAAACAAATGAATATGATTTTAAATGGACAGTATCACAATGTATATTATCATTACGTTTAATTGGTTTTGGTTTTGATTTATATGATGGTCAAAAATCAATTTTATTATTAACAAAAGATCAATTTACAACTAAATTAAATGAATTACCGTCATTGTTAGATTTAATGGCATATGTATATTTAATACCAAGTTTTTTAGTTGGCCCACAATTTCCATTTAATCGTTATAAAAAATTTATAAATAAAGAATATACATTATATAAAGGTAATATTAAAATTGGTATTCAACGTTTTGTTTTGGGTATAATATATTTAATAATTCGGCAATATGGTACAACAGTAATAGTACCAGATAAATATTTTTTAACAAAAGAATTTCAATTATTATCATTCATAAAAAAAATATTATATATTAGTATATGGGCTAAAATATCTCTTTATAAATATGTAGCAATTTGGTTATTATCAGAAGGTGTATTAATGTCTTACGGTTTTACTTATAATGGTAAAGATAATAACGGTAATATTAATTGGTATGGTTGTTCAAATGTTAAAATAATAATATTAGAAACGGCTACTAAAGAATATGATTATGTAAAATCATTTAATTGTACGACTAATGAATGGATATCATTATATATTTATAAACGTTTAAAATTTTTAAATAATCGTGAAATTAGTTATTTGTTAGCATTATTATTTTTAGCGATATGGCATGGACTTCATTCTGGTTATTATATAACATTTATTTCAGAATATTTTATTATAACATTTGAAAAACAATTTTATAATATTTATTCAAAATATATTTTCATAAATTATATATATTATCTCGATTCAAAAATTGGAAAATTAATAATATTTATTATATTAAAAACTTATAATTTTATTGCTTTAGGATGGGGTTTAATACCATTTATATTATTGATTAATGAAAAATGGATATTTGTATATAAAGAATTATATTTTTTTGGTCATATATTTTTAATTATATGGTTTTTATTATATTTTATATTTATGAGATTTTATGTTAAAGAAAAATTAAAATAAATGATTAATAACATGGAAAACCTTTAAATTAGAATAAAAATAATTACTTATTGTTTATATAATGTATTTTCATTTTAATAAATATTGAAAATAATAAAAAATTTAAATTATTGTATTTTTATTTAATTTCATTACATATATAATATATATTTCTGTAGTGTTTCGGTTCTTAAGCGTGGTTACCATTTTCTTTCAGATTTTTTTCGGTACAATCCTAGCAACGCTTTTCAATTATTTTACTAATATATTAATTTCCTTTGGACTATCCCTCCTGTTGGCAGAAACTGTAATTATATATTTAATTACCTTTAAAATATCATCATATCGTGGTCATAATATTCCGAAATTACTTTGTAACATATTATTTCCAATTAAATTAAAATAAAAAACAATAAATTATTTAATTTCCTTATGTAATATTTTTTATATTTTCTTTTCTTTCTGTTGTTTTTTTTGTTTGTTTTAAATATAAATTTTACTTGTATAATATTTACATATATATTTATTTAACTGACACAAGATCGTAATAATTAATTATTATTAATTAATTTTAATTTCTATATTTAAATTTTTACTACTTATAAACTTTTTACATGATACAAATTAATTACCAATTCTCAGTAGTTTTTTTTAGAAAAAAAAACTATATATTTATTTGTTTTTATATATATAATATCCGAATTAAAAATTATCAATAAAATAGTTGATATTTCATTTAAATTAATTGGTTTGTTGGTATTTTTTTTTAATTAAAAAAAAATATTTTGAGAAATTTTAGTACATATTTATTTTTTACTTTTAGTTTTTAGAGAAATAAAAATTACAT
This sequence comes from Empis livida, assembly GCA_963932195.1. Classification (NCBI taxonomy): domain Eukaryota; kingdom Metazoa; phylum Arthropoda; class Insecta; order Diptera; family Empididae; genus Empis; species Empis livida. The sequence continues at coordinate 1,415,347 of OZ010649.1, forward strand.
TCATTTTTGTTATTTTTTAAAATAATAATAATTAAAAATAATAATAAAAAAACACAAATTTTCCATATATAAGCAAACGCGAGTAAATTATTATTTATTATTTTTACATCGATTTTTTTTTAAAGAAAAGTCTTTATAAAATGCTTTTAAATTATATTTTTTTAAGGGATTTATCATAAAACCTCGTTTATTTATTTTTACTTTTTTTTGGATTTAAAAAAAAATTATGTTTTCATTTAATTATTTTAAAAATAAGATACCAAGTATTTCTTAAAATAAAAATCAATCAATATATTAATTAAAACAGCAAAAGAGAAACTAACTAAGGAAAGCTCTTTTGTGCTTTTTTCAGTATTTTTTTTTATAATTATACAATAAAAATAAAATACATATATACATAAATCTATATATATATATATATATATATATATATATATATATATATATTTAAAATTTTAATATTTATAAAACCCTAGATTATTAATTAATCACTTATCAATTATCTAAAAATTTGTAGTTGTATTGTATTTAGTTTTTAGTTTAATAGTTTTTCTAAGTTTTTTTGAGAAATAATTCACAAATGATGATGATGTGGAGATAATATTTGTATTTTTATTATTTGTAATATAATTTCCAATATTATCATCATTATAACCACAGCCACCATCACCACTTCCGGTGATATTTATTCCGCTACCTAAAACAACAGTATTACTATTATTACTATTATCAGAGGCAGGATTTTGAGGAATTAAAAAGACATTCTGCTACGGCTACGAATTTGAATGTGCAGATGATTGTCTTCTATCGTATTCACGTCGTGGTGGTGGATAATCAGATGGATAATCACGTATATTGCCAGTTGATGGACCATTCATATTACCAGACGGGCCACCACCACCACTCCATTCATTTGGCATTGGATATCTGTCTCTATAACTATGTGGTGGTATTGCTGATGGTGGTATACTAGATGCTGAACCATTCCCCATATAATAATTTGGTTGCATATAATGACTACCAGCATAACCTAATGGCTGTGATGATTGCGGATATCTGGAATATAAATTTAAAATATTTCAAGAAAATTTACTCAATATATTAAACTTTAAATATACGTATAAAATTTTAAATATAATAAAATTTAAATATAATAACTTAAAATTTTAAATATAATATTTATAGTTCACGTTTTATTTAAATTACTTTTTTATGACATTGTTCTATATTTCATTACCTGCAATTTTTTATTTATGTTTATGGTTGTCAAGCGGATTACACTGTATGTGTAAGTGAACTGCATATAATATTATGCGACAGTATACAAATTTTTTTATTTTAAAATTTACAGGTTATTATATATCTCGATATGTTTTCAAACTTTTACTACATAGAATTTATTTTTTTTAAAATAAATTCATTATTTAAATTCTCGAGATTTAATTACTTCTTTATATTTTAAAAACTTTTCAATTTGAAATAATTTATTTATTAATATTCACCTTCGTTTTTCAGGTCGCCTATCACGATCACGATGATCTCTGTGATAATTATGAGAATGATTTCTACCCCCACCACCTGGTGAATAATTTTCATATCTTTTATAATCCGAATACCTTTTTAAGTAAAAATCAATATAAATTAAAAATATCGAAAAATATTTAGATTTAATATTTACCTATCTCGTGAATTCCATCGATCAGCTGGCGGTTCCATGTATGGTGATGAATTCCTATCACCATACATACCACCAACCGTTGTTAATCTTTGGTTTGAATTTGGTAGCAATCGTTGAGATGGACACTGTTGGATTCCAGATGACGATGAATTTAATGAATTTCTACGTTCACCGATACTACCACCACTTGCATAATAATCATCACGTTTTTTACGGTCGTCTTTTTCATTACTATCACGATTTCTAATTGTACAAAATAAAAATAATTAAATAATTTAATGGATAATTTTTGCACATAAATTTTTTTTTTTTTTTTTTACTAACCTTCCATCGATATGAGATCTTTTGTAATCTTTTCCATTCTTTGCTAACATATCAGCTCCAGAATCCTCATGTTTACGTTTAAAAGATATATCACCACTTAGTTTTTTATTGCTTATTGTACTTATATCAAAACTACTACTACTATTTGTATCGTCAAGTCTTTCTCGTGAATTATTATGATGATGATAGTGAGGGTGATGTTGTGTATGATGATGATGATGGTGATGATGTAATTGAGACTGTTGTTGTTGTTGTTGATGCTGATTTTTTTCATTCAATCCTGTTGAAAGTAATGTATTACCACTATTGGCTGATTTTTTCGATTGTTTCTCTTTATCATCTTTTTTCTTTTTCTTCTTATGAGATTTTTCTGACGGACTAACACTATTTTTATTTGCTTTTGTTGTTGGTGTACCAGTTAATAAAGTTCCACCACCACCTCCTGTTATTGTTGAATTTTTCTCTTCTAATTTTTTCATTGCATGTTTATAAAGTTTAAATAACTTTTTTGCATCAAATTCTGTAAATTTTGATACAAAATACCATAAATTACTGCGCCATTCTTTTATTTTATCAGGATCTTTATAATCATTTAAACAAATATCTATTTGTTTACCAATATTTAATAAACATTCACGTGTATGGTTAACTTGTTCTTGATTTGTTAATGTTAAATCTGGATTATCAAGTGCCTTTAATGCTTTTTTAACTGGACGCATTTTTTCTTTACATTCATTAAAAATACTTGGATCTAAATCACCTAATACATCTAATGCACGTGGTTCGTTATTAGCTGTAAAATGCATTGGTTTATCAGAATCTTTCTTTTTTCGTTGTTTTGATTCTTTTGTTGTTATTCCAGAATTATTGTTATTATTTAATGTAGTTTTTTTACGTGATGTCTTGTTACCTTTTTTATTTACCATTAAATTTGTTTGATTAACTGATAAATTACTATTTGATTTTTCTATACCACTTTCATTATTACCAATATCTGTTTCTGAAAATTTTGATACTCTTGTTAAAGATTTTTTATCTTCATTTGATGATAAGTCTTCAGTACCAACAAGAGCATTTTGACTATTTGTATCAATACCAACCGAATTAGAAAGTGTTGCTGCAGCAGCTAATTTTTTCGCTGCAAGAGTTTCTTTTTGTTTACGTGTTTTCTTTTGACGTACTGAGCTACCTTTTTTCAATTCCACATTTTTCTTAATAATTTTTAATAGATATTCAGCTCGTGATTGTAAATGTTTGCCTTGTGGTTTCTTATTATTTTCATTTAATAAAATTTTTTCAGTTAATTCCAATGTTGGATCCATTTTCATTGCTTCCCATGAACCAATGCCATATTGATAAATGCCACGTAATAATTTTGAATCATCACTAACTGTCCAATCAACATCAAAATTAGCAGGCCTTGTATGTAATTCTAATTGCCATTTTAAACGTTCATCTACATTTTGTGGTATAATTTCATTTAAGGGATTTAATTCTTCTTCGCATGCCAATAAAGTTTTAGCATTAAATGAAACGCCACCAAATTTTACAGAAAATATAGCACGACTAGCACGTTGTTTTTTTGTTGCTGTATTATTATCACCACTACCAGCACCAGATATCGTTTTATTAGGTAATATTTCTGGTACACCATCTTTATGTTCATCTAAAAATTGTACACAACGATCATGTAACATTTGTCCAACACGTTTTAATTCAGCAAACGGTTTTTCTTGTAATTCAGCATCACATGCAATGGCGTCAAGACGTGTTAACGGTGCTGGAAATTTTTTATAACTTTTTATGAAACGTCTTAATTCAGCATCAGTAAAACCAATAATTTTTTCTTTTTTCGGTGGTCTACCACGCTGTTTAGGTCTGTCATCTTCACTACCCGCATCACTACCACCATCTTCATATTCTGAATCATTATCATCATCTGATTTTTTCAATGTTTGTTCACGATTATTTTTCTTTTTCATGTGACTGTTATCATTATTTTGATTACATGTTTTACGACGTGGCGGTAAATATAAATCTTCCATTTCTTTATTACGTTCTTCATTTTCAACAACTTTACGGAAATTTTCAGGTATTATATCATCCCAATCTTTCGTATCTTCGTCATTTTTACTATCATTACCATGTTTGGTTGGACTAACAACTTTTAATTCTTTTTGTTCATCAAATGCTGCAAAACTAGCAACTTTAAATGCTGATAATAAATCATCATTTGCTTGTACTGGATCTTCATTACGAGTTTCAGCACGCCTCAAAATTTCATCAATATCGCATACCAAATCATCATCATTATCTTGTTCATCTTTAAACAACTCTTCTGCACCAAATTTTAATATTGCTGATAAATCATCTTTATTAAATGGTGTTGAATTTGTTGCACCAGTTTTATCTAAAACTGTACGACCAGTCGTATCCATACGTTGTATTACTAAATGATCCAACACCATTTTCTGTTTTGCTCTTTCAACAATATTCTCTTCAACACTACGTGCTGTTACTAAACGATATATATTTACTTGATTTTTTTGCCCTATACGATGTGCACGCGCTTGAGCTTGTAAGTCATTTTGTGGATTCCAATCTGAATCAAAAATAATTACAGTATCTGCAGTAGCTAAATTAATACCTAAACCACCAGCACGTGTTGATAACAGGAAACAAAAATCCGGACTATTTTCAGCATTAAAATGGTCTAAGGCCTGCCTTCTTATTTCACCTTTAATGCTACCATCTAAACGTTGAAATGGAAAATGACGTTTTTGTAAATAATCAGCTAAAATATCTAACATTCGAACCATTTGTGAAAATATTAAAACACGATGACCAGTCTCTCTCAAACGACATAATAATTTATCTAATAAAACTAATTTACCAGAACCTTTTAACATCATTTGTAATGCATCTTCTTGTGACATTCTAGCTATTTCCCCTTCAAATGGTCTAATTAACGCTGAATGATTACAACATTTCTTTAATTCAATTACAATATTTAAAAATGTACTCGTTGAACCTTTATGACCTTTACGTAAAGCTATGAAATTTTTTGTTAATATCCATTTATAATATTGTTTTTGTAATGATGTCATTTCAACACGTAAAATTTGTTCAACTTTAGCTGGTAAACTTTTTTCAACATCTTTTTTAACTCGCCTTAATATAAATGGCTCTAATTGTTTATGTAATTTTTGGTAACCTTTATCAGCAGCATTATTATTATCATGATCTTTTTCAAATTCTTCCCATGTCTCAAATTTAGTTGGCATTATAAAATATAATAATGCCCATAATTCTTTAAGTGAATTCTGTAATGGTGTGCCAGTAATTAATAATCTATGATTTGTATCAAATTCTTTTAATGTTTTATATAATAATGAATCATCATTTTTTAAACGATGTGCTTCATCAACTAATAATGCTGCCCATGTTAAATAACCTAAGAATGCTTTATCTTTTAATAAAATTTCATATGTTGTTAGAATTGCATTAAATTTTAAACGTTTTGACCCTTCAAAACACCATTCATATTGTCGTATTATTTCCCTTGATTGTACATCACCTAAATATGTAACAATGTTCATATCTGGTGCCCATATTTCAAATTCACGTTGCCATGCTGTCATTGTACTTAATGGTACAACACATAAAAATGGACCATATAAATTTTGACTTCGAAACAGATAATGTAAAAAACATATTGTTTGGATTGTTTTACCTAAACCCATTTCATCAGCTAATATTACTGAATTTTCTTTACACCATGCATGCACCATCCAATTCAAACCATCCATTTGATAATCTCGTAATATTAAACCATCAGCAATACATTCTGGTTGAACAGCTATTGGATGAAATTTTGGTCTATATTTAAGTACTTTACAATGGCGTGACGGTGAATTTTTAGATTGTTCACGTTCATTAAATTCATCAACTTTATTATTCCATTTACGTAAAACTAAACTAGAATCTTCCCATGTTGCTTCAGCATATGGTAATGATTCCCATTTACAATAATAATCAATAGTATTATCAGATTTAATATTTTTCGCAATAATACGATCAACATTTGTATAACTTTTAATTAATTCATTTTGTAATTCTAATTGGCATTCAAAATAATCAATATCTTCTGGACCAGCATATTCTTTCCATAAATATATTTCACGTTCACGTTTTATAAAATTTTCCAATTTTTTCATACCTTTAACTTTTTGTTCCTTTAATGAATTTTCTGATTCCCATGTGTTATGTATATAGGACCATCCTTTCCATTTAATTAAATATTGACGTTCAGTATTTTCAGTTTCTTCATCATCAGTTGTGTGATCATTACGTCTACCATTTATTTGATCATGTATAGTATTTGGATCACCATGTTGTTCAACATAATACATTGTTGTTTGAGCACCAGTAATACCTTTTTTACCAATACGTTTAGCAATAACACGTTCAATTGTTTCAGATTTATCTTCTTCTGTATCAACATTATAATCAGTTGCATTTTCAACTTCAACTAAATCATCTGAATCAGTTTTATCTTCACTATCTTCTTTATAACTAACAGCTGCTTTAGTTGCACGACGGTTTGCCGCTCTGCAATGAAATTAATTTTTTTTTTTCAAATACCGTATTATAATTATAATTTTTTTTTTATTTTTTATAGAGGATCACTAATCATTTCGATTTTATTGTGCCTCTGAATTTTGATTTATTATTATTAATGTGTGTAGTCGTTATCTATTAGATTTGTCTTGATGATTTATTCTAAATTTACTTAATTAAATCAATTTTGCTAAGAAAGCAGTTTTTTATGGCGCTTTTGGTATCTGCTTTTATTTCACCATAAACTTTTACTATCCAAAACAATACCAGTCAATTTAATTAATATTACTAAGAAACTAAGAAAAGGAAATCTTTTCTACACGGAAACATGTTTAAACAAGGTCGAAATAGGCATTGGGTTGAACAATTGTTTTCATTATAACAATTGTTGTTAAAATAATTAATACATATCACATAGCAGTTGAATTATTTTCATAAATTTTGATTTCATTAACAGAATTCTAAACCGAAGCATTTTTGTAGCCAAACCGATTTACTTTAGTAATTGTTGATATCGTACTATAAATTCGGCAACTATTCCTTATAAATAGTTTATAATTTTCAATAATATTCCATAAAAAAATATATATTTTTGAATTACATTCTAAACTTTCCTAAAATATTTAAAAAAAATATATATAGAGTAAGATATCGTTTGTGGTACAATGTACTCGAACCCAGTGATAATTTTTTAATCCGAAACCGCTTTTGATTGACAATTTGATGCGGTTTTTATTTAGATAAAAAAAAACAGTAATTGTAAAAAATCTTTATCCAAAAAGGAAAAAAGTTTCAATGAAGTAAATAAATAAATAAACATATAAAAAAATAAGGCTTAATTTCTATAGTATTCCATAATTTTATAAATGTTGTTAAAAAATTCAAAATTTAGACGATCTATTTGACCGCAATCCACGATTTTCTTTTTAATAGATTAACAAACTATATATGAACCCATCAATTATTTCTTTTAGATAAAATATTTAAAAAAAAATCCTTTCCGTAACTTTCCAAAAATATGCTAATAAAACAGTAGATCAGTTGATCATTAGGCTATTATTCACTTATTTGTGATCCTTGTTCAGAAAAGTGTTGTTGCTGTGGTTCCTCTTGAGGAATAGATAATTGTAACCGGTTCGATTATCAGTTTTGATTCGGGCATTCTAATAACATAAGGAATTTAGATTCCAAAAATTAAAAGATTTAAGTCTAATACCAGTTTAAAATAATATTTATAATAAGAATTTTCATAAGGATTTAACATTAGGAAAGTATAAACTCTAAAAGTGATTGCTTTAAATTCACTTAAAAACACTAAAAAAAATCCTTAGAATATACACTTTAGTACGATTTCCTATTAATATTGCATTTAATACACACCTTTCCTATTAATATTGCATTTAATACACACCTTTCCTATTAATATTGCATTTAATACACACCTTTCCTATTAATATTGCATTTAATACACACCTTTCCTTTAAACTTGGTTTAACTTATGAAAAAATTGCTTAAAATTCACTTAACAATTAAAAATTCCCAATAATAAACTTTATTTAAATTTAAAAAATAAATAAATCCAATTACCTTGCTTTTTCATCTTCACTATCATCATCTGATGAATAATGATTCCTTGATTTCTTAACCGGTTTTCTATTATTGGATCTTTTTTTTAACGAACTAGAATCACTGTTATCACTCTCACTTTCACTAGTTTCTGATTTCCAACTAAACAACATTAAAAAAAAAAAATACAAAAATGGAGGAATTAAAAATAAATATATTGAGTTCTTATAAATCCTTGACAAAAATTCCAAAATAAAAATTTGAAAATCCTTAAAATTAATTAAAAATATAGAAAAAAAACTCACTTTTTATTTGTTCGCCTCTTTTTAACTTTAGCTTTTTGTTGTGGTACCTTTTTCACTACAGCACGTGTTGATCTCTTAGGTTGATAGGATTCATCTTCATCTTCATTCTATATATAAATTATATATAAAAATTCAAAAACAAAACTATTAAAATTTAATAGAAATCCTAAAAATCTATAAATTCGTTACACTTACACTTGATGAACTTTTGCCCGATTCATCCGAAGCTGTAGGTTCTTCATCATCATCATCACTATCATTACTTGAATTTGAATTATTTTCATCTTCAGATTCATCATTAGACGATGATCCACCACCATTTGATGATGAATCTTCAGCAATTGTAGTATGATTTTCATCTACTTGTTTTGGTGATTGTGGTTGCTGTTGTTCCTCCTGAGGAACAGATAATTGTGACTGTGGTTGTTGTTGTTCAAATGAACTATTTGGAGTTGTTTCACTTTTTGAATTATTACTAGAATCTGAACTACTTGATGAACTTCCCGAATCACTACATTATAAAATTAAATTTATTAGTATTTATAGAACAAAAAGTAACACTTGTAACCGTAATGTAAATACCTATCGGAATCTGAACTACTGCTATTACTATCGGAGGCATTGCTATCTTTATTATCGTCATTAACATCTGATCCAGCTGCACTACTGTCTCTTGATTCATTGTGTTCCTTTTTAGTACGGAAAATTTAATTTTTTTTTGTATTTTAACAAAAGTTGTTTATAAAAAAGTTAAGTAAAGGAACTTTTATTTGGTTTTCATTTAAGAAAAAACCTGGTTAAATCTTTTCCATTTAAAAAAATCTTTTTTTGTTCTAGAAAATATGATACGCAATTTTTTCAAGGTGATTACGTAATCATGAAAATTTTATTTAAAATATTATTTTAATGCAAATAATTAACAAAATTATAAAAATTTTCTAATCTAATGGTGGAAAGTAAGTAAAAATATCATTTAGAAAAATTCAATTTAATAAAAATGGGTCCCCAAAAAAAAATCAAAATTTTTATACTACCGTAAAGGTAATTTAATTACGAATCAAATCCCAAAAGAATTATTGTGAAACATTAATAAATAGTTGAAATTTTTTGAAAAAATTAAACTTATAAAACAAAAATTACAATATAAATCAAAGGCATTTCAACGAAAAAAAAAATTTGTAGTTTTCATTATGCTCTTATATGAAAAACACTTAGCTATTTTTTTGTAAAAATTTTTTTTTATATAATTTTATTTGGAAAACCACACCCAAATTAGTTTAGGAAAATTCTTCTAAAATATAATATTTATTAGAATAAATATTTAATTATTTATTACAATGAAAATATTTGAAATTTTATTAATATTTTACCTGATTCATGATAAAATTGTAATTTAGTACTAGATATCTTACTATGAGTGAACATGTATTTTTTTTGTTTTAGAAAATTTTTTTTCCAATTTTCTTAATATTTAATTAAATTTTTATTTATTTAAATATAATTTAAATAATAATTTCTTATAAAATTCTTAAAATATTTTGTTTTTTATAGTATAATGTGAAAAAAAAAAAAAAAAATTTTCGCGACATATTTTTTTTCTCTTAAACCACCAACGCCATTTTGAATTATTGGCAGTGTATAATATATATATATAAAAAAAAAAAAAAAAAAAATTTATTGTAAGATGCTGGCTGATTTTTTTACCATATGAAAATTTTTAATTTTCACCATAATAATTGGAAAATTAATGAAAATATTGACATTATTTTGATATTTTAATGATAGCACAACACTTTATTAATGTTTATATTTTATTTTGAAATGTCTAAAAAAAAATTTTTTTTTTTGTAGGAGCAGAAAAAATACACATTCACTATCATCGACTGCTTATTTTTGAAATAAAATATATTTTTTTTAGCAGTGTTGACATTGCTGATTTATGAAAAAAAATTGTCAAATTGTACCAAAAATTATATTTGTGATAATTTTTTTTTACACGAAATGCAATAAAAAGCGAAAATTATTTATTTAGATTTAATCAGCATCGCACTGTTTTTATAAATAAACTATTTAGATAAGTCTATTAATTTATATTAGACATAGACGTAAGCAATTAAAATCAGGTAAAGTTTCTATGGTATTAGGTACATATTTTTTTTGTTGTCAAAACATAATTAAAAATATTGTATAGGTTATAAAAAAATTTAAAAATAAAATTTGTAATTTATTAATGTTTTCATTAAATAAACTTAAATTAAAATAATTTATTGTTTGTACGCAAATAGTACAAAATATTTAAAACATAAATTTTGATTTATCGATACAAAAGGTATCAAAATAATGCTCTACAAAAAGATATTTTCTATGAAATATTAATGAATTTTTGAATGATAAAGTTGTGTTTGTTGCGGCCAGCTTCATTAAATTCTTGGAATATTAATGAAATCAGGGTTGATAGAATGTATCAACCCTGACTTCATTAATATTAATACGAAATAATTAAAAATAGATTAAATATAATTATTATTAAATGATCTTGTCAGTTTATTTATGATCAATACCTATTTAGAGTAAGTAAGTTGACAATACAACTAAAATAGGTAAGCCGCCAAAATTGCGGACGTCATAAAAAATTGAAGCTTTTAGCAATTTTGGCGGTTTAGCATACGTCACCGTTTGTTTTTTTTCTTCATAAGGGAATTTATTTTTATTTTTATTTATAACACAAATAAGTATTATTAAATAAGTAATATATGTAAATATTAGTTAATTATGTAGTATTTATTACTAAATGTTCAACATCTTTTACGGAAAAGAATAAATGCTTTTATAAAATGTCTTATTTCAAAATTATAATAAGGTATTTTAAGTGACTGCAAAGTAGGCATTATTTTTCACTTTTTATACGTCAAATGAAGCATATGAAGGCGAATTTAAGACTTTTTTGAAATACCTTGTATCGGGAAATTGTACGATGCACTCGAAAAAAGGCTATTGTTTAACTATTTTAGAAGTTCTGATTTATATATGTATTGAGTTTCAAGTTTGAATTTCAAACGCTGACGGAAAGTTTTTAAACATGATGTGTCTTTGACGCTAGACCCAAATATTTGGATTCTGAACCCACCATATCTTATGTGAATATGTATGTATCAGCAGAACGAGTGTATAGAATAGACTCCGGTAATAATGCGACAGGAAAAATGAAAAATATACCAATTACATTCTACTGATATGAGTAAAAAACGACTAAAATTACCTTTATTATATCACTAACAAAGATTTAAATAAACTGAAAAGAAAAAAGTATGATTAATCCACACACCTTAAGATTAAGACGGATTAATTTGAATATTGATAAAATAAAACACACTCCGATTCCAACCATTTATTAAACTAAATTAAATAAGTTATTAATGAACAAAAATTATTTTTGTCTAACTATCTATACAGATTAACAATACCAAAATTGTAAAAAAATAAAAATTAAATTAAATCAAGAGGTAAAAAATTGTCTTTAAATTTTCAAGTTACTACAACCAACTTCCAATTATATGCAAAAAGGAAAAAAAATATGATTGAAAAACTTTTTATAGTTTGGTTAATTGCTCTTTTCATTTAGTATCTTACTAAAAAGCTTTTTTTAACATTTTTTTTATTATTATTTCTTAACAAAAGGTAAACGTGGTTAAACTTTAAACCCAAGTTCATGTTTCAACAATTTTAAGTTCACATAAAAAAAAAATATACAAAGTCACTAATAAATTTAATATTATTTGATATTTTCTTTCTAAATTTCTAATATAAACGAATATTAAATACTCAAAATTTTCTATATAGAGAATAAAGCTTTTGATACTTGCGCAAGCTTAATTTGTATCTTTTTTTTTGTACATACATTTTTGAATTCTCCCTAACAAAAGTAAGTATTTTTTTTTTTTTTGGTCCATGGTCAAAAGATGTTAAAAACATCCAGCAGCTCAATAAGTTGCTAGGACACATTGGAGTAAGGCGGTTGTCAGACTTTTTAATTTGTCCGAAAATTTTTTTAATTTTTTCTCAACAAAAAAATAAGAAAGAACAAGAAAATTTTTTTTTTTTTCATAAATTTATCCCATCTCAACATAAAATTTTACAACTTAAATTAAAAAAAAAAAAAGATAATAATAAAAACATTTAAAATTAAAATAAACTTCAGTTTTAATTTATAAGATTTTGTTTCTATGAAAAGTTTTACTCCTTAGACTCAGGAAAATTAATTTTCTTTTGTAGATTGCTTTTTTTTTTATTTGTTTTAGTTAATCGGTGGAAATAATTTAATTAAAATATAAATAAGTGTTTTTGTGAAATTATTTTCGTTAATTGTGTAATTTAGTATAGAAAAATTTAATATTAAAAAAGAAATATGGAAAATTCTTCAAAAAACTTATTAAATAATTAAATCGGAGATACAAAAAAAAAAAAAATATTAAAAGTAAAAGAAAAAGATTTTTCAGTTTTCTTTTTTTTTTTTGGTCCGTTTCTAAAAAAGACAATATTTTTAATTTCGTTTCAAGTAAAATTAGATAAAAATTATTAAAAACAGTGCAATATTTTATATAATAAATAAGAAAATTAAATATCAATTCAATTATTTCTAAAATAAAATAAAAATTATTAATTAAAAAAAAAAATTAAGAAAATTATTAATTAAATTAATTAAAGACAAAAAAAATTAATAAAAATAAAGAGAATATAAATCTGTGATCGATAAAAAATAATTTTATAAATCAATAAATTCAATCTTGCAAAAAAAAAAAGGAAAATAATAAAAAATTGAAAATTGTATGTACATATATTTATGTTATATATATATATATATGTATATCAATCTATTAACCAATCGCGTTTATACCAACATAAAAAATATATATCTATAAGATATTTTATGTAAAAATCTATGTACAAAAAAAAAAATTAAATAAAGTATGTATGTTCATAAATAATAAAAAAGAAGAAAAATTCAATTCCCCTTTTTTAGTTATTTTCTCTTCTTCTAAAATGGAAAATTTAATTTTTCAAATTATTAAAAAAAAAAAACGAAATTAAATACTAAAATCTAAAAAAAAACATAAAATTACCAAAAAAAATTTTTTAAAGAAAACATAAAAACAATTTTTTCTCCTAAAATTTCTCTCTCGATACACACACGACTTTTCTATAATATTTTTATTTTTCACTTTTTTTTTGGTTAAAGTTTGAAAATAAAACCAAAAAAAAAAATTATTAGTGCGGGCAAAAATATAAAACTAATTGGACTAAAAAAAAAACAACATAAAAACATAAAAAAAATATCTTTAAATAAAAAATGTACGAAGGATTTTGTTTTTTTTTGGTTTAACTTTGTAACGTAAATTTTATTTTCATTTTCGTTTCTGTTTTTTTTTTTTTTGTTTTTTAATTTTTTTTTTACGCAGAACTGAAGAAAAATCGAGCAAAAACCAAAGCTTTTCTTTTATTAAACTTTTTTTTTTTTTACGTATACAATTGTTCGTATATAAACCCAAATTACACATAGCCATCCACTTTTCAACAACAACAACAACCAAGAAAAAGCATAAGCATAAAGTAAAGTAAAAAGTAAAAAAAAAACGAAGAAGAAAAAAAAATATGTATACACTTACATTCAGAAAATGTAATAATACCAATTTAAAGGATCAAGGATTGCAGATAAAAATTTGCCTTTGAAAAAGGACTATAACAACAAATATAGTAACAGTGTGAAAGAAGAAATATTGTTCGCACTTTTAACTTTTTTTTGGGATTTTTTTTTTTTTTTGTGTGTAAGGAAAGGACAAACGAAAAAAAAAACACACAATAACAACAAAAAGGATGTTAATGCGAAAAATATATTTTGAAATAAAATATTAAAGAAAAAGTATTAGAAAAATATGTACCCAAGCAACATAGAAAAAAAAGGTATTATAGAAAAATAAAAAAATAAAACACGTAAAAGGATCAAAATAAAAATCTTTGTAGAGGTTTTCTACTGAAATGAATGAACTAATCATAAATTTTCAATAAAAAATTGAAGAAATTAATAAATAAATAAATAATTATAATTTCCAAAAAATAAGCAACGAAATTTTTCATATTTTGGGGAAATTTTCATCAAATTTTCTCTTATATTAAATAAAATAATAAAAGATTGAAGTAAAAAAATTTCTAAAACTAATAATGCAATAATTTTCAAATTAAATTAGTGTTTTTTAGTGAAAAATTAATAAAATATTCCAAAAAAAAAATATCCTTGTTTTTTTCTTTTTTTTGGATATGTTTCAACGAAAATATAAAATTATTTAAATAGTTTTATGTTTATTTTGACAAAACTGAATCAACAAATCTACTTAAATTTTATGTTATTTTAAGAATTTTTTTTTTTTACATAAATTAGTTTTATTTTTTGGATATTTTCGTTTTTATTTTATTTAAAATAAAAAAACAGAAATTCTAATAAATTTAATGACGAAATAAAATTCATCTAAAACGAAAATCTATAAGAAATTTGTTTTTAAATTAAAATATTATTTTTAAGTTTTACTCATTAAAACACATTAAAATCTCAAAATTTCAAAATAATAAAATAAAATAAATTTAAACATAAAATTAAAAATAAAATTATTCGGAAAAAAACTGACCCAAAAAAAAAAAAAATTAAAATGTAGTGAAGTCAAAATATTAAAAATTATTACCTTTTTTTTTTTTGAAAAAAAAGACCATTAAATTAATTAAAATAATGGAATTACATTAAAAGCATAAAAATAATTTTAAAATTTTTATTTTTAAATTAAAAAAAAATTGTTTTATTTTCAATTTTTTTTTTTGGGTTTTATTTAAAATTGAAATTTAATTAATTTAAATTAATAAATAAATAAATAAATAAATAAATAATAAAGAAATAAGTAAAATTTTTAAATAAATTAAATGTTTAAAATAAATATAATTAATAAAAATATTACAAAAAATTACGGATATTTAAAATAATGGAAAGGACATGCTATTTAAAAAGTCAACATTTTAAATTAAATGGAAAAAGTTACTACAAAAGAATGGTATTTAAAAAAAATTAAATTAAATTTAATTAAATAAAATATTTAATTTAAAGAATTTTAATTTTATTATTATAATAATAATTTTTTAGAATATTAAGTTTAATTTTAATTAATAATTTATTACCATTTTAATTTATATTTTAATTTAGACCATTTTCAAATCCACTGTACTTGTGCACTTAACATTATGCGAATGGCCGGAGAGAAATCACTGCACATCTTTTTCCATAAATAACTGATAGCTGTCAAGAGATTAATATCTTTGACAGATTATACTCTTTAAATATAATGATACTTGACTGATTAATGATCATAAATATTTGGCAGACGACTAATCATGTTTTTATTTGATATTTCAAGATTTTGGGCTATTAACGCATTTTTTTTTTATATTTTGATATACTCGTACATTTTGAGAACGTACTTATCTTATGATCTATAATTAAACTGGATAGATGAGATACAAAATTATACTTAAGATATTAATGATAATTAAATAGTCTCGTCTGACAAAGTTATAAATTATTAAAATTTTATGATACATAAAATTGAAAATAAAAACTTGCAATTGTAGTGTACTAATTAGGTTAAGTTGTAAAACACTTGCGAGAATTCTAGAACATGGAACGTGTACAATTTCTAGTAAGTACTAGTACAATTTCAATGATTCATCAGTGTTTAGTGCAAGTGTAATGGATTCGAAAACGATCTTAATTTTATAATTTTAAAAATATACTTAAAAAAAATTCTTTAAATTTTATTACAAAAAAAATTAAAACTTCATATTTAATTTTATGATATTTAAATATTCTATAAACCAAAAAAATGAAAATTTAAAATTTATATTTTAAATAAATATAATATTACGATATCATTTTCATCTTATTTTAATTTTTAATTATTATTTTCTTAAATTAAAATTTATTTAATTAAAAAAATTCCTTTTTTTACTTTACTTTTGTATATTAATTTTGAAAATTATGTTTTTTTTTTCGTCAAGGATATTTTGTGTTATTATAGACGAGTCTTTTTATAGGATAAAAATAAAGAAAGTTTGAATATTTTTTAATTTTATATTAAATAATTATGTAAATTTTAATGTTGCTGTACACGTTTACAGATAAAAATGGAATTTTTGATTAAAATTAATTATAATACTTTTCTTTTATAAATAAATTTATATTCACTAAAAATAAATATTTATAAAATAATCATTTATAATTTTATTTTTGAAACTTGAATATCGTAAAGATAATATTTCTAATGAAAAGGATAACAAAATAGTCCTGATCAAATATATATGTAATCCTTATTACTGTTAGTCATTTTTCCAATTATAATTAATTTATTAAGACAGTACCATATATACAAAACTGTATAATTGTTTCAATAATATTTTTCAAAAATTTAAACTTTTTCTATGTCTGTAGGATATAAAATAATTTTAGCTACCGAATATAATCTAGACATTTTGTCCATTTATTTGGGTATAGATGTGATACCGTAGTAAGTTTTGGAGAAACTTTCCAATGGTCAAGAAATTCTCTCTCTTTTTGTGATGATCGTTAGAATTTTTCGTCTATCTAAAATCTGTAGAGGGTCTATAATTTCTTCTATTTAACAGTAGAAGAATTGTCTACATTTGGAAATAAAAAGTTATATATTCGGTAGATATAAACATTTAAACGCATACTTTTCTGTATGTAGCCAGTATTGGTACATAAACGTATTGTCCAAGACCAAAATAAGCCCCTTTATTATGAGAAGCAGTAAACTTACTTGTGTTGAAAAATACTTAAGTATGACAGGGTAATTAATCTATAAAATTTCAATATTTAATTACCGAAATAATAAAGTAAAATCAATTTTTAGTCATATTTCCAGACAGTAGTGAAATTTTGATATCAAATAAACGTGGCAGACTAAATCAAGAGGTTTTCATTTAATCAAAATCAAATATAAAAAATCATAGATTATATTTAGATGCCGTATTCTGCTAAAGGGTATTTTTTTACAGTATTTGTTCGAATTTTTTAGGGCATAACTATGACCATATTTGTCCTATCTAATGTATACTCAACAAATAAACCATTTTTTTATTATTGGCTGAATAAATTTAAATTCCAAAAAAAATTATGTTTATTTTAAAATATTCAAACTTTAAATAAAGAAAATAATTTATTTAATTTTTTTTTCTAATTAAAAATTTTTTAATTTGATTTCTTTTAATTATAATTTTTAATTATAGAAGTTGATTCTTATTACAAAAAAAAAATCTTCTTTAAAAAAATATAGTACAATCATGATTTAGCATTACGATACGCAATCAGTTATCATCATATTTGTGGACATATAGACAAAATTTAATAGTAAATCATTTCTATTTTTTGTTTTTTTTAAAAATTAATTAATGAAAGGTGAAAATTTTTTTAAAAAATAAATCTAAGTTCAAATATAAAACAAAAATAAAAAAATGATTTCATTTGATTTTTATATAAATATACATATTTTTGTTACATAATTGTTGATTAATTTTATACATAAAAAAGTAATTACGAATAATATTTTAAATTTTCTACTTTTAAAAAAAATTTAAAATTATAAAATTATAATAAATAATGTGCTACAAAAAAAAAATAATAATAATAAAATTATGTTTTCTATGAAAAAAAACGAAAACTATTTATGAGTGTCGTCATCAACACATAAAAACATAAACTTAAAAGGAAATTTTTAAAAAAAAGGACATATTTCCAGTTTTAAATAAAATTTGAGCTTCAAATTGACAATAAATTAAAATCACTAGAAAAAGAAAAAAAGAAATTTTTTGAAAAATAACTAAACTTCATTTTTATTTTTTTTTTATTTTGGAGATTTATGAATGTTGCAAAAAATTCTATTCTATTCATTCGACTGGATAATTTCATTTAAACAAAACATAAAACATTATAACAAAAAAAAATCTCTTCTTATTTACTCAACATCATTATTCATAAGCATAAAAGGATTTTGGAATACTTGGAAGATAAATTAAAGTGAAAATCTCTACTATATATTATAGGAATTTTTATGAAAATATTATTAGGATCATCAGTGCTTTTATGTATATGTATATAAATAAAATATAGAACGAAGTACACCAGCAAAAAAAATAAAATAAAAATATAATATATAAAATCTTAAAAATATTATAGTATAATATATTATAAAATCCCACAGAGCGACGAAAAAACTTATTTGTCGGGAAAATTGGGCGAATTGTAACGCCTTAGAAAATTATAAGGAAATGGGCACTTATCTGCTCACTTTGTTAATATTTCTTGTTGAAATTAAAGGTGAGTTTAATTTTTACATTTTTTATATAATTTTTTATTTAAATCAATTTTTAGTATTTTTAAATTGAAATCCTAAAAATATGTTATAAATATTTATTCAAAGATTTTCACCTAATAATAACAATTTTTTGTCAATATACAAAACACCTATAGAAATAATTAATATTAAATATTGTAATATATTTAATTTAGACGTTATGGTAATTGCCGTTTCATATTAGGCCAATATTATATATTTTGTCAGAAAAAAAAAATTTCAGTGTGATTACATACTTGTACAATTTATAACAAAGATGTTTTATTAAAATTAGTATGCATTTTCATGAAAGTCAGAAATTTGTAATAAAAGTTGAGTTTTTTGCTTTTAATTTTGATTCAAAATTAAAACTTTAATTGGCACCAATAGATAAGGACCTGAAGATATATAGGTTTTTTTTCAATTTATTGTTACGTAGACAATAGGAGTCAATAATAAATCAAACATCAATTTTAATAAATTTATAAGCATAACTTTAAGCGCATAAAAAACAGACTATAATTTTTTTTCAATTTACAAAACAAAATTTCATTTTATTAAAATTTATAATAAATATAGCATAAATATAGGCGCATTAATTTTTTAATTCTTAATTAATAAATTAAAATAATTTATCGTCTTGTTTAAGTAATAAATTATATATTTTCCCACTTTAAATACATCATAAATAATTAATTAATTAATTTTGCGTCAAAAATTACAATTTAAATTTGAAATTTATATACAGGCACACAAACCAAACAATGATTTATATTTCTACTATACACAGTAATAAATTTCTTAAATTTATTATACATAATTTTAGGTGTTTATCTTTAATAAAAATTCATATATACATATATAAATTTCTTAAGATAAAATTAATTATTTAAAATGCAATTAATATTAATTTATATTTCTTTACCTTCTAGTAATTTGGAAAAGAAAATTTATATAAATATTAAATTAAATTTTTAATAAAAAAAAATTGTCAAATTATGTTTAAAAAATGAATTACAATATTAAAATATTTGTTGCATAGTTTATTATATTTTATTTTTATAAAATAATAATATTTATTATTATTTTCTATTATTTTATCTAGAATATTCCACTAAAAAAACTGTTGATCTAGTCAACAATTTAAATCTCTACATTAATCTTACAATTTATATACGAGTATCTAAATATATATATGTATAATATACATCATATACAATTTTATTTATCAGGATATATAAAATAATACAAAATTTCGATTCTAATAAAAGTATATAAGGAAAAGGAAAGATGGATAATAATAATAATAATAAAAAAAAAAGTAGCACATATACATTTACAATAAATAGGTCAAAGTATAGCCTATTCACTCTCAATTGTATATATAAGTATTATTTATATAATTTTATGTATTTAATGTACATTTATTATATGTACAATAATATAATTCATAATTTTTGTTCTCTTTTAGTTTCCTTGAAATAAACGAATATTTATGAGATATAATTTTTTTTGATGTTATTATATTTAGGATATTTATGTACATATATATTAGAAAAATGGACTATTACTTGACTATATATTTTAAGTAATGTAATTGGTATTCACAAAAAAAATTATTTAAAAAATATTCTTGTTCAAAATGATTTTCAAACCAAAAAACAAAAAAATTGAAGAAGATAAATGATTATTGAAGTCCTTTTACAATTTCACTCTTAAATATCCTTGAAAAAAAAGATAAACTGATTTTCCCAACAAAAACAATAAAAAAACCAAAACAAAATTTTTTCTCTAAAATTACATTAAAATTTTTCAAAATATGTAATATAATTCGAAAAATAAATAAAGTTAGTTAAATTTAATTTAAATCCTTTATAACTATTGTTTGAAAATATATTAACTACAAATTATATTATTTTTCATTCTCTCCTTATACATATAAATATTTAATTTTAATTTACCAACACATATACATGTACACATACACACATAGAAAATAAATTTATGTATACCAATAAATTAATTAAGGATTTTTCATAGTGTAGTTTAAGAATTTTTTTTTTGCGCATGACATAGCAATGAAAATTATTCTTCTATGCAATATTTTTTATTATATTATTTATTCTGCGTGTATCAACGAACAGGATCCTTTTTCTTTTTTTTCTTTTAACAAAACATACACACACGCACACCCACACATATATGTAATATGTTTATATGTATGTTTTTATGCAATGAAAATTGTTCATAATAATGAATGAGCTTTTTTTTTTGTAGGTTTTCTTTTTTACGTATCCTTATAAACTTTTTTTTTTCATATTTTTCCAAAAAAAAAAAGGATACGTTTCGTGTTAGGCTAAAAAGAAAGGACAACAAAAAAAAAAAAAACACAAGTTGTTGTGTGTATTGCAAAAGAAAAAAAAATAATAATTTTATAATAAAATAAAAATATAGTTAGAAATAAACCAGGTACAGGATGATTCATAGCACTTAAGAGGTTTTTCTGTTGTTTTCTATGCACAGGTGAAACTTTATGAAAATGTAAGTTTTTTTTTTATTTTACTGTTGTTGTTGTTAGAATACAAGGAGATAAACTGTTTAAGGATTAAAAAAGGGAAAAAAATGATATAAATGCAAAAAGATATTTTTTTTTTCGAATATGTATTATGAAATCTTTGTTGAGCTGCAAGAGAGACAGAGGCAATACAAGAAGAAAAAAAAAACTGAATATAAGTATTTTAAAGTGGTTGGAATTAGGATTTTAGTTATCTTTTCAGATTTTTTTTTTCCATAAAATAAAAATATACTTACATATTTTTTTTTTTTTTTATTATTTTATTAAGTACAACACAACAAAGGGATTTGTTTATGCTACAAAAAGAAGTAACATTTTTTTCTTTTTGTTGTTGTTGTTATTATTTATGCTTAAAGTTTCAAACAACTGAGATTTATTATTAAAATACAAGAAAACTTAATATGATATAATTTTTTTGTTTGTTTTGAGATCAGGTGGTGGTTTAAAATGAAATAAAATACTTAAGATATTTTATTGTAACAAGTTTTAATTCTTTTGTTGTTGCAACATAAGAAAATGAAAGAAAATTCAATATACCATACAAAAAAAAAAAGAAAAAAGATGAATAGTGTATTATATTCCATAGAATTGTATGAAAACTCCTAAAGATATGCAATTTTTATTTTTTTAAATCATTGAAAAATAAATTTTCTTTAAAAAGTTTTGTACTGACTGAATGGTGGACTAAGATTGTATGCTGTAAATGAAAATGAATTAGGAGACGTTTATTCTTGCGACCATATAAAATTTTGGACACTTAGTTTTGCAGAAAAAATCATATAATTGATTAAATATTGCAATCTTATAAATAATAATTGTAGATAAATGCATATTATTTATCGTTGTAGCCAGTGGTATCTATTTATTTTTAATTATAAATCAAGGGTTAAACGACTATTGTTAATAAAATTGCATTGTGGGTTCAGTGACATACGTTAATATTCCGAATTGGATATAATTTTATTTAGAAGATACCGAACACCTTAAGATAACGGACCCTCGAAGCTATGAAATATGTATTCCACCGTCTTATTCTCGTACTGCCAAAAAATATACATTACTGGTTCACAATTAATATTGGTGTAATTGTTTAGCAATTTATACAAAAGCTTCTAGTAAAAACTTTTACACTTTTAGAAAGGAACTTTTTACTGATTCAAAAAAGTATCAATATTTTGAACCACTTCCATTCCGTAGATAATTTTGAAATGGGTTTTAAAGTAATTATTTAATCTGAAAGCTATTTTTTGAGGACAGTGTGAATTATGTATATATGACAAAATAGGTTTTTTGAATCAAATTTTCAATTACCCGGGCACTATATCTTCCTAACCATTAAAAAAAACATAAAAATAATAGATTTTCTTATTATATATTTACATATTTATAATGAAATTTTATATCTGTCTAGATTTTTATATAATTTTATGATGAATTCCAAAAATTTTATACAACGTCATATTAACTTTATTAAAAGGATCATAAATAAAATTTGATAATAAAATTAAATATACTTATTTCAATCATAAAATTTTTATTATCCAAAGATATTTTTCCTTTTTTTTTTATATTTCTAATCGTATACTAAAAAAATTCGAAGATTTTTACTCCAGTAAATCGTAATTTATTTTATGATCAACAATGGTAAAATCTTATTACAACAAAATTACATATTTTTATGAAAAAAAAAAATTTATTATCTTTTAATTTTATCTGAAAAGTAAAAATTTTTAATATTTCAAAATTTCTTATTAATTAAAAATGCTAATTTTTATTAATAATTACTTTACGCTGAAGATATAATTGTCATAAAATTTATTAATTTCCAAACTTTTATACAAAAATTAAATTAGAATAATTTTAATTAATTTTATAAAAATTTTCATTTCAATTCTCTTTAAAAATATTCAAATAAAAATTATTAGAATGGAAAATTAAGGACAGAAATATTGAAATATAATTTTAAGTGTTTTTCTTGGGAATGCATTTAAATATTATATGCATTTTTGAAATTTTTAATAACACATAATAAATATAATAAAATTTAACAATTATAATGTAATTCTCTTCAAAATTTCATTTTACTGGAAGTTTTTATAGTAAATTTATAGTATATTTGTAGTAGAATTAACCTGGAGTATTCTTGAGAAGTAGTTCATATTCAAAACTTAGTGAAAATTTTAGTTATTTTTAAGTGTTTTGTAGAATATTTTTGCTTTTACTGCTTTCATTTATAGAATTTTGTGTTACACTATTTTTAGATTATATTCAACACATTTCTAAACTTTTTCAAGCTGTTTTTGACTTCTAATTAATTTAATACGTAAAAATAAAGTAATATTGCACCACTGAAAGCAAATGAAATTTATTATCAGTAAGCAAACTGTATTTGCAAGTAATGTAATTTATATTTTCCTTAAAAATGCCTTTTTAAAGAAACTTTTACTGCAACTGAAATTATTATTAATAAAATTACAGTAAAAAGTTACATTTGAAGGCCTGGAAAAATTATACTAACTATGCGGAATGATTCATTTTGTTTTTTATTTTAAATTCATTATTTAGAACTAAAAATAGATGAAAAAAGTTTAGAATTTTCATATTTAAATTGGGCTGAATTCAATTGAAAAACATTGAATTTAAGCTGAAATATATAAAATATAAGACACTATGTTGTTATAGTAGAAATATGAGAATTACCTCAAATTTCACTTGAGAAAAAATGGTATGAAATATTTATTAAACTCATATTTAAAATTTTTCTATAAACCATATATGTACATAAAATATTGAATATTTAACAATTAAACAGTTCGCAATTAGTTTTTATTAAAATTTCAATATTCCTTCGCTTTTCCAATATCATAGATAATTTAGGAAATTTTAATCAATTATTTAATAAGAGAAAAACTAAATATTTTAATTTTTTGTATTAGCATAAATATAAAAAAAAGAAATGATTCAATCAGGAATATTGATTTTGTGATAACCAAAAAGTATGGAAATTTCAAATACATATATTCAAATTCATGAAATATTTTTTAACAAATTCTTTTTAAATGGTAAATTATTTACTAATTATGTATATGACACATTAAATTTCAAATTATGCCACTTCATTAAATATACACTTGCAAGGATGCTTCTAATATCTTTATGTAAGTGTGTCGAAAATAATTTATTTCATGTTTAAGTATTTTTTTATTAGTAGATGTTTAGAACCACTTTAAAATTTTAATTGATTACTTAATTTAAGTTTAATTTATAGAGTTTGTAGAAGTTTTTAATTATTCCACCTATTTTTTAATTGAAACATTTTAAGAATTTTTGTAAATGAATTAAAAAATTGATATTATGTCAATCAGTTGACTTTCTGGAAATTTTTTTCAATTGAAGACAACAAATTTTATTAGAAATATAATATAATTAATAAAATTTGTAGGATCTCAAGTGAATCATTCTTCATATTATCGTCTGAGACGTTCTTTTCATACATGTTTTTGTATCAGTTGCTTTACACTACTAAACCAATTCGAGCAGCGATTAGATTAAACCAATTCGAGCAGCAATGAAATAATACTTGTTCGACACAAACAGTGTGAGGTTACATTTAACCTATTCAAATATTTTTATTATGTCGAATTTAAAATATAATTTAGTATTGCTATAATACTTTTTAAAAGTTTTTTAATTGTGGTATCACATAAATTTATAGCTTCTTACATAAAGCCTTAAAGGTATTTTTAATTTTAAAGAATTTAATTTTTTTGTTAATTTTAAAGAAGTTGATTTTCTCGAAACAAATATAGTAAAAAAAAAAAACTATGAAATTTTATTCAATATTTCCTTTTTAAACTCGACCATCATTAATTCTATTCTATTTTCTTGTACTTTTTTTTAGTCGCTACTATTACCATGTATTCATAAATTTTTTTTCCCGACAAAGACATAAAGGAAACCAAAATAATAATAATAAAAAAATTGATACTTGTAAAGGAAATTTCAATATGGGCTGTTGGCCTTTTCTGCTACTGTGCATGACCTATTAGAAATACTTTTTCACTGTATCTCTTTTCTCGATAGTAAAGTAACAAAAAAAAAAAAAATGAAGAAAGAATTTAAATATAAATAAGTATCTATAAATCTTTTGTTATGTATATGTATGTCATTTCTATACAGAATAAAATATAATACATATAACCAAAAATTTAACACTTGTACAAAAAAAAAAAAAGGGAAACCAAAAGAATGATATGGGTTTCAAATATTCTCTCCCTATATACAAATATTGATTTTCAAATGTGTATATAGTATCTGTAAGGATGATTTGAAAAATATATCTTTCAAGGAATTCGAAGGTCCTTACTTCTCAACAAAAGCATGTACATATATACAAAAAAAAAATATTTTTAATTCATTCTGAAAATTACTATCTATACTCAGACCCAAAGTATACAAAAATGAAATATTCCGAAATTTTAGAATTTGTGTATCTATAGTTGGAAAAAAAAGATAAATAATTATAACATGCTATATAAGGAAATTTCATACTTTAGATTCATAATTTAATAATTGACTTACACAAATTTTAAATGATCATCCGAAAATTTATCAATTAAATTAAAAAGAAATTAGCTTATCATCATTTTAGTTAAGTAGCTTGTGAGATGTTGATATAACTAGCTCGGCCTAAACTAGCTACCTTTTAAAAATTATGTCTCTTATTTGATATAAAAGTAATTTAGCTTTGAAAATTTTTTTAAACTTTTTTTATACCTTAAAAAAGGAAAGATTAACATTTTATCACTTATTGATTAAAAATTCGTTTTGCAAAAGATTGAATGCCCAATACAATATTGCTTTGCTATAATACTACAATACAATTATATCAATAAAATGTTAATCTTTCATCGGAATTACATGATAATCTTTTGGCAAATTTGATCTAAAAATAACTGATTTGTCGAATTTCAATTTGTGCCAACAATTATCATAAAAATATTTAATAATATTTATATACCTGATAAGTAGATAATTAAAGAGCAATTCAAAATATTTAAATGTTTCGTTAAAAAAATGTAAATTTAGTTTAAATCGGATACTAAAATACAATTTTCTAAGAATCTTTCAATACATTGATAAGTAAACAAAGAAAAATAAAAAAGGAAAAAGGAAAATTTTTTTGTTGGATGCTGCGCATTGTATTCCTTTCTTAAATGTTTCATCAACAATGAAAATACATTTAAAATGTTTGGTTTTCCGTTTTTTTTTCTTCTATACATATAATGTATATATAAAAATGTTAGAACATATTCGAATTATCCTTTTTTTTTCAATTCATCAGAGACATAAATGTGTTATACATATTATATACATTATACTTCTATGTTGAATTAGTTTAAAAAAAGGTATTTTTTTTTTCTTGAAAATTTATGATTTCATTTTGTACTTTTAAATTGTCACACATTCCTTTTAGATCAAGAAAAACTATATTATATATATTTTTGTTTAGTTCTGTAGAGAGAAATAAGGACCACCTTTTTATGACCCTACTAAAATTTATAATATATAAAGTTTAATAAAATGTCACTTTTTAGGGTATTTATGAGAAAGAAAAATAAATATCTTATTTATAAGTTTGTCAGTCTGTCTATAATATTTTTAAAAAATTGTTATTTAATATTGTAAATTTCAATATAAATTATTAATATGAAATTTTAACAATTGAAGTGATTAGGATTTTAAGATTCTCTGTTAGGTGGCGTGTGTTATTCAAATATTAAAAATTTAAATGTAAATTATTAAATATTTAGTAAAATTGTTGAGAGCCCTCAAATATTAGTCCGGAGAAATGATAATCATTCTTTTAAAACACGTTTACGGACAAGATGGTTTATGCAACGGATTTCTACTGTCAATTTATACTGTAGCACATTGGCAAAAAGCTTAGGGTAAAATAGATGTAATTTATCATTCTAAGAATGTGAAAAATAGAAAACAGCTTTTGATAATAAATTCTAAATTCATTAAATCTCATAATTATGAAACTATACTAAAAATTACTGATGCTTGGGAGTTGGTTCTTTATGATTATTAAGAAATACTTTGTTTTAATATAATTATGTTATGTTGTTTGGTTATTTAAAATGATATTATATGAAATTGAAATTAAGTAGTCAAAAAATATTTTATATAATACATTTTTTGGGGTATTTTGGGTATAGAAACATAGGGTAAATATTTGATTATAATAAATAATATCTTTATTAATTTTATTTTTTATATATGGGCAAAATTACATTAATATTAACATAGCAGAGAAACAAAAAAGGAACACCTGCGTCCTAAAGGAAAATATTATTGATTTGATTGTGTTTTCATTTGTACTTTTTTTTAAAAATATCAAATTAAATAGAGATTTTGTATTTTTTTTATGTAAATAAATATGATAATGAGGGTGTAATATTTATTTTCTGTATTGAAAATGAAAGAAAAACAATTCTACATAAGTGCGTATTATGAAATAAATGTAAATATGTACGTACATAAATAAAATAAAAAGATTATTTTCGTATAATAATTTCTTTTTCAATTAAAATCTATAAATAAACATTGAAAATTTAATCTAATTTTTTATTATATTAAATGGCATTGAAAATGAAATTATTACTAAATTAAGATTAGGATAAATAGAACCCTAACAATCAATTATTGTATTTTCATAAATCTCTAGGTCTATAAGTACTAATTGATTTATTAAAAAAAACTTTCACAAGCTTTTCGGAAACGAAACAAATCCTTCTTTTCTCACGAATACATGACAGTGGTACTGAAAATGTTTTATTATTCCTAGTGTGAATTTGCAGCAATTTCTGCTTAATATAAAAATCAGTGACCCAGTGAATTTTTTACTTATTTATTCACCAAAAACAAGGATTAAATATTGTTATATCTAATTATAAAATCGTTACATTTAACTTTTAAAATAATAAAATTTGGAAGATGTATTTGTAGCTATAATTAAATGATTTTAAGTTCTGTTCGAGTATGAAAAATATTAGTTAATTAAAATTTCTGCAATATCCATATAACCCGTACTCTGTACGATGTCTATATTCTTTAAAAAGTTGTGTATTATTTGGATTAATATAATTAAGTTTAGATTACTACATACTCGATATTATTACCATAGGAAATTTTTTTAATTTTCTTTTTGTACAAATAAATGACATTTTTTTCACAAATAAAATGTCATCTTTTATAACATGTGTTCAAAGTGTTAAAAGTCAATATCTTCGATATATTTCTCAATAGTCCAAACCGAAATAGAAAAAAAATTAACCAAAATTTTGATATATTTCAATCTGAATGACAAAAAAAAAAAATTTCAATTTATTTCTATGTTATTTAACATAAATGGAAAATTTTTCAAATGAAAATATCTTAAACATGTCAAAATAAAATATGTGAAATATGAATATGAATGAATTTTTTAAAAAGTTTAAATAAATTTTGTTAATTGCGAACGCAAAACTTTAGATATGAAAAGTTTACGACTAAAAATCACTGAAAATTCCCATATTGGAATTATTTTATAAAACTAAAAAGAAAGATATGTCGATCATATATTGATCGATTTCAAGTACTTAAATATCGTTAATTTCTTCAAAATTTTAAAAAGCTGAATTAAATCAAATTACATATCTTTGTATGTAATTATCTTTAAATTATATTCCACCTTAAAGTATGGAATTTTATTGCAATAAAAAATATTGCACCTTAAAGTATGCAATTCTATTGCATATCCTAAATACCAAAAAACTGTTGCAATTATTTAGTATTAAATTGTTGCAATTAGTTTTGACAAAACAAAGCACATATATAATTTATATAAAATACATAATTTACATAAAAACGTTGAAAATTAATTAAATTTTTATATGCTGTGGTAGTATAGTAGGGAAGGTCGTGTCTTGGTGATTATTTGACAAAGAAATAAAATTAAATCCACTTGACAGTCATTTTTTTTGACACAAATTAATATTTAATGTAAATTTTATTTTATTTATAAAAATTTTTTAATAACAAATTAACTAAAATGTGAAAATAAAATTAATTATTAAAAAATTAATTATAGCAATAAATTCAGTTATTTGAAAATTTAATTTATTTTATTTTCTTCCGAATTTACAAAAAAATTATGCCATAATCATAATTTTGCCACTAAACCACAATTTCAATAAAAGTAATTTCATTAATGTTCAGTGGTCTTTGAAAATTTAAAATGTAAATATAAAGTGATTAATTTCCTTCCTTTATACATTTTACTGTTTATAGATTTACTTCTAAAAATACTGATTAATAATCATAGAAAGTTTGTATCTGTAAAACAGAAAATGTATCCGGACGAGGTGAAAACATAAACAACACCAAGTAGTAGTAAGTCAAAATTCACCTGATAACAATATTTTATTTAACCAAAACAGATTTAGAAAATTAAAAACTAATATAATATGTTTATGATGGTTTGCTGTAATTTGAAATATATAGGAGACAGTTGCAAAAATCGGATCACTTTTCATTTTCTAGCATTTATGTACAGAAATATTTAATAATTTTCTAAATATTTATTTAGAAAAAACCAAATAGTACACAATTTAGGAAATTGGTTTCTTAAATCGTTATGACTCCCAAAACTTAATGTTATGACAATTTATATATATTGACGTAGTACAATATAGGAAAATTGGTAACATATACAGCGAGGTTCAATTTAGGCAACTAAACTGAAATTAAAACTAACTACAACTAAAACTTAAAATGACAATAAATAAGTTTAAGTAAAACCAATTAACTTTTAACGTTGATATCATCTTATTTATAACATTTTTAACACAATCTCCTATCAATAGGATAACAATAATCTTATTTATAATTTATGGATAGAAGCAATGGTGTACAATTAAGGAAGTGATACGATTTCGTCGACAGTCCCGTAACAAAAAATATCCCCTCAAAAATATGAACATAAAAATCCAATACATACCTTATTTTCACCAATAAACAAAATTAAAACAAAAAAACAGAGAAGTAATTTTCTTGTATACGTTTTCTTTTTTCTTCTCTTATTTTTGTATTATTTTTTCCTATTGAATTAAATTTTATGATTATTTTATGATAAACCCGTAGTAATTTCATACAACATAAAAGTAGCAAAGTCTGCATAATTTGCTTTTCTTTTTATTTTGTTGCTTATTTTACTATGACTTTTTTGTTGTTGTTAAGAATTTATAATGCAAAACGATAAACACAGATACACACATTTATCTATATGCACAAAAACAACAAATTTTTTTTTTTTTTTTTACAATAGATACTAGCTAGTATTTATATAAAAATGAAGTTGTTTTTTTAGGAATTTTTCAAAACTGTTAAGCGCTTTACACTCCGTCCGTCCGTCAGTGTACAAATGTTTTAAACTTATGAGTTAACATGAACATAAAATATTGTACTATACATTGCAAAGAATATTCTATCAGATAAAGGTAGAAATTGCTTTAGGACTATCCGCTACGCTTTACCAAAACCAGTTTTTAATGAAAAATGGCAATTTAACATAGTAAATATTCGCCAGAATTGATAAAAGGACCCCACATTCGAAAGGAATTAAGTAGTAGAATAAAGTTCCTAAAGGTAGAGGCCACTACTGTGCACAAATATTTATAAATTATAATAATCTTTAAAATGTAATTGGATATCGGGCATATTGTGTACATAACTGATGTTCTATAGATAATAAAAGACTAGAAGTAAATACTAATTAGTATAGTTCTAGATTCCGCGGCCAGAGGTATCAAATTGCATTACACTTCAAAATTCAATTTCACACAGTAAAGATCCAAATCGACGTAAGAAGACAGTGGCCGTTTTCCTTAATTCAATATAATTCTGATGATGCGTTTGAAAGTTAAGGAAGCGTAAAATAAAATAAAAAGTTGAACACTTCTTGTTCTTGCCACTAGGTGCGCTATTCTGTAAAATATTAAAATGTAATACAAGTACTTTAATAGTACATATATTTATGATTGATTTTATATTGCATTATTTCAAAAAATCGCATACGTACGAAACTACTGCACAGAATAATTCTGTTGGGCGGCATTTTTTTACCTTATAATCCTTTTTAAAAACAATTTTGCACTTGTCCTTTTTTGTTGTTGTTGCTTTTTTTTTCGAAAAGCTATTATTTCTTTTTTGAAATTCGAAAATATTGTATATCTTTTTTTCTTAAAGTTTTAATGTTATTTGAAGATATAAAGCACGTAAAATTTTATATACAAACAGAAAAAAAAATAATAATAATAAAAAATGTGAAAAAAAATAAATATAAAATTTAACCTGACATCAAGAGGATATTTAATTTTATATTCAATTTTTTTTTGTTTTGTGTTTATACTACAAACCATCATCCAGGATATTTGATTATATATTTTGAAAGGGGAGCGCATGCAACAGCATCAAAAAATAAAAAACCTAAACCACATACAATAGGAATAAAGTTAGTCCGTCCTTTCTGAGGGGAGGTGTTCTTGTGTATTATATACAAGAAGGATTTATATTATGCACAAGTTATAAAGAAATATTCAATCTTGTAGATTATAGTAGAATATAAACATAAAAGAACATATCTTTATTTATTTAATTTTTTTTTGTTGTTGTATATGTTAATGTTTGATTTTAGGTTATGTGATGGATAAAAGAAAATGTTGAAAACTTGGTGAAATAGATTTTTTTATTATGAATTTTTAATATAGGGTATATTCGGTATTTTTCTTGTTGTTTTTCTGTAGTGATATCTATGTAGTTAAGCCTGTGAGGAATTAAGAAGAAGTCTGTCAAAAACTTGTATATGTGGTTTGAATACTATTTAGAGTGTACAGGCATAATATATCTGAATCAGAAACATGATGATATAGGTCACGTGTCACTGTGAGAGCAATTTTAAAAGGTATGACTAACTGAAATTTTAAAATTTAAGTTACTTAACAGTATTAGAACACTGCAAAATATCATCACAAATTTAATAATAAATACTCTCACAACATTCAGTTATTAATAAAGTGTGAGTTTGATCTCAATGAAGGGTTTAATATCTACTGAGCCTATTACAGTTTATCAATTAAAATGTTCTAAATTTTTGTAAAAGAGCTATCAAAAACTTGACATTTTTAATTATTATTTAAAATTTAACAAAAATTTTACAAAAATTTAGAACATTTTAAGTGATAAACTTTAATAGGTTCAGTAGATATTAAACCTAAATAATAATCTTATTACGGATCTTACAGAATCAAGAGGTTTTCGCAATGAATTATTATGCTTCGAATTTTCTTTAAAAAATGCATCACGACTCTTTTAATATTCGGATATCTGCTAATAACCTGATAAAAAAGTGTCTTTTTTGTGGCAATTTCATTCCGCAAAGACAACCGTGGATCCATAACGATATCACTTGCTGGATAAGGACTCTTGTGAAGTTACATCTCGAGAAGTAGCTGAGTTGTTAATGAGTAGGTCGAAGGATTTCGTTGATTCGATGGATAAACAATTCGAAGGATTTCATTGATTCAATGATTTCATTGATTCTCTACAGATTCTTCTTTCTTTGCAGTTTCTGCAGATATCAAAAGTGTACTTTAATTTTTCACAAATTTGCGAGCATTATGTTTGGCTTAGTATTTAACAAGTTCAAACAATGATAACCATTTAAATTTTTATAAAGCAAGTTGATATAAAGTGATTCAAATTCATTTGGTATGATGAAATATTTTACCAAATTACCTTACTTCTCTTAAATCTATAAACTAAGTAAAATTTTGTTTATTTTAATGCGGGTTTGTTTCGTTACCCAATTTTTTGTTATAAAAAAGAAACCAAATTAAATTCTTATTAAAAAATTACATTATTTTCCTTTCCACTGAATTTTCGATGCAGTTATTTGCTTTTCAGTGCAATAAAAGCATTGTGTAATTTCCGATTGAGTTATTTGCCCATATAGAAATTCAAAAAAAATATCCTTCGCTCCCCTATAACATTTTTAAACAATGATATTTATATATGTATGTTCACATGTCCTGTCTTTTTTTTTAACATGCTTCAGGCATCTACACTTAAATTACAGTGTTAAAAAAAAAGCTTGTTAAAAACTTTTCTATTTTTTTTTTTTTTTTCATGTTCTTTCGACAGATTTTTTCTTGTTCATTTTATTTTATTTTTTCCTTTTCTACTGTTTTCTTTTTAATTTTTATTTTTACATATTATATTAAATAATACACACATACACACGCTTACAAATTTATATTTAAATACAATGTATACACATTAATACGAAAAAAAAAAAGCAAAGTGAGAAAAAGTAAATGAGAAAAGTTCATATTAAAATAATAATGATAAACCAAAAAATACAAACTACACAACATCACGTCAAAGTTTATTAATTTGTATGAACGTGTTATACGTAAAATGTAAAATATATTTTATATACATGTTATGTTTTTCAGTTGATATTTTTAATTGTCCTTTACTTTTTATCCTTTTCAAAAAAAAAGTATGTATATAATTATGTTAAACATTTTTTGTTTTAAAAAAAAAAACTTTGAGAAAACTTGTATGTATTTATGTATATATATAATTTTAAGGAGCAATTATGACAATGAATTTCATTCAAAAAAGATTATTTATACCAGCAAACATTATAATAACAACAACAAGAACGATGACAATAAAACGACGTCGATGACAGTGAAAAATATGTCCTTAATAAAAATAATTAAAAATAAGATGCAACATACAACAATAACAAAAAAAATATTTAATATAAAGAGCTTAATATATTGTTTTAATTATTTCCTTATACGTACTTTAACAAAATAAAAATGGTACTAAGGAACATATATTTGACTAGTATACTTAAGGATCTTGGAAATTTATATTAAGTATAATGTGATACGAATAATGAATAACAAATTGGATTTAGTTATAATCGATGTTTCGAAATAATGAATAATTAATTTTTATATAATTAAATTTTTGAATAATTTTACAAAAATACAATTTGTTTTTGTAATGCAGAATATTATGTAATGCAGAATTTTTGTAATGCAGCGTATTATGTTAAAACATTATGCATCACAAAAACAAACTATATTTTCGTAATATTATTCAGAATTTTTTGAGGCAATTTCCATAGATAATTCGTCATAGAATTTGTAATTCTTTGCAGATAAGTTTCTGAATAGAAATTTTTAGTGAATTAATGGTTATAGGGATTTTAAAAAAATGTCTTATAGTTATAGCACTTTGCCATTCGTCTATATGTGAGTAAAATTATGATTTAGCATAGTAAATCTAATATTTCCTAGATTTGAAAATGTTTAGCTGGTTTTATACCGGTCTAAGGATTTTTTACTACCTGTTTATATCATAGATGTTTAGTCTATTTTATATACGAAATATTTTTTTTAATATAATTATTTAGACTTGTAGTCAAAAATCATATTATTAAATTTATTTAGAAGGTTCTTCAACATGCAGATATCTTTAAATTACACAACCAAAGTCTGAAACTGAA
The DNA here is from genome assembly GCA_963932195.1 of Empis livida. NCBI lineage: Eukaryota > Metazoa > Arthropoda > Insecta > Diptera > Empididae > Empis > Empis livida. Next base: position 1,450,487 of record OZ010649.1, read on the forward strand.
TTATTTGTCTAAATGTGGCTAGAATAAAGAAAAATTTATCTCAAATATTTTAACACTTTTTTTATGGAAAAAAATAAATGTTTAAATTAATTAAAAAATGAAATGAAAATAATTCAAGATTATAAATTTTTCTTAGTCATGATAATTTAATGATAAAACCAAAACTTTTTACCACATTTTTTTTCCAACTCGCTGTATGAGTAAATAAAAATGATTTTAAATTTTGTTAATTTATTATATTTTCTAATATGATTTTTACCTTCACTTGTTTGTGTATATATTACTATACTCATTTATATTATAATTTAGCTACATATTTACTAAATTACTTCAATTAGCTTTCTGTCGTGAACAGGATTTTCATTACCCTTTTTGCTGTTGTTAATAAAATATTTTGGTTAAAATAATTTTACGAGTAATAGTAATTTTTTTTTTTTTGTAAAACAAAAGTATATACATATATATTTTCGAAATAATTTACATAAAAGCATAAGGGATTAATTACATTTTTATATGGTGCGGTAGTAATGAAGGTTTTGTCTTGGTTTCTATATGACAAAGAACAAAAATTAAATTCACTTGTCAGTCATTTTTTGATAGACATATTAATATAAATTAATGTAAATTTTATTTTATTTATACAATAATTTTAGGGCTCTTCTGAGAACAGAAATCCATTATTTTAGCATTTTGTTGTTCGTTCGTCCGTCAGTAAACTTTTTCATAATTTGTTGCTAGACCATTTATTTCAAAAGTTCAAGAATTTGCTATTATATGCAGATAAAAATTACTTTAAGAGCATCCGGTACACGACGTAATTTCCAAAAACGTGTTTTTTTTAATGAAAAATTGTAATTTAACATAGCAAAAATTCGGCTAAAAGGGCGCATAGTTATAATAATTTTTAAGGTGTGATTTAAGATGGGCACTCATATTGAAATGATATTAGGAGGGTAGGTCAAATGTAAAATTGCGAAATCATGCGAAATATTCTATTTAATGAAAAATGTAGAGAAAATTAGTATTTGAAAAATTTATTAATGGACTTTAATCGAGTATTAAAATAGATTATCTTAATTGATTGATTTGAATTGTAATGATTTTTGTATTATTTATAATAAAAATTGTTAAAAATGAATTTAATTATATTGAAAAATATATTTGTTTATTTTGATTACACTTCCAGTACTCAAAAACTAGTAAACTAGTGATTAATTAAAATTTAATTAGTTCTATTTGATCGTTTAAACATTTTCTCTCTTAGATTATAAATATAAAAACATTTTCATCTTCACTACTTCAGAAAATGATTAATTTGGATTGTGGCGACTTAAAAAAAATTAAAAACACTCTATTAACAATGTGGTTATGAAATTTGAATTTATAACCAATAATATTGTAATTAATAAAAGTGTTATGAAACGTTGATGAGTAAATTAGTTATTTTGTCAAAATTTATTAATATAAAACTAATTTGAATAAATTTTATATAAAGAATTTAAATTTAAATTTTTTTGCAAAATATTTTTCATAAGAAATTTTTCTTTTAAAACCACAAAATATTAATTTACAAATATTATTAAATATTCATATATGTATACATTTTTCTCCCATAAACTTCACTTTTGACTATAAAATAAGAATTTTCTGTTTTTGTGCTTTTTATGTTAAGTTCATCTCGATATCTTGTATCATAAAATTAAATTAAAAAAGTATTTTCTTACATCTTACACACAAAAAGAAAATTAATATAAAACTTTTTTTTTTTTTTTTATAAGTATTAAATATAATATATAAAATTTTTAATATACCTAAAAATATATTTATATGAAAAGTGTATATAAAAACATAAATATTACCTTCAATAAATATTAATTTTAAAAGATAAATTTTTTTTTCCTGTTGAGTTAAACTGAAGTTTTTCTTTCTAAAAGACAACACAAAAAAAAACACATCAACTTGAAAAAAATTTTCTTGCCAATTCTACTTAATATTACTTTTCCAGTATAATAGAATTTTTCTTAGATTATATATAAAAATATTTTCATAAGAATTTCTAAAAAACATTCTTGAAGGACAATTTTATATATAAAGAAAATATGTTAAAAGTTAAAAGGAAAATGTATTTTTTTTAAATTTAAATCCTTGACCTATTTATTTGAAAAAGTTTTTTAAACTGTGACATAAGGTGTCCTTCTAAAATTTTCTTTTATATATATTAATATAATAATAAATATCAGTGTAGTTACTATAACTATAAATGCATTACAAAATATGAATAATTAATTAGAATATTTACTCTAGGTGATTAAATGATTTATGTTCTCTAATATATTTTATATATAAATTTAAAGGAAATATTTAATGTAGAGCATCCAATAATTTATTAATTAAATTGTTACAGAAATAAAGGGAAAATTGTTATAAATTATCAATTATGATTGATGATATAAGACTGAGAAAATTTGATATTTATAAGGTAAAATGAAATTGTTGTTTTATGTTGAATTTTATGGTGTACGTAAAAATTAGAAATAAATTATTTAGTAATAGACTAGGATATTCTTTATTTATATTATTTTAAAACGAAAATTATGTTTTTTGTAATACAATTTTCAAGATTTTTACACTGAAAAAAAATATCTTTTACCCCCAATAGAATTACTTTTGCTGCAAATTAATGGCGATTATTATAAACCGTATTATTTTTCGACGCTATGAAATGAATTATTTGGCTATAATTTTATTATTGTCAAATAATAAAATTATAGTCAACTATTCTACTACGCTATGTAAATGAATTGGATATATAACCAACTGTGGAACATTTAAACCGATAGTTGACAGTTCATGTATATCTAATTTGTGAATTTACTTGAAATGATTGACGCAGATTGCTTACTGCTAATAAAGTTTGTTCACATAATTTATTTTATTTAAAAATAATTATAACGCATTGAAAATTATTATAGAAATAAATTTGAATTAAACAAAAATTCGACACGATTCCGCTTTTACCGGAAAATTGGTTTTTGTTTTTGTTGCCAGTCAAGTAAACAGAATATATTACCTTGTTTTCTTTCTACGATGAAGTGAAAACAAGTTAAATAGTTAATCTAACTTTTTAGATTGTATTCGTCTAATCGAGAAAAAATTGGATATCATTGATTTTGACAATTTATAAATTAGAGTACGAAATATTCCTTAAATTGCTTAATTAACATTAGGACTAAAATCATGTACATCCGCATTACTGCAATAATTATAAACAATGGAATATTTTCATTGCATACGTTTCACAGATTAATATCTTAGATTTAATTTTAGTTTCAAGAATTCGAACTTATGCACTTCTTTTCACTATATAGCGACAACAATTTTTTTTTGCATTTTCTTTTAATTAATTATATTTACAATTAACTTTCTTCTATCTAACGAAATTAACCATGCAATACATATAATACTAGCAATTAATAAAATCCAACTAAAATCTAACTTCAAGAAATTTAAATTAAACGCTTAAATGTACATAAATTATCTGTCACACACTTAAATATACATAAATTTTCTGTCAAACGCTTAAATATACATAAATTTTCTACTTTGGAATATAAAAATGCTTTTGAAAATTTATATGCTTTAACAGTTTTTTTTTTGTTCTCTATATTTAAATTCAAGAGATTAAAGTGTTTTTTTTTTTGCTTTTGCTAATTTCCATAATAAATAAAATTCTTTTACAAGATAAGATAAATATACTTGAATTTTTTCATTTCATCTACTTTTGTAGCTATAAGAACAACTACACAACAACAACAAAAAAAATCACCTTTTTCACTTTATTATTTTTATGTTCTGTACACAAAGACAAACATTTAAGCATTTTAAAAATTATGTAGCTATTAAAAAAAAAAAAAAATTATTTGTTTATTATTAAATTTCAAATGCACTGTAAATATTGAAATAAAAATAAATATATGTAGTTTTATTATTTTTCTAAGATGTGAAATTTTATAGTTAATTAGAATTTTTCTATAACACTAAGCTAAATAAATTCATTATTTTATTATGCAATTTTCTTCCAGAAGTATTATTTAAATTCTGTCCTCGTTTTTAAGAAAAAAAAAAACAATAATATAATTTAAATTTGCACACTTTTCAAAAAGGACTTAAACAATTTGCTTATTTTCAAAGAATAATACGAAATTATAATATTGCATATCTTTAGGCTAAAGCTAAAATATATATATAACAAACTAAACATTTGATAATAATATTTAATAAGTATTAATAATATCATCTCCTAGTTATTGCATACTTTTAGGTCAAAGTTTAAATAATTTAAGGCTTAACTAATATTAGAAAATAAGTTATATTAAAAAACTGAATTATGATAAAATTTTAGACCAGATTATTTATAGTGTATTCAGAGTAAAATTTTCAATGTTTTTGTGATTAAGTGAATTAAATGTTATTAACTGATTTATGGGTATATAAATATTGATTCACTGATTTATGAATATATAAATATAATGCTTAATTGGATAATGTGGCTCACATCCGTTTTAAAATAATCATTAAGTGTTCATTTGTTAAAATATAGGGCTGTGAGTTAATCTTTTTTTTTACCAATTTTTTCACTTAACACACTGTGTTTGACACAAATACCCTAACCGATAATATGGTTTCAATCTACTATGTAGACGCATAAGAAAATATAATTTTTTATGGTTCTCTATAAAAGAACTAAATTGCAACATTTCCGAGACACATATTCTTTTATCAGTTTTAAGTTCAAATTTTGTTAAATATATAAACCCTTTCTGTTTATGTTACTAAAATATGTTACCCAATTAAGGATTAAATATGTAAATTCCTCAATATTGAATCTTAATTAGATTATTTGATTTAATGTTTTTATCTTTAATTCATATCAAACAATATTGGTTAATCCTGAAAATATCTTGTGAAAATATTACATTTATATTATTTATTGAAAAGAAAATAATTTCAAAATCACCCAAAAAAAATATTTATTGATTATAATATAAGAATAATAAATTGTTTAACACTTTACAAAAATATCCTTTTTTTGGGGTAAAGAATTTTTTTTTGTTTTTTTAAATTACTTTGGGTCCAGTTTATAAATTATTCTGTTCAGAAAATTTCTTTAGCTAAACAAATTTCATATACAGCTATGATTATTTTGTGAAAATTGGAAATTCAGAATAATAAATCTGTTAAACAAAATTTATTGAGAAATTTTTTTGAAGTTTTTAAATTTTTAAATTATTAATTATTAAACTGAAATTATTTAGTAATTGTGTTTTAGAAAATGAACTGATAAGAAGTAAATTTTGATGTGGACAGTACTGTTTGTTACGAAGACCAAATCGTGAAAATTATCCAATAAGGTTTACTACTTTAATTAGTTTTTATTCTAGCAATTTCACTTCCAGATTGTAGGAAATTATTTGGCATGAAAAAAAAATTGTATTAGTAATATTTTTGGTTAGTACCTATTCTCGTACTTATTTTAGATGCAATCAAATCATCTGTCAAGTAAAGCTATTCTGTTATTGGAGCCATCCAAAAAATAACTAACACACTTAAAGTTTTACCAAATTATACCTAAATTCATTTAAAATTTTACCAAATACTAGAAATGCAACAGCATTTGTACCTAGCTGTTTTTTAGGCATTTCTGTTTATCTTCAGTGACATTCAGTGATAGCTGTATATTTTTGAACTGAAATATGGATTATTGGATAACAAATTTTCTGCTAGAATGTTTTGTTTGATATTGTTTTAGGATGCTTTTTTTTTACGATTTCTAGCAGTTTTTCAAACTCCTTTTTTTATTTATATGTGTTACAGTCATTTTTTTAGCAACCCTGTTCATATAGTTGAAGGTGAAAATGTTTACCATTACAAAGAACAATTCTGTCGTTACCTGGTTTGAGGGGAAAAATAATATTTTTAAAAAGTGTTCTCATTAAATTTTCTATTTTGACGTGTAAAACAAATAAATGAATTACATTGAAAATGATGTTAAATATCCTTTGAATATAAAAAAAAAATATATATAAATAAATAATTAAAAATTGTAATTAATTATAATGAGAATTTTGTATACATTTTAAAAATCTTTTTTGTTTTTGGTGTAAATGAGAAAAAAAAAAGAAATAATTTTTAATTTTCATTAAATCCTTTTTTTGTTGTTGTTGTGTTTTTTTGAACCATCACATTAAATAATTAATGAAAATTCTTTAAATCTCGTATGTGTTAAAAACAAGCACACAAAACAAGAGGAAAATTTTACCTGTAACTTTAGTAAATATAAAATTTATTTACATTATCCTTAGTACCAGGATCTGATGATTATTTGCATATTATATATTATAAAAGTAGGTCAAAGTGAACATGTTTTTTTTTTATTCAAATAATAATAATAATATTAAAAAAAAAAAAAAATTTATATTTTTCTGCTAAAATATCCTTGAAGTTTACTTTATTTACTCATTTTTATATTTTTTGCATATCATCAAATACGTTATTTTTTTTGGTGTTGTTATTGTTGCTCGTATCCTTGCATATAACCGAAAAATATGATAAAGAAAAAAGAACTATGTTTGTGAATAGTTTTTGTTATAGAAAAGAAAATGACGGGAAAAACTGATCTCTCATATACATTTTATATAGAGAAACTTTAAGGATTTATATTGCAGCCTTGATAAAATAAATGATTCGTTGAAAAAAAAATATACCAATATAAAGTTTTCAAGGAAATTATTTTTTATATTAAGAGAAAAAAAAATAAAATAAGATAAAAAATATAAAAATTTTCTTCATATTTTTTTTATTTTTTTGCAAATAAATATTTATTAGTTTTTAATTATCCGGTTTTTCTTGGTTTTCTTTTTATGTTTTTTTTTTATGTGTATATTTACAGAAAGTTTTCAAGGTCCCCATGAAAAAAGATTATTAAATCAATTATTAGGATCATATAATACATTAGAAAGACCAGTTGCAAATGAATCAGAACCATTAGAGGTAAAATTTGGTTTAACATTACAACAAATCATTGATGTGGTAAGTGATGGATTTTACAAAATATTAATTAAATTATTATATTATTTTTATTATTAATTACTTAAGTTTATTTATTTTTTTAATTGTACAGGGATTTTCTAGTTTTTTGGGGGGTGCAGTGTTAAATTAATTGGTTTAGGAATAGAAAAGAACATTTGATTCGTGAAAAAGGTTTAAAATTAATAATTTACAAACAATACGATACTATATTAAAAAAATTAAATTAACTTTACGCAGCCACAAAACATATTTTGACTTTGATATATATACTATACATACTTTATTTCTCACTATTATTTCAAATTTACATGGTTACGGATAGTCGCTGATATTTAAATAGTATCGTCTGTCAATGGTATATTGTAATTCATTAGACATATGTTAAAAAAAATTTACAGCACTTCTTTTTATATCTAATCGCCAGTGCTATGTCAGTCGTAATACAAACTATTGGACTTTTTTTCATCCTTGACATGGGTCTGTGACACTTTAAATTAATTAAGTTCCAATTATACTATAATCGATAAATTTGAAATACCCTGTACAGTTTACAAAATTTTAATTTTAATTTATTTTATATAATATCTTTTTTTTTAAATAATTATTAAAATATAATTCTTCCTTAAATAATATTTTTAAAAACTAAATAATTAATAAATAAAAAAATTTAAATCGTATTTTTTTTTTCTTGGTTGGTATTAATCGCCATAAAAATGAAGTTTAGTTATTTTAATAATAAAAAAAAAAATATGAAAAATAATAATTAAATATTTTAAAATAAAAATAGTAATTTACTTTGGTTTTTTTTCACAAAATATAAAAATAAGTAAGAAAAACATAAATTTAAATCTTTTTATGATTTTTATTTATTCAATGTTTTTAATAAAATAAATAAATTTATTTAATAATTTAATAATTTTGTTATTTTTTTTTTGAAATATATAAGAAAATAATTTTTTTTGTGAATATAATACTGCGTTATATATTTTTTATAGGATGAAAAAAATCAGATTCTTACCACGAATGCGTGGTTAAATTTGGTAAGTGACATGTACCCGAATAAAACAAGCGACGATTTTTTTATAAAAATTTCAAAAAAAAAATATATATAAACATAATTTTTTTATAAGCACACTGTATAAATATATTTATTATATACAAAATATATAAAAAATTACATTATATATATTTATAACTATTTTTTTTTTTTATTAAAAAATATATGCTTTCAAATTTATTGTTGTATCTGACATAAACATAAAAATATAAAAAAAAATATCTGCTGTCAAATAAAACAAAATTAAATTTAATAAATAATAAAAATAATACTTATTTATATTTTAAGTTTATTTTAATATTAATTTATATTTTTTTTGATAATTTTATAAAGTTTAATTTCATTTAAAATGTCAGTCTTACCTTAAATTAAATTGTCATTTGTGACATTATATAAAAATAATATGGTTTTTTTTGACAGCAACTGTCATTTTTATACAAATTATTTGTACAACGAAATATATCATCAAAACTATTTCATTAAATCATATTAAATAAAACTTTTTCGTTCATATTCGTTAGAAACTAATTCATTCATTCTAATTCTAAGATTTATTTAATTTGCAATAGAATTGAAATACTGAAAAGTAATTTTTGACAGCGAAGTTTAAGTTTGTCGTTACAAGGCTGTGCTTAACGATAGAAAATGTCTAATTAAAAATATAATAAAATTTGAAATTGTTGAAGCTATATATTATATAAAAATTAGCAATGCTTTTGTTGTAAATTTTACAATTATTGTACATATTAGAAATTATTAATTCTAAAGTTTCAGAATTAGTATTATAAATTAATTTATATTTTAACTAGATATTGAAATAAACATTAAATTTACTTTAAAAATTTCATATTTCAAATTAAAATTAATCTAATAAATGTCCACTTTACTATAAAATTAATAATTGTAAATTATTGATTATCATTTTCCAATTGGGAATACTTTTTGGAAAATGAACCAAATACTTTTTGGAGAATGAACCAAAGAATGAACCAAGTATTGAATTGAAATCTAGGGTAAAAATTCCAGACTAAAAACTCGAATTTGGAGTAAATTGTCGAAATTCACTAAATTCACAGAGTAAAAACTTGAATTTGGAGTAAATTGTCGAAATTCACAATAATGTGAGAAGTAATGTAAAAATTTATTACTACGTAATTTGTTTGTGAAAAAATGTATTCTCTCGGATTTTAATCAATTTTCAAATTAAAAAACTTTAAATTAATTTTTTTCTGAGAAAACAAATCGTGTGTAGAAATTTCTGAACAAACAATCTCACCAACTCATAGGAAAAATATTTGATTTATTGAATCTGTTCTACATTCTTTGAAAGCCCACGCATTAGTAAAAAAAAAATGGTTAATAATTCTTAATAAATTATGTATATTCCAATTGATTTCAATATAAAAATTATATTTGACTACATAAAATATGTTATAAAAATTAAATTGACGAAAAATATGTTTTCAGTCCAGTTTTTTATTTATAGACCAAAAAAATGTAAATATTAATATTTAATCTGTTACTAATATATATATATTTAGGACAGTTGTTTCCCACAACCCAAAATTAACCAAATATTCTTATCTACATCTTCTGAAAATAGATCGGAAATTAATATTTTAATCTTATTCAATAAGAAAAGTTATATGTCGAAAACATAAAATAATAATTTAATTAATAATTACTATTAAATTGTAATTAAATAAATATAAATTACAGTCTATATTTATTCAAATTAAAATAATTGTTTATAATTAAATATATAGTAAATTTTTAAACTAAAATATCTAAAATTGGAAAAATTTGTTTAAAGCTTATTTTGTTTTTACACACAAACCAACAAAATATTATATACAACAAAAAAAATGACAGTCACAAGCGATTAAAAGAAAATTTTCATTCAACAAAATTTCTCACAAAAAATTATATACATATTTTATTTGTATATATATATACAAAAATACATTCATAAACATCCTTCGAATCCTGTTAATATTTTCTATATTATTTTCTTCTTTTTTTTTTTTTTTACTAATACAATTTAATGAAAAAAAGCTTTCAGATTGTCGTTATTTGGGTTGTTGTTGTTGTTGTTGCGTAAAGCCTAAATGTATGTAAACCAATTTATATATACAAAAAAAAAATACAACATTTCTCTTTACTAAGTAATACAAGAAGCAAACTTTTGTGTACCTAAAATATGCCTCCAGCTTTAGTAAATATTGTTAAATTTACTCTCAACTCCATTATTAACACTAAGAAAATAAAATTATGTTCTACGTCCCCATCTTCTGAACCTCATTTATGTTATTTCTTCTAATTTTCTTTTCAATTTAAATATAAATGTCTGACAGTTTAAATCTTTTTTCTTTTTTTGCAAACAAATTCAATAATCTTGGAAAATTTTATTTTATTTTTTGTTTAGGATTATCATTTTATATTTTGCGGTTCATATTTTGAGATAAATTTTTATTAATATTAGTTAAATTTGTTTTTGATTGAAAATTGGTAAAAGTATATTATTATTATTATTATTATTTGCATATTTTTAGGGAGTTATTTTAATATTTATTTTTATTGATTATATTATTTTTTAAATTTGGAAGAAGTTAGAGTTTATTAACGAAAAAAAATGAATAAATAAAATATTCAAAAAACTTGAAACAATTTTTTTATTTAATTTGACGGGTGGAAGATGATTTATGAAATTATGAACTAATTCCTTGAATAGAATTAACATAATTCTTTGGGTTGTATTAAAATAAAATATCTTAATTTAAAGTTTAAGTATTTTGGTTAAAAATACTTAGAAATTTTTAAAAATTGTAATGCTAAACTTGTAATGGTTCATTAAAGTTGAACCATTTTTATAGTAATAAATAACATTTTATTATTCTCATTGGCCATATTATTCACATAAAAGGACAAAACTAAATTTATTTACAAATTCTTTGAATATTTTGAAAATATGCTCAAAAATCGTAATCAGAGAATATAAATAAAATAATATATTAAAGAGCAATTTATTTAAGAGATTATGCTTTTAGTAAATTGCATACTTTCAGGCAATATTCAAATTAATCTAATCAAAATTACTTAATTAAATAAGAACTGGACTTAAATAAATCATATATTTAAATTAAATTTCTAATTTCGAAAATGAATATAATTTTGTGTAGGTTTATTAATTATATTTCTTTTTAAATTTTGATACAATTTTTTATTTATTTTGCTTATATTATTTGTTTAATTTATATGAATTTAATAATAAAACTAATAATTTAATTTAAACTATAATAAATTTAAAAAAACAACCATAAAAATTTATAAATTAAAATATATAGACTTTTATATATATTTAGAATATGAAAATAATATAAATTAAAATGTGAATTTCTGCCACTTTCTGCTTGCTAAAAATATATTTTTTTTTTTTTTTAAATATTAAAACATATATAATTAAATATATATTTTTTACACAAAAATTTTTTTTATCGTGTTTTTTTAAGTGTGTCGCTAAACAAAAAATTTTGTAGCTGGGTACATGTCATACGGGAATATGTTGCATGTGATAATAAAAATATATTATTGTTAATATTATTATTATTTTATTTATTATAAATAAATTATTTGGTTTTTTTTTTTTTTTTTTTTGGAATTTTTAATTATTATTTATTATCTAATTTAAAATTGAAAAAAAAGAAATTTATTTTATCAAATTAAATCTAATGATTTTAGAATTTTTTTTTTATTATTATTTTAATGCAATGGAAAATAAAGTTAATTCATTTTAATATCATTAAATTAGTATAATTTCTGTATTTCTTTAATAAACTTTATAAAACAATTTAATTGAAATTTATATTTCACATTTAAAATTTAAATATAAATACAATTTTCTCAAATTCTCTAATAAATTAACTTCAAACCAAAAATTGCATACTTTTAGGCTATGGGAAAAATTATATATTAAATGTTAATTTAATGATATTAAAGTAGTTTTTTTTATGTTATTTTTTTTTTAATATTAATTTTGAAAATTGAAAAAAAAAAAATATTAACAAAAAAAAATGTTTGTAATCCCGGGGTTTGTTGATATTAAATGTCATTGTTTCTGTTCTTTTTTTTTTTATTTGTCTTGATTATGTTGTAGGACGAGAAGAATCAACTGTTAATTACAAATCTTTGGCTTTCCTTGGTAAGTTTAAAAACAAAAATTAAATAATGAAAACAATAAATTAAAATTAAATATAAAAAAAAAAATATAAAAATAAAAAAAAAATAAATTTGTATATTTACACACACGGCATATATTTATATATATATATTTTTTATGTTATAAAAAGATAAACTTGTAATTTAAAAGTTATTTTAAAAGTAAAATAAATTAAAATTTTCTTATTATTATTTTAATATATCTTTCTATAAAATATATATATTTCTATCTAATGTTGTAGAAAATTAAAATTTATTAATTAAAAAACAAAAAGTATATTAAATTCACGTTTCTCCTTCTTTCATAATTTTTTTTTTTTTATTGTGCATTTCAGTAAAACGTGTAATAATTTCATTAATATCATCTATATATACAAATTATGCTCTCAATTATTGATCAATTTTATATTTTATGTTTTAACCATAGAATAAGTAGTAGTGGAAATGTCGGAAAGAAATATATTTATTCAAGTTTATTTCTATATTTGTCTATTTTATTTATAACCCGATTTGTCAAAAAAATATCAAAACACATAGATGAAAATAAATTTAGAAATTTGAATTCTAAACTATTTAAAAACACAAATTTTATTATGAAATTTGATATTTTTTAATTAACATTTCATAAAATGGCATTGACATTTTGAGGAGTGCTATTAAGGAAAGTAATAGTCTTGGTTGGCCATTTTATTTGTCAAAAAAATATTTAGGACACTTTCAACCATACTTATTCTATGGTTTTAACAAATTCCGATTATTAAAAAAAATAATAGCTTCAAATTGTTGACATTCAACTTTTTTAAAGTAATTTTTAAATTAAATTATTATTGTATTTGTATAATTAATTTTGTACTACAAATACTAATTTAGCACAGGTCCTGTTCAGTAATATTCGATTTATTTTTAATAATCTGGAATTCTGAAAATACAATAAAGCTGCCAAAATGTGGCTCTTATTTATTTTGATCAAATTTCAATGCTAAGTATGGTCTAGCAACAATTTAAATTATCTATAGTCAATCAGACTTACGAATAACCAGCAGAATATTAATAAAAAAAAAAAGAATTTCGATTTCTCAGAGAAGCTATAAAAATTTCATAAATATTTATTTCAAATATCTTATCGATTGTGTAATAAAAAAAACGTAAAAATGTTTAATAATAAATTAGTTGTTGATAAACAATCATAAATGTCACACATTACCTTATAAAATATAAATAAATGATTTTCTATTTGATTTTTTTTCATCCTTGATTTTTATACATACTACATTTATCATATAAATGATCTTTCATTAACGTTTTTTTTTATGTTGAAAACATTGATCAATGTATTATACGATATAAAAAATTAATAAATATCAATAATATTTTATATCATATGATGAATGAATACAAAATATTTTATTTGTAATTTTTTTTATGTATTTGTAATTTTTTGGACAATATTTAAGGATAATTTTAAATGATCGTATAAAATATACCCAATACATTAATATATATATAATTAACTTATACTACGATTACACAAATTTTTGTGTAATGACCCTAAAATATTATTTTTCTTTTAAATATACTTTTTATTAATGTTATGATATTTAATATGAATTATATTACAAATTAATTAAGCATTATTTTCATGATTTTCTTTTTGATTGTACAAATATTATGACTTCAGTACTAAAATATTTGTTAATATAATTTTATAAGGAAAAAGAAAAATACAAATCATGTTTATTAATTATATCCATTATAGTTAGTAATCCTTACAACTTAACTAATTTCGCAATTAATGGTTATATGATATTATAATAGAAAAATGATATCGTTGAAAAAATATTAAATATAGTGCATATTTTTAAAGCATTGTTTTAATCGAATCTGATTGTTGCACGCTCTAAACAGTTGTAAAATCAATTCTGGTGATGATTTTTCATTACATTAATATAATAATTTATGTATCAATAAAGCAATTTTGAAATATTTATGAATTTTAATTTATTCTAAATCAATTTAACACCAGTTAATGTTTACGTTCATTATATTCAGCGATAATATACCAGAGTTTATGAACAGACAGATGACTTTGTCTTAAAAGATAGTTTGTTTTTCAAAAATGATTTGAAATTTATTACTGACCTAAAATTTTTGGACTAATTTTGTTTTAAATTTCCACTAGAAATCGGCTTTGTATATTCTTGTTTTTAATTAAAAACAATTATTATTTTGAATACATTTAAGCAATTAAATGCATTTTTATAATCAGAATATTTTATATGGTTAATCATTAATCAGTTTGACAGATTAAAATAAAATATCATAATTTAAAGTTTAATAAGTTTTTTTGGTTAATTTGAATAAAAAGATAATTGATTTGCCTAGAAATTTTTCAAATTTTTAGTGTAAATGCACATTAAAGTTGAACAAACTTTGGAAAAGTCTAATTTTATAGTAATAAATAAACTTTTATTATTATCATTGGCTATATTATCCACATAAAAGGACAAAACTAAATTTATTTACAAATTCTCATATTTAAACTCAAAAATGATAATCAGAAGATACATAAATAAAATAGTATACACTCATCCCTCGCTTTACGGAAACAATCCGTTCCTGAAAAGTTGTCCGTAAATCGAAATTCCGTAAATCGAGTTTTTTTAAAATGTTTGAAACTATGTACAAATGTGTATGCAAATTTTTTATTTTCCGTAAATCGGTCGTTGTTTGTTTAGTTATCATTCTGGAAATCCAAAAAAAAAAAAAAAACTGAAATATTGTAAAATGCAAGGAGTACTAGGTCAGCTTAATATTTTCCGTAAATCGAAATTTCTTTCCGTAAACAGAAACCAAGAATTAATTTTTCAATTCCGTTATAGCGAAATTCCGTAAATCGAGTTTCCGTAAAGCGAGGGATGAGTGTATTAAAGAGCAATTTATTTAAGAGAATATGCTTTTAGTAAATTGCATACTTTTAGGCAATATTCAAATTAATCTGCTCAAAATTACTTAATTAAATGAAATTGAACAGGACTTAAATAAATCAAATTTCATTTCCAGTATTTAAATAAATCAAATTTAATTTCTTGTTTGACTATTTGACAGATAAAAATATTTATAAATCATCCCTAAAATTATACACTAGATTTTCAGTTAACAATTGATGATAATTCATTATCCTTTTGCATATTAAGAGTATACATTAATAATCAATTAAGTCGTTTTCACAATTTATATTTAAAAAAATGATGAAAAATATGAATTAAAATGTTGTAAATTTGTTTTCATTGCATCTTCTTAGGCGAAAAAAGAAATTTAAAATAACACTTTTCTTTGCATTTGGATTTACTTATAATTATTTTTTTTTTTTTTTTTTTTTTTTAGTATAGATTTTAAATATAAATTTAATAAAAATTCTTAAATAGTAATTTTTACTTTGCTAACCTAATTAAAAATTGTAGCTACAGTAATTTCTTTAATTAATATGCATTTTATAGTTAAATTTAAGTATATTTTAATACAATTTTTTTTTTGTTTTACACAAGAACAAAATTCCCCATTTCACATACCAATTACAAAGTGTATGTACTTTCCTAAATTTTTTAAAATTGTAAAAAATTTTTTTGCGGTTCAAGAAAGTAAATTAAATTTTATTTTAAATCAGATTTATAAATCAGATTTTTAAAATTGCATAATTTTTGGAGTAATTTAAAATACTGTAGACTAATTTTATTTAAATAATTTTTCAATATAATTCAAATTATTTTTAAAATATTTTTATTATTAATTTTTTGAATTAATTTTCATTTTTTACACACTATAAAAAATAAAATCATTAAAAAAAAAGAAAAAACATAAAAACCACAAAAATCATAAGTAGCCGTGTGTGTTGATAATTTTTTTTTTGTTAAAAATATATAAATTTTTTGATTAAATAATCTTAATATTTAAATTATATAAATAATAAAAACATATATTAAAATCCTATTTTCAAAATTATTAATTTGATTTTAATTTAAATATTGAAAAATATTTCTTTTTTGTTTTTTGATATTTAAATTAATTTTTTAATTAATAATTTATTCCTTTAAACTCCAAATTTTTTTTTACAACAAAAAATTTATAAATATATAAAATAAAAGTTTCTAAATATTTAATTCATAAAACTATATATAATTAATATTTTTTATACTAAACAAAATTCATTTAAAATTTTCAATTCGATAATATATATTTAAAAAAAATAAAAAAAAATTAATTCCCATTAAATAAATCTTTATCATATTCCTTAAAAAAATCACCAAAGAATCCAATTTTCAAAAAACAAAGAACCCGGACAGGACATTGGCTTATGTGACTTGTGATATCAATTTTATGAAATATGTTTATGCATGACTGTGAAAAGTATTGAATAGCTGAAATAACTTAATAAATAATTTTGCATTATACATATCTAAATAATTAATAAGCAAAAAAAAATAAAAATAGGTATTTTTAAAAAATATAAATAATATTGCCTTAAAATATATTTTATTGATTAGCTTTTTCAAATATCTTAAGAATATATAAATTTTCCTAAATAATATAATTTATATGAAACGCCTAAAAGTATGCTACGATAAATCTATTAAGGTAAAACCACCTAAAAGTATCCTTATACAAAGTATATAATACCAACAAAAAAAAAAATCATATAAAACGCCTTAAAGTATGCTACGACAAATTATATTAATACTGTATAAAAACGAAACGTCTTAAAGTATGCTACGAAGTAATTCTATAAAAAGGCAATATTATTTTGTATAGAAATTTTATAATTTTAATAAATATATTATGCTTTAATGTCTATATTTCTTATTTTATATTTTTTTTTCTTATGATGATGTACATAATTTATGATATTTAATGCTCATGAATAGAAATAATGTAGTTGCTTTTCGTAATAAATTATATATTAAACTTTTTCTATTTTATCGAATTCATAAATAATTAGGAAAATTATTTTACCAAAAAAAAAAAAAAAACACAACACATACACACTATTTTATTTTTGAAATTATATACATATAAAAAAAACAACATATACAAATACATTTTTTATATATAAAATATATAAAAAAAATTTACAGAGTGCTATATAAATATATTATTTTTCTTATTATATAAATTTTAATATTTTTTATCTTTAGCTTAAAATATACAAAATAAATTATTAATTAAAATTTTCTAAAATTTTACAATTCACATATAAATCAACTACGTACCAAAAAAAAAAAAATCATCACATCACAAAATACCAAAAAATAAAACCCTAAAAAAATCTTAACTTAATTAACAAAAAAAAAAATAAAAAATTAAGGAATGGAATGATTATAATTTACGATGGAATGATTCAGATTATGGTGGAGTTAAAGACTTACGTATAACACCAAATAAACTTTGGAAACCAGATGTTCTTATGTATAATAGGTAAATTATTGTAAAATATTAATAAATCTTTTATATATATTTTTTTATATATCTGAAAGTAATAGGTAATAATATATAAACTCTTAATCTTAATTAATATATATATATCTACTATATATACATAAAAGTTAATAGATGTTTCTTAACAAAATATAATTTGTATTTTTGTATAAATATTTAATTTACAATATAAATCAACGCATAATATCTAAGTACATAATATAATAATTTTGAATGATATTTATGTATATTTCAAAAGGGATTTTAATAATATTTTTCTATAATATATTAATGGTATGTTTTAACGACATCATTCAACATACAAATTTATTATAAATCATTTTAAATCATTTTAATATTACATTGTTGTATTAAAATGTTGTAAAAAATGTTTAATATTTTGATTTTTAAAAATTATTTAAATATTAAATTTTCATATTTCTGATTTACGTTATTTTACATATTTTATTTTATTACTTTCTATAGGGAAATGAATAATAATAAACCAAAAAACCAAAAAAAAAAAACAAATGAAGTTTTTCCAAAAAAAAAAAACTTATATAAATTTTTCTTAATAATTGAACATTTTCGCCATTACATATATGAGTATGTAAACATAATTTTTCTTTTTTTTTAATAATACAGAATGAGAGACCTGGGTAGCAAGAAAAACTATTTGAATTACTTAACTTTTTTAAAATACTAATTAAGTGTGAAAATATTTTAGTGGAAAATGTCATACAATATTATTGTAATTCAAAATGCTATAGCTTAGTGTACAAAACTACCATTCAACCCTGAAGATAACCATGTTCAATAATTTAACAAGTTTCTTTTTGACAGATTTTTATATATCCACGTAAACTATTTAAATTTAAAGGTGCACTATTTTATTTATTGTATAATAATTCAAATAAAACAGTTTTTGTTGAGCAATAAATATTGCATTTAAAAAAAAAGTATTTTAAGTAAAATTAAAACTACCAAAACTTTGAAACATATTTTATTGAAAATCGATTTAAAAAATAAATAGTTTTTTAAACAAAAATCATTTCCTTTTTCCACCATTTTTGTGTTTACTTTAGTTTCAGTGCCAGATATTTTCAATTCATTGTTACAATTGGCAAAATGTCAATATTTTTATTTTCCACAATTAATAGGTATAATTTCAGTGGGCACCAATAATAATTCAAATCTAAAAACCATGTTTAATTAAAAATGCTTTAGTGCCAGTTTTTTCAAAAAAAAAAAAAAACAAACAAACTGGCACACACTATTCATTTTATTTTTATTTATACAATTTCAGAATTTTTTCACAAAAATACTTTGAATATTTGTTGGTAAATATTCTTATTTCCAACTCTAAACATATAATTTGCGAACGGAAAGAAATATTTATGTAAAAAAAATATGTAATCTCTGAGCTAAAATTTTTCCATTAAAATGTTAATACGACTATGGTATTATGGGGGTTTTCATTATTTTATGATGGTGCTAACATCTTGGCACTGTCGTTTATTTATTTATTATATTTTTTTTATCATTATTATTTTACCATTTTCTTAAATTTTTTTTTTTGTATTTTTGTTTTTGGTGTGTTGAAATACAACCATGTAATATTAAAGGTGACAAGAAAATATTTTTTTGTTACTTAGACAATTTTATTGCGAGTTTTTTGGTATTATTTGCACATTTGTATAAGAATTTACAACATATAATAAAGTTTTTATTAAGTAAAATTGTATTAAAGGACTTTTTCAGGTAAGAAAAACATATTTTATATTATAATACTTTTTTTTATATTATTTTTATTTTGTAATTATAATTATTTATTTATATATATATATTTCTATTATAATAATGTATATTTATATGTTTTTTAATTTAATTTTTAATTTTTATATTTCGTTAATTATTTCGTAAAAATTAAAAAAAATAATTTTTTTTTATGCTAATTACTATCTTTATTAATATATATATATATGTATATATATAAAAATATACATACTATGTATATTTAAAAAAAAAATATTTAATTTAATTCTTAATTTGGTTAAATATTTTATAATTTTTTGTTTGATTTTGTTGAAAATATATCATTTATAAGAGTAGTTTTACACGCTGTGGTCTAGTGGGAAAGTACATTGTCAGCTTGCCGTTGATGTGGGCCTCACATTATTAATAAACTTTATAATAATATAAAAAAAAATATTAAAAACTTTTTTTTTCTAAACCAAAAAAAAAATGTTTAAAAAAAAAATTTTTTAACTAAAAAAAACCAAATTATTTAAAAAAATTTAAACCAACGACATTCAAAAAATGAAAAACAAAATTATTTAAAGTTTAAAAACAAAAATTGGTTTAACAAGATATTCATTGAAAATAGAAATGCTTATTTAAAAATTTATAGCATAAAAATATTTAAAATATATGATTTAAAATGATGTTATATCTTGGTAAACTATTAAACCAAAAAAAAAAAAACGTAAATCAAATCCCTCAAATAAAAAATAATAACTTTTAAAACTAAGTAAAAAAAAAAAGTCTGGATTACATTACATTGTACAAAATTGGATTATAAAGTTTAAAGAATGAATTTAAAATGCAAATAATGAATAATTTATTTAACTATTAGATTTATGCTTGGTATAAATTTAATTGCCTTAACAGAGGCACATAATCTTTTTTTTTTAAAAAAACTTTTTATATTATTTCTAATTTCTTCAAGAGTTATTACATAAAAGTGTGTTCTTTTAATAAGCAATAAATCAAAATTCTCTTCAGTTCTACAATTATTTTAAAAGATTTATAATCCTAAAAGTATGCAATATTTACTTCATTTATAAAATAAAAAGATGTGCTATTTATTGCTACATTGATATATCGTCGTTGGATACACTTGCAAAAAATACCAGCGACCATATTTCGCTCTTCAGTACTGAAAAGGTTAATACGATATTGAAATATCCACCATATTGAAATATCTAAGCAGAAAATGGCTAATCTCTGTTTATTTGAGAACATATTTCTTTCTTGATTTTCTTTAAAACTCAATTATTATAAGTATATTCTCGAAAGTCAACAAATTACATAAATTTAGTTTTGGAGTTTTCATACAACAGTAATTTTTAGGGTGGTACTGAAAGGGTTAAATACCCTACAGTTCAATTTTTATAAAACTTTAATGCTTAATTAGAAGAAATTCAATTATTTTAAATATAATCTATTAAATACAAAATGTTCCTAAAGATATGCAACATTTTCTTCATTTAGAATATCATGGAATATAGTTATGAGTTTTTTTCCTTGCATACGTATAGGAGTTATAAATTTTTTTTTTTTACAAATTTCAAAACTATTTTAAAGAATTTTTTTATGATTATTATTAAATTTATGTGACTAGTAAGCTAATATAAGTTTTAGCTTTCAAGTCTCTTGAAAGCTAAAATTTATGTTAGCTTTCAAGTCGCCAAAAATCAATTTAGATAATTATAATATTTTTTTATTAATTATATATATTTCTAATTATATGCATCTCCTTAATTTAATTTAAACTTTAAACTTTGTAATTCAATTAAAATACTGATCTTAAATAAATAAAATATTAAATTTAAAAGAAAAAAGTACAATTAAATGTTTTTCAGATTTTTAAATAAATTAAATCTTTATTTTATTTTATTTTATCCTACATTAAACTAAATAAAAGTATATTAAATATAAAAAAAATATTTTAATATTTTTAGTTTATATAAATAAATGAAGTTAAATTAAAAAGAAAACTTTAATTTTAAATAGAAATTTTAAATAGTTGAACTTAAATAAAATTAAACAATCTAAATGCAATTAAAAAACAAATCTAAATTACTAAAAACATCAAAATAATATTTAAATAAAAGCAATGCAATTTCGTTATTATATATATATATTTTTTTAAATTTTTTAAACATTAAATGTGCAAAATATTTTTTATAATAATTTGCTAGCTAAAAAAAAAAAGAAAATCTTAAATAACAAAATTTTATATGCTTTTTTATGAATTTATGTGTGTTTAAACGTCTATCGTATTTGAAATTTTTTTTTTATATATATAAACATATTACATATTTATTTAATATTTTAAAAACAATTTTTTTTTATTTTTGAAAATATAGAAATTATTTTAAAAAAAAAAAATTGGGTAAGATTTTAATTTTTTTTAATGTTTTCAATAAACTAGAAATTATGTTTTATTTAATTTTGATTTATTTGTTTTAATTAAAATTAATTTATGGAAATAATGTAACATATAAAATCAAAATTTTTGTACAAGTATGTATATAAAAAAAAAAAATTAATATTATTTGATATTCTATATATACAATATACATTTATGTGTCAGTGGGTAGTTTTGCGTTTGTGATTCTTAGAAATATAAATAAAAATATGATAAAAAAAAAACAACCACAAAAATATGTTTCCAAAAAATATTAAAAATAATTAATAAATAATAGCTATAATTAATTAATAATTTTATGTATATAGTTCACGTTTATAGAGGAGCTTAATTCTTTATATATAAATCAATGTAATTACATGTGTAATTGTGTCGTTTTTGATTAATCTGTTAGTAAATATTTGATTGGCTTAAATCTTTAGAATAAATTATGAACCAAAACGTCATATGGAAATTTTCAAATTTAATTATATGTATATAATAATTATAACCAAATAGTAAAACTGCTATGTAGGAGAACCAATTAATAATATTCATAGGGGTCCAACAACATAGAAGGTGGGGTTACTTAAAAATAGAATTTAAAGATTTCTTTTAACTAAAAACACTTACAACATTAAAAGTAGGCTACAAGAGTAACCATTAATTTTTCCATACATTCTTACGGATGAAATATATTACCAAAACTGATTTAAGGACATATAGTCCAGAACTTATATAAATTTAAAATATTTTATTATAAATTACAATTTTTAATAATCGATTCAACCTTGCCAGCATATTTCTTAATTCAATGAAAACAATTCTGGCTCTGGCAGTTGTTTTATTCAACTTTATTTAATATCGAAATTTAGGAGAATTCTTTTGAATAACCATTTTGAATTCATATTTGAAACTGCAGTATTTAAATACAAAAATATTAAAAATTTACATAATAATTCTCAGAATTATTTCCTAAATTAAAATTCTATGTTTATTTATTAGTTTAAAAACATAACTAATAAAATGTATATATATATTAAAATTAATGTTATATTATTTCTATTAAAATTAACAATTTAAATTTCACAAAAATTTATTTATATTTAGAAAATGCACTTCGTGAGCGCTTTAAAATTTTTTGTATAGATTTGTTAATATAGCTTTATGTTTTGAAAAACTATTTTTTTTTAAACAAAATATTTAAAAGAGCTTTCTAGATCATATATAAATAATAATATTGAAATATAAAATAGGAAATATTTAAATTACGATTAAAATTAGGTCAATATTAGATAACTGAATTCTTAAGAAATACTTTATACTAAATCTGTAGGTTTTCAAAATCCTAGAGAAATATATTTATTACTTAATACAAATTTTCAACTAAAAAATCTGAGTTTATATCAGCAGCTAGGAGGACAAAAGAAAATATATATGTGTTATGGCACAAAATTAACACAAAGAACTGTTTGCAATACAAAAATTGTGATTATTAAGGACCTTTTAGGTAGATATTTTACGTGTTAAATTCCTGTTTGTGTGCAATAAAAATAGATTTGCTTTTTTACACCTAAAGGTATGCAATTTCGACAATAAAAGCATTTCATTTCAATGCCATTTAAAATTTGTCATTTAACCAGATTTGCATACATTTGGGTGTGTGAGTAATATAGTATAATTGAATAATAGTAGATAATTAATTATCTACTATTGTGTTTTGGGTTGCTTTTTGTTGTACAAATTAAAAATTTTTTTTTGAAAATTTTTTTAAAATTAAAATTCTAGAAAGCTCTTTTATTACATAAGTTACGCGATTATTTATTTACATAAATTTTTTAGTCTTACCCAAAAAAAAAACAAGAAAAACAAAATTAAAAGGTTATATACAAAGCAAAAATAATACCAATAAAGCCATTATTTTTACGTGAATAACGTTAAGCGCATATATTTATATCGAAAATTATATATATAAACCAAAAATTTTAGTAATTTATAAAATTCACAAAAAAAAAAACCAAAAATTTCTTTTCCAAAATTAAAATTAAAATCAAATTCAAAAAAAACTTCAAAAAAAAGATTAAAAAAACAAACAAAATTCTATATAAAAATAAAATAATTTAGTGCGGATGAGGGATTCGATGGCACGTATCACACCAATATTGTGGTCAAACATAACGGCAGTTGTTTGTACGTGCCACCTGGCATCTTCAAGAGCACATGCAAGATAGACATCACGTGGTTTCCATTTGATGACCAACACTGTGAAATGAAATTCGGTAGTTGGACTTATGACGGAAATCAGGTATGCAGGAATTACAAAAAAAAAACAATACTTTATGTAAAATCTAATAAAATAAAAAAATAATAACTTCACACAAACTACATCAACAATTTAATAATAAAAATATTTTTAAATAACTACCCTTTTTAAGCTTTTAATATATAATTAAAATTTTAATCATATTAATATTATTGCATAACTTTTGGAGCAATAAATTAAATTTTATTTATATATTAATGCTAAAAAAAAATTATCTACGATTTCACTGATTCGTTCATAATTATGATCGTTCTACAAATAATAATAAAAAAGAACAATATTAAATTTGAAACCATGTGAATAAATACAAAAATAGAAAATATTATGGTAACAAACAACGATTTATTTATTTTATTTAATATAAAAATCCAAAAAATTTTCTTCATTGAGAAACTATTTTGCATGATCGCTGCAATCACCACAAATGGCATCGTAAAAACTCTTATTAAATTATTTATTTATAAGTTTTTTTTATGTTTTATTTTTTAAAAATTTCGAAAATTTATTATATCTTTTTTTTTTATAATAATATAATAAATTTTCGTTAAAATTCAATTTTTCATTTTGAAATTATTATTATTATTAATTTTATGTTGAAAATTATTTTTCTAAATTTACTTATTTCTAATATTTTCTATTTTCATTCTATCCAAAAAAAAAACCAAATCTTTCTATTTACTATTTTACTATTTCTCTCTTAATATCTAAAAAAAAAAGTAAACCAAAAAATACTATATATACCTATTTAAATTATTGTTATCAAATGAAATTAAAACATCAAATTAAAACTATATTTTAAAATGAAAAATTTAATATCATAAAATTTCATATCATTTGATGATAATGTTGCCATTATCCATTAAAGTTTATAAAAAATAATCAAAAAATATATAAATAAATTACAATATTTATGAACGTTTTAAAGTAGAAAAACAAATCAACAACAAAAAAAAAACAATAAAACATTTTTTAAAAAATTTAAATATTATTTGAAAAATGAATAATTAAATAATTTAGAAAATTTTTAGATAAATTTATATGATCATTAAATTAATATTTAAATAGAAAATTGTGTATTTTGAATAAACACAAATAACAACAGCAAAAATGAGTATTTAAAATAAAATAATTTATTAAAAATATAATATTTATTATATTAAATATTCTAAAAATGAAAAATTTTAATGATCATTAATATCTGAACTTTTTTTAAATTATAATATATTTAATATAAAATATTAAAAACAATTTTAAAAAAAAAGATTATTAAATAAGATTACTGATCAAAAAAAATATATGAAAATACACTAAAAAAATATAGACTACAATCGAAAATCAGGAAATAATTAAAAGCCAATGAGAAATTTGCGATCACAATAAATTTTAATTAATTCTATTAAGACAGCTTGAATTTCAAATTCATTAAAGATTAATGCAGTTGAGTGAGATGAAAAATTTTCAATGTGTCAGTTATATGGATAAATTTATATAGTTTATAAAAAAATATTTCCACGAGACGATATGTTAAGCCTGCCCCCATATATCCTATTTTGTTATATATATTGCATATATAATTTTATCTTAAAACGACCATAATGTAATTTTTGATTTTCCATATTTTTTAAGGATTTCTGAGTGCTTTCCTGTATAAATTTGTTTCAATATTTAAATTTATATTAACATAAAAATTATTAATTGTACCAGGGGCTGGAAAAACATGATCTGACTGCTTTAAAATAATTTTATTAATTTCATTTTTTACAATTACTAAATGAGCACAGAAAAAATATTATATTTACGTTTATGGTGAGTAAAATAAATTATTAGTACCATAATCAGTTCACATCCAAAGAAATTGCTATATAAAAACACCTAAATATATGCAGCATGACACACATTGAGTACCTTTCAATTTAACTCACTATCAGTGCAATTTTATTATAAATAATAAGTTCAAACGAGATTTAATATATAATTTTTTCTTTCAATTCTATGACAGCGTTTGAATTTCTAATTAGATTTTCCTGAATTTTGATTTTATTCTAACCTAAAACAACACTATAACCTACATAAAAAACTTTTACAACATAAATTTCTATATATTTTTATTTCAATTATAATTTAAATTTTTATATTGCAAAAAAAAAAAATTTATTCTCATATAATTTTATAAATTATGAAAAAAAAAATTAATATTAATTCACATAAACATAAACAGTTGGACTTGGTCCTAAATTCTGAAGATGGTGGTGATCTTTCTGATTTTATAACAAATGGCGAATGGTATTTAATTGGTTAGTATATATAGTGAAGACAAAAAAAAAATCTCTCTTTTTTTTATTTATGTTTTATAGTAGTGAATCTTTGTTTTATTAAATATTTTATTTGTAATTTAATTAATTTAGTTTATTTTACATTTTGTCTAATTTTATATTTTAAATGAAATTATATTACAATTATTAAAAAAAATATATATATTATTATAAAATTTTTTCATCATTTTTATATGAATCAACCAAATAATAATAACAAAAAAAAAAAAAAATGTTCATAACGCCTAAATTTATGTTAAAAATACACGAAAAATAAAAAATAACATAAATAGCTATGCCAGGCAAAAAAAATACAATCGTTTATGCGTGCTGTCCTGAACCATATGTTGATGTTACATTTACGATACAAATACGACGAAGGACTCTTTACTATTTTTTCAATTTAATTGTACCATGTGTTCTAATATCATCGATGGCTTTATTAGGATTTACATTACCACCAGATTCCGGTGAAAAATTAACATTAGGTAAGGATTAAAACATTGATTTTATATAATTAATATTTAATATTTTCTATATATATATAATTTATTTCATTTTTATATTATTAAATATATTTTATTTTTTTGTTAATTAATTTAGTTTTTTCTTCTTATTTTTTTTATTTATTTTTTGGAATAACAAAAAATAATAATTAATTAACTTTTATGTTGTTAAAACATCTAAAATTTAAACAAAATTATAAGCGGAAGATGTTTTTTTCAAAATTGCATACACCTTAAGATATGCAATTTTGATAATTTAAGAGTTTTAGTTTTAAAATGGTAGTTGCAAAATTAAACATAATGTCAGAGACAATTTATAGATTAAAAAACGAATGATATTTTTTTTTTTTTTGAGATTTTATTAAAGTCATTTTGCTCAATTTAGTTAAGTTAAAAAAGGAACCCCATTAAGGTTTTAAAGAATAATTTAAATATAAAACTAAGAGAGAAACGCCTACGAATATGCCATATTTTTCTCTCTTAGAATAAATAGTTTTTATGCTTAAAAATTTAATTAATATTTTATCACCATTTTAGTAATATAAGTTTGGAATATTTAAATTTTGAATAAAAAGTGCCTATTTATTTGTAAATAAAATAATTAATTAAGTTGACAATTTAAAAAGAATTAATGAATTTAAAATATTTCTCTATTATTTTATTATCTTCCAAGAAATTACGCGTAAAACAATTTTGTTGAATATGTACTAAAATTTAAAATAATATGTTTTAAATTTTAAAACTATTCACTGGCAAACTAATAAATACATATTTGTGTCTAAATGTTTATTCTGCTATGATATGTCTCGCCAAATTACTGAAATTAGTACTTTCAAATTTAGAAAAAATTGTTTTATTCTCAGAAACTATTAAAAGTAATCTGAGTCCGAAATAAATAATGTAAGTCATTCTCTTTCTAACTTAACTTTTCAGGCTTAAAGTTAGCTCAGTAAAAAAATTTTAAAAATAATATTCTTCTTCTATCTTAGTTAATAGTCTCTGCCATTAATTAAGTTACTTAAATAAACATTATGTTTATTTATATAATAATTCGATCCAATATAATTTTGTTTATAAATAAGATTAAATTTTAAAAAATATATTCTGTAGCTAAATTTAATTTTTAAACTACCATTTTTATAATTAATTATATGGCAGCAAATTAGGCGCATAAAATTATTTATTTAACGTTTAAAATATTGAAATTTTTATACAAAAATAAAAAACGTATTTATTTTACAAGTTAAATTACAAAACAAAATAAAAAAAAAAAAAGAAATTATAATTTTCAATAAGTTTTGTTTTTAATCAAATTAAATATTATATATAACATTACAAAATTCTTTTTCCAGGTAAAAAAATCCTTAAAATAATAATATTTATTTTTATCTTTAGAATTTTACATAATAAAAGTTTATATTGCCACCAAAAAAAAAAAAAAATTAAAATTTAAAAAAATTATAAAAATTTTGTTCCCCTCAAAAAAAAAAAACTTAAATCCTTTTAGTTATGACATAAATTTAACCACAAAAACCAAAATCAAAAAAAACCTACATAATTTATTTTCATAATTATATATAAAAAAATATAAAATAAATATTTTCATTTTATGAAAAATTCCTTACAACATAACAACATCAATAACCAACAGGAAAAAAAAATTGAAGAATTTTTTTTATTGGAAAACATAAAATAATTTTTTTTATTCCAAAAAAAATTTACAAAAATTTTCCCGAACCCTTCGAGTGTGTGCGCTTATCATGAAAAATATTAATTTTTTTTTTCTTTTTACAATCAAAAAAAAGTACCCCATTTAAATATGACATTTAAAAATAAAACAACAAACCATTTTTTAGTTGTTGGTAACCAAACAAAAAAAAAAATTAATTACGAATTCTCAAAAATAAAACAAACCAAAAAATCTTTGATTTGATTTTCTCTTAATTATTTTTACAGGCGTTACTATACTTCTATCATTAACAGTTTTTCTTAATCTTGTTGCTGAATCTATGCCGACAACGTCGGATGCTGTTCCTCTTATAGGTACAAAATATAAATCGCAAACAAAAAATCTATTAAAAACAAAAAAAAAAATACGGAAAATGTGTAGCAAAAATACCAAAAAAAAAAATATTTAATAATAATATAAAATATAACAAAATGAAATTAATTTAATAATCATACAAAAAGATACATGGAAAAATATTTAATTTTTAATGAAAACAACAAAAAGAGAAAATTGATAAAAAAAGTGAGACGAGAGAAAAATATATATACGCCAAAAAAAGAAAATTAAGAAAATAGTTAGGGAAATTTAACATAAAAAAAATTTTATTTTATTATTTTTGATTTTAGTTTTAATTTATATTTTTTATTTCTCTTAGTTTCCATCTAGAAAAAAGTTTTCCTTTTTTTGAAATATTTTCATTTTTCGTGGAAAGTTTTACGAAAATTTATGTAAATTACTATAATACATTTTCTTTTTCCAAATATCAATTTAAATAAAATGAAAAATTTAATTGAATTTCATTTATGTTGGAAATTAATTGTTCAGAATTTTCCGGGTGATAAAGGGAATATTAAAGAACTTATAAATAGTTTACTTCAAGAATTGTTCAAATTTTCATTTTTTTTTGTCCATTAGAAATTATGTAATTCACGAGAGTTTTCTGGGGTTGTTTTCAATTATATACCAGAAATATGTATAAAATAGTGAGAAGCTATTATTTGCAGAAAAAAA
This sequence comes from Empis livida, assembly GCA_963932195.1. Taxonomy (NCBI): domain Eukaryota; kingdom Metazoa; phylum Arthropoda; class Insecta; order Diptera; family Empididae; genus Empis; species Empis livida. The sequence continues at coordinate 1,480,390 of OZ010649.1, forward strand.
AACAGGAATTTGCAGAAAAAATTTTATTAAGAAATAGAAGCCGATATTACGTTTTCATTAGTTTTAACTAATTTTTAATTTTTCAAATTGTAATCATTTGAATTAATTTCATCTCACTGTAATCAGTTTGTTTAAATTACCAAGAATACCATTAAACTTTTAAGGATCAAATGATTCCAAAATAAGAGATAAAGTATTTTAAAATGTTTATTTTGAAATGGTAAACCCTGGTAAGATTCGGTCATTACCAAGAAGTATTTCAAGTTGCTTAAAAACTACAATTGATAACTAATTCAACTATTAGTTCAACTATTGAAATAATACTAAATTTGAATACATAAAATGAACACAGCTCCGATCTGTTGTGGCCTAATTAGTCATTTATGTGGGAGTCAGTTGGCTAGTCATTCCGACAAATTTAAAGTGTTTTAGATATTACATAATTTTAGGCGCATCAAAAATCTTAATAAGTGATTTTAATTACATTCTGTAAGGAAATTTAATTAAATTATTTATCTGAACAAATATTATCCAAATCCAAAACAGTTGAATATTAATCTACAAAAGTAATAGATTTAAATCAAATTATTTATGAGTAAACGTAAAGATGAGTAATTATATATTACTCATCTTCACGTTTATAACATAAATTTTCGTAAAAATGATATAAGACATAAAAGTATGATCAGAAAGTTCAACGAAAAATATTAATTATATGTATGGCAATGTTAGATTTTCTAATTAAATATAATTATATTTTAATTTATAATTATTAATTTTTTTTTTTATTAACTTTAATTTTGTGTTTTCATGGGTGTTTTTATTTATTTATTTTTGAAAAAAAAAAACCAGCATTGGTTTTTATTATAATTTTGTTTTTTTTTTTGAAAAATTTATGAAAAATTAGATTAAATGTGATGTTTTTTGGATATTTAAAAATATACTATATTATTTTTTACGAAACATAACTACAAAAAAAACCAACCTCCCAAAAAAAAAAAACTTACAAAAATATTTTACTTTTATATATTTTATGATTTTTAAAAGCTTTAATTATTAAATAAATTTTATTTTATAATTTTTTGTTTATATTAGTTTTGAAAAAATTTTATTTTCTTATTTTATTTTTAATTAAAAATGGCAAAAAAAAAAACGAATATCAAATATTTTTGGAAAAAAAAGAAATACAAATTTAATTTTTATAAATTTAACATTTTATTTCGCCACAAACTATGAAGTCAAATTTTGTTGGATTTTAAGAAAATTGAATTTTTTTTTTAGGAACGAGATAAAGAAAATTTGATACAAAAACGAAATGAAAAATTTTATTATGTCATTTGATACTTGGTTTTAACGAGGAAACTTCGTATATTTCATTATAGAAAATAACTACTTGTTTTTAATTTTTTTTGTTTATAAATCATCTCTACAACTATATATATTTTCTTAATTTTGGTTTTTATTTTAGTTTGAAAATCCAAAAAAACGTATGGAAAATCTTATAGGAAAAACTACTAATTTGAATCACGAGTAATTTTTTTTTTTAAAACTTTTAAAAATTATAAATTAACCAATAAAAATTTAATATCATCAAAAAAGTAGTTTTTTATTATGACATTACATAATTTTAGGCGCACCAATTCATGATCTTCTCAATAATATTTTGATAAAGAAAGAAATATTTTTGTAATGAAAAATCATATCATTTTTTAAATTCATTTTTAGGAAGATTTTCATCATAATTATATTATAATTAATTTAATAATCAATTTACTTTTTATGTTTGAAATTTGATTTAATAATAACTGCTCATTCTAAATTTAAGTGTAGAATATAACAAATTTGTCAAAGGAGACATAATCTTAATTAACAAATAATATCGAAATATCGATTATTTCTATCATACACGATACATAAATATAAATATGATACATTTCATAATTCAGTAATAGCTAAAAATGGAAAAAATTTACTTAACTTAAGAAGTAAAAAATATTTCTTAGAGAAATTTCTGAGGAAAATATTTCTTAGAGAAATTTATCTAAACAATTTCAGTTATTACTATATTAAATTAAAGTATTTAAATATGTAGCACACACAAATGACAAAATCGGTAATGCCAATAGTTAAAAATCTCTATTTAGTAACTTTTATGACCACTTTTACAATGAAAGTTTACACTCAAGTTTATCTAAACATATAATTTAAACTTTCAATTTCGATTGCATTGTTTTAATTTGAATTAAAAATAGAAAATAATGTTGTTGCTATGAAAAATGAATCAGCTTATAATATGTATATGTTTGAAATTAAAAGTGTTGACTGCTTTGATTTTTCAATTTATTATATCTAAATTTTCTAGAATTTTATTAAATCTCTTTTGAGAGTTTAAATATCCATTGTTAAACTGGCTATTTTTATCATTCTTTGTTAATATTTATATATTATTCGTTCTATCAATTCCATACCTTCAGGCACTTACAAAAAAAAAATTGACAAAAGTTAAATTTACTGTCTAAAATTTATAGAAAATTAATCTTGAATTTATAATTTAGTTATATATGAAAAAAAATTAAATCAGTTCTTATTACCAAAGACTTTATTTCACCAGTTTTATTTCAGTTTAATTATTAAAGCTGATGGTTACTATTATTCTCATAAAATTTTCTATGGAAACAGATATTTTGTATTTCTTTCTAATTAGAGTAATGTTAATTAGAAAATAATATATGGCCTTGTGTGTGTTACACAATATAATTATCTCATTATTTTCTAATATACATATAATATATATTTTCAAGTATTTTATAACTCTACTAAAAGAAACAAAAGTAATTACTTTGAATATAAATTATCTGTGTTCATCGCAATATGAATTTTATTTCGCTATAACTTCCAGTGTTAATTTTAGCTTATATTTGGTAAATAAATTCAATTATTTTCCAAAAATAAAAACAAAAATTTCGGTTTCGCAATAGCATATATTTAGGTGATATTATAAAACTATTAAAATAATCAGATAATATTTTGATCTTGAGAAAAAAATATATTTCAAATTATTATTAGGAAGGTTTTATAATTAATTTTATATATTTTATAAATATTTGACGTACTTAGGCGAATTTCTATTACCGTATTGTAAGTAATAAAAAATTCCATTTTTTTTTTATCAATTTCTTTTAATTCTTCTTGGCTGGCAATAAAATTTTATTTAGAACTAATTTAATAAGAAAAAAAAAACTTTACCTCAAAAAAAAATGTCCTTAACAAATAATTTTTATAATTGTTACCAACAAAAAAAAAAATATTCTATTTCTCTGTTTTCCAGGAGTAACAATTCTTCTATCGCTAACAGTGTTTCTGAACCTCGTAGCTGAGACATTGCCCCAAGTATCTGATGCAATCCCTTTGTTAGGTATAGAGATTGCATTCCTTAAAACTTAAAAAAAAAAAAATTAAAAAAAAACTAAAAAAAAAAACATAATTAAAAATATAATTTTAACAAAACAACAAAATACACAAGACATTTAAGATTAAGATATACTTTTGTATACATTTATATATATTAATATCAAATTTTTTGTGTCTAACTATTATAAACGCTGTTTTTTTTATATAAAATATAGTAAAAAAAAAACTTAATCGTTACATTTAATGTTTTATGTATATTTATAAAAATGGCTTTAAACATCCTTAAGAAAGGATTAAAAATGTATTAACAATATTTAAATTAATACAAAATAAAACACTCATAGAACTAATTAATTAAAAGTTACATACTTTTATCGGCAGTAATTTTCTAATAATTTAAATTTTTATAATGCTTTTATTAAGCAGTTGTATCTAATTCCTATTTAATACGTTTGTATTATTAAAAATTGCATACTCTTAGGAGTAAATTAAATATTATCTAATATTTAAATTTTTATAATGCTTGTATTAAGCAGTTGTATCTAATTCCTATTTAATACGTTTGTATTATTAAAAATTGCATACTCTTAGGAGTAAATTAAATATTATCTAATAAGCAATTATTAAATTATATGTTTTATGTTCTAGATTAATTTATTAAAAAATAATATTATAATTTGAATACTTTTAGGAGTAAAGTTTGAATATTCTTAGGAGTTTCGAGTAAAATTTGCATATATTCGGAATTTTCTATTTATAAATATACATAAAATTTAATAAAAAAATAAATAAAAAATAATAAAAATATATTAAAAATCCTGATAAAAGAAAAACGAATGAAAACAATAAAAGTTCAATATGTTTTTTTAACTGCTGCCTCTATGTTTTTCATTTAATTTTTTATGTTACGTTTTTTTACAACAAAAAAAAAGAAAAAATTTTAAAAAAAATAAAATGTGTTAAATATTTGAATTTTTTATATATTTTTTATTTTCTTAATTCTATAAATATGTATATATATGTATAAATATAAATATATATTTTATATTTGTATTTATATAAATGTATATATAGCGTAATTAATTTTATAATTATTGTGTTTATATAAACTACGATGGATTCACGCAATTATTGTTTTTTTTAAATAATTAATTAATTTATATATTATTTTATTTTAGTTAATTTGTTTATTAATTTTTTAAAATATTTTATTGTTAAAAAATTAATATTATATATTTAGAAAATTAATATTTTTTTTTATACGCTGTTTCTTCATATATATATATATATATATAAATATATTATATAATAATCATAATAAATTATAATATTAATAATTAATTATTTTAAATTTAATTTTTAATTTATTTAAAATTTCAAAATCTGTGTTAAAATTATTATTATTATTATTTTTAATAATTTATTTTTTGAAATTTGTGTTTTATTCAAATTTCAGATATTTTTATATATATGAACTTTGACCCATTTTTTTTGGAATGATATTATTTCTGTTTCTAAATTGTTTTTTTTTCTGTGAAATTGGTTTTTCGATGAATTAATAAAAAAAAATTAAATTTTCATTTATTTTCTTGTTTTATTTTTTTTTTTTTTTTTTTGCTATTTTTATGTAATAGCATAAAATGGCCATCTTCAGTTGCTCATATCGTGACTTTATTATTATGTTGTAATCGTACGATAAATTAAGTGAAAAAAGTACAATTAATTTTTATTTTTATTTTTTTGGCAAAAATTTATTTTATTTATAATTTAAAATTTTTTATTAATTAACTCATTTTTTAAACTATTTAATTGGCTTATAATTTTATAATTTAATTTAACATTTTTAAGTCATTTGGTTTTTTTTTTGCTATAGCTGAACACTGTTGTGCGTTTTTTTTCTAGTAAGTGCATTTTGTAAATATATATTTAATATAGCTGTGCACTTTACTTTTGGTTGTTTTTTTTTTTCGTAATAAATTATTTTTTTTTTGGTATATTTAATTTTTTTTTTGAAAAAGTAATTCAAATCTTGTACTAAAAAACCAAAAACTTTGAATCAATAAAAAACGAAATATTTAAATAATAAATTTGATAATTTTGCGTCTACGAAATTCATATTAGGAATGATTTACGAAATTATTTGCCGCGAACTATATACCATTTATTTATTTAAGTACTAAGAAAAATAATTCTGATTAAATTCTAAAAATATTTAATTTCCTTAAAGATACTTTAAATAAATAATAAAATAATTAATTATAATTATTTTTATTTTTTAGAATTTTAGAATTAATTATTTTTTTAGAATCTTGACAGACGATATCGTTTTAAGATCATAAAATATGTGATACTTGGCCATTGTTGATCATTGACATTTGCCATGAAACACGACTAATGATATCTGTATTTTATAATTGTTTTTTTTTTTATTATTTCATATTTGAAGTTTTTATTTTTGGGATCATTTAAAAATTTTCTTTTACTGATTTTCAATTTTTTTTGTGCTTATTTGCAAATGATCTCCAATTTTTCAATAAAACTTCTAAATTATTAACGCTAGATTTTTCATACTAAATACAATCTGTGAACACACATAAGTTGTGAACAAGACAGCCGAGATGCATAATTATACTTAACGTAATAATGATCATAAATAACAGATATATTTATTCTATATAATGACGTTTTGGCCATTTTACAAAAAATTAAAATATGATAGTTTTGACGTTTCCGCCACTTTACAAGAAATATGATAGTTATTTATATTTTTGACGATTATATTATCTTTTTGACTCTCATATTTACAATATTTTTGACATTTTACATATAGTCGAACTGTCAAAAAAAGTAAATATGGGTTTTTTGATACGTAATAAAATTAACTTAAAGATTGTAATATGTCAAGGAAGTTGAAATGCTTAATTTTTAGTTAAATTATATTTATTTTCAGATTAATTGTGAATAATTAATAGAAAATATATCATTTCCATAGAAATGGGTCTGAACGATTATTTTTTATTTTTGATATTCTTAATTAATATTTTATTTAATTTTTGATTTGTCATTATTATTTTAGACAAATATTTACTTATTTATTATTAATTTATATTTAAAATTGAATTATATATATATATGTTGTAATTGAATTATTTTTTTCCATATTAAATATAAGAATTATCTTTAAACGTCTTTTTTTTTTTTAACACTACTAAAGAAATATTTTATATAAACATTAATAAAAATTTTAATGAATAAACGTATGTATTTCGATAAGTTTTATTTTAAAAATAAAATATTCAATATTTTCGTTAAATTTAAATATATATATTATATAAAATAAAAGAAATAAGTTCTCAAACATAATTAATAAATTTAAAAAAAAATTAATCTAATAACTAAAATTAATTTCTTAAATTATTCATATCACAACTTTTTTTTAATATTTTTTACATAAATATTTGTTTTTAAATTACTATATATTTCTTTTTTTTTTTTAATAAAATTTCGTTTGCTTAAATATCTTTTTATTGTACTATATAATCCATAAAAAACATAAAATTTTTTTATAAAATATTTATTTCATTAAATAAATAAAAAAATGTATATTTTTAAAATCATTTTTAATTACTTTTAATTCAAAATTTTATTTATTTTTTTTTTTTAATAAATATTTATATATAAATTATGAAAATATTTATATATAATATTAGTAATTTTTCTAGTGATTTTCGTATTTGAAGCTTGCAAAAGAATTTTTTTAAATATTATTGTAATTATTATTCTCTAAATCATATACTCATTTTAATTTTTCAAAAATAATATAAAATTATATCTATATTTATTTGCTAAAAATCAATTAAAATATATAAATAAAAAAAATAAAATATATAAAGCATATTTACATATTTAATATACATTAAAGAAATTTTTAGTCAAAACAAAATGTAGCCAATGATTTTCTTCTTTGTCGTTGAAGTAAATGAAGCACAGTTTTTGTTGTGCTTCAAAACTTATTGTGACAAGTGTATAATGTAACGCGTTTACGGTTTCAAGTTGACATTAATTTGGTTTGTGAAATAGACTAAATTATTTAAGTGGCAAAATAAGATGTCAAATTCAAGCGTGATTCATGAATACAATTACTAAGCATATGAGTTTGTAAAAATATGAGTTCAGAAATGTCTACTTATACTTTGTTTTCTCATAAAAACCTTGAGAGTCATAAACAACATCAGAGTCACAAGTATTTTCTGCGAAATTAGATTATTTCGTATTTGCTTAAATATAATTCTAAATAAAAAACTTAATAACAATTTCATAGACAAAATCAATTTATTAGAAATTACATAATTTTAGTAGTAAAAATTCCTAGTTAATAAAATATGCATATTTTTAGGAGAGAAATGGGAATTTCAATCAAAGTTAGGAGAAAAAAATAAGAAAATCAAAAATTTGTCGGCCACATTTTGTTTCGGTTAATTAGGTAAAGAAATTTTTTTAATTTCACATAAACTATTATCATATTTATTACATTAAATTTTAATTTTATTTCAAAAAAAATTTAATTTAATATAATTATTTTTTAATCTTATTTCTTTCTTTTTAATATTACTTATTAAATATATATAACAATATAATATTATTAATATATTATATTGTCACATATAGTAGCACAAAATTTAAATAATTTTCATTAGTTTATATATATCGTACGATTACTTCTTCTGATCCAATTAATTTTAAAAAACAAAAAACATATAAAATATGATAGATATTGTGCCAAAACAAATGACAATAGAAAATGGGAAAAAGTTCATTTGGAAATGAAAAGTTTTTATTTATTTTAATATTGTTTTACAGAAAATCTAATTGTTTGTAACTTTTAAAAATACAAAAATTGAAAAATAATGTTTTAGTGTATTTTTTCTGTGCAAATAAAAACTTTTCTTTTTATAAAAAAATATTTTATTTTATTGTTTTTTCGTTAAATATTTCCTTTTTTTTATGAAAAACTTAATTGATTTTTCCTTAAGTAATAAAGCAAAATATTTTATTTCCGCTTTTTTTGGTTTTATTTTAGAAATTTAATTAAACTATTATGTTTTTTTGAGTGTTGATAATAGACAAACAGAAAGTGTTATTTGTCTTTTATGTGAGTTACAAGTTTGGTAGACTGTTTTTTTATTTATTGTGAAAACAATTTTAGATTACCATAACACGGTTTAGGAATCAAAACTAATTCTGCGAATAATTCTGTTAAAATTTACCAAAACATGGTATGCACATTTTTTGACATTTTGTGTTAACTTGTGATTTCAATTGCTAAACATTTCATCTTTAATTTTATTTATTCATGACAAATTTTTATTTGGTATAAAACAAAGAGTACATTGGTAAAGTCGAAAAACGATATTTCAATTTCTGCGTTTATTGACTTTATTAAAACAATACAAATCTCCCCTCCACCATTAAATGATATAGTCACAAATCTCGATTAAAGAATTAGACTTAAAATAATAACTAAAGATAACAAACAACATTATTTTAATCTAAATTATTGAGTATTTCTTAAGCATATTATTATGACAAGTTTCCTTCAGTGACCTCTGATGAAAATTTAAAATAATGCAGATATCATGTTTTAGCAATTTCCCACAGAATTACAAAATATATTCAGATGTTAATTTATTTATTGTATAGAAAGAAACTTCACTAAATAATAATTCTTTTATTTCTGCATCCTAAAAGTATGCAATTATGTGTTTTTTTTTTTTTTGAATAAATAAAAAGTTGTATGATAATTTTTTATTAATTTCTAGTTTTCTTTATAATATAATTGATTTTCGAAAATAACTTATTTTAATAATATACATTTCTACTACAGAATTTTTTAAAACAAAATTAATTAAAATTTATATACTGCGCCTAGTAGTATGCAATTTTAAAAATAAAAGTTCTAATTTTTTGCTATATTGTTCTTGAAGCATTTTTATTTAAACATTTTACGTGATAAAAATACTTTTCTTTTCGAAAAAGACCATTTGTCTGTATACTGTATATGTGTAAACATTTCACAGTGTTTTAATTCAATTTTTTTATGAATTTTACTTAGTTCAAGTGATATTTAACTCTCTTTACGTGATAAACATTTTTTTTTATGTATAAAGATTGTTTATCTGTAAATGAATAATGTGTAAAATTATACATTATATATTTTTTTCTCGTAATCATAATTATTTTGAAATGTCAAAAGGATAAAATCTATATTGCTGTAAGCAAAAAACAGTAACAGAAAACTTTTATATTACAAATATCCTGGTTTATTTTTTCCAATAAAATAAAAAGTGTATATTGTGCAAGAAAAAGGAATTCATTTTGTTTTACGTTTTTAATTAAAAATATCCTTCTGTGTATTTATATTTCTTTTGTTGTTGTATGAATTTGATTTAATTCCAGGTATTACAATACTTCTATCGCAAACAGTTTTCTCTTTATTGGTTGGTCATGTTATAACAAAGACGAGTGAAGCAATACCACTTTTAGGTATCCAAAATAATTAAAAAAAAAAAAAATTCCAAAAAAAAAATTCTAAAAACATTTTTTACAAATTTAACTTCTTTTTTTTTTTTTTAAATAAAAAATTACTAATTTTAGTAGATAATATTTTCGTAAATGCTTTTCATTTAAAACTAAAATTTAAAAAAAAATTTAAAAAAAATTCACGAATAAAATTCTTCACATTAATTTTATTTCTTGTTTAAATAAACAAAACTCTTTAAAAGAATTTAAAATATTATCTTAAAATATTTTTAAAAAAAAAACACCTTAGTAAACACCTCTTAATAATGTGTTAAAAATTTCAAATAATAATTAATTTTAAACTATTTTTTTTAATGAAAACTTATTAACAATCTCTTAAAACCAAAAATTATTAAAAAAAATAAAATATTTAAATAGAACTAAAAATCGAAAATATATTTTTTGTTTCTTTAAGTAGGTGGTAAAAGTAACAAAAAATAAAATAATTTTGCAATTTTACTAAAAAAAAAAAACTTAGCATGTGAGTAGAATTTTTCACCATAAAATACTAAAATTAAGCAATAATTTCCCTTGACCCTTTACCAAAAAAAAAACAACAACAACACATAAATCCTATAATTTTATTTCGTAAACATAACAAAAACTAACTATATTTAATATCAAATTTTGTAATACAAAACTTGAATACTAATATTTCGAACAAAATCAATTCCAAATTATCTATCTTCTCGACAATATTTAAATATTTATTTATAGTTTATTTATTTAATTTTTTTATAGCTTAATTATATCTGAAATAATTGTGCTTTCTTCACATTCATATTTTATTATTTTAAATGCAATTTAAAAATATATAAATATTTAATTAAAAATATTAAGTTATCTAAGAATTGAAGTAATCGTATCAAAATTAAGTATAAATTTGTATAAGGATACAAATTTGTCATTCATTAGATATATTAAAAACAAAAAAATTTTGTGCTATTATTTTTAATTTTAATTATTTATTTTGGTATAAATTATCTTATTTGGTATATTTTGAAAATAAATCATATTAATTTTGGTATTATAAACATAAAATTAATATTAAATTTAAAATAATATCTATATGTCATTTTAACTTTTTTTTTTTTTTTAATAATATGTTCATAAATAAATCAAAAAGATATAAAATAAAAAAAGTACACATTTACGACAAAATCATAATTAAATCTTTTATAATATATTTTTTTAAAAATTATGTATTTTTTTTTTTTTCAGTTTAATTTTTCATTAAATTTCGTGTCGGTTCATTCAATTTTATGAATTTTTATTTTTGATAAATTACTAAATTTATGATATTTATGCATTTTTATGTTTATCGAAAAAAAAACAACAGAAAAAGTCATATAATTCATTAAATATATTAGATTGTTTTAAGGAGTTCTCAAAGTCTTACTTTATTTCATCGAATATTAAAATAAAATTTATTTAATTTTTTAGTTAATAATATGAGAAAGTCCTGAATGCCTAGTAATAATATTTAATTAAATAAAAATTAGTATTTATTATTTAAATAATCTCATTTCATTGTTCAATCGACTAGGAACATAAGTCCTCAATACAGATGTATCTTTACTTAAAGTTTCTGAAAATTTTTATTGTAATCTGGATGTACTAGTTATGGACTTTTTAAGTTTCTATTTAATTTATAAATTAATATCCTTTTAAAAAAAACTTATTTTATTATTAATATTATTCACAGTCCTCATAATAATTTTGATAACTGAATCCTTTTCCATCAATTCTTTTATTTTGAGTTCGTTTATCCGGTAAGTAATTTTAATTATTTATAAAATTAATTCATAACAATATTTCTACGAAATTAACTTGTATTGGTACTGTATTGGTATTAATATTTATATTAATAAACTAGATATACTTTCAGGAATTCTCAAATTATTACAATTAAAAAAAAGATACTTTGAGAATCTCTAAAATTAGTAAGGTTTTAAAAGGGCATACTTTCGGAACTCTTAAACATAATTTAATCGCTAAAATTGACATTAATTTAACTTAAAAAAAAAAAAAATATAAATTTAAATATAAAAATGCTTATTTTAAATTAATTTTTAAGTTTGCATTAATTATTTATTATTTAATTTTTATTATAATTATTTAAATAAAATCATTTTCAAAAAAATCATTAATCAAAAAAATATATTAAATAAAACAAAATCATTTCCATTAAATCTAAAAGAAAAAAACAATCTTAAACCTAATATTACATTAATTTCTTATATTTTAAAAATTCCTTTAAATAAAACATCAATAATTTTCTTTTCTTTTTTATAGTATAAATATTTTAAAATTAATTAGTTTTACTCCTAAATTAAATAAATGACTATCTAAAAAATTTAAAAAAAAAAAGTTATATATTCCTCTTCTTTCCAAGTATCAAAGATGACTTTTATGACTAAATAAATAATAAACAACAATCAAAATATTTAAATATTAAATCATAAATAAATGCGTTTTTTAAAACAAAAAAAATCTATAAACTTTTTTAGTTCATTTTTTAAAAATAGCATAAATATTGTTTCTTATTAAAAACATTAAACAACCGAAAAATTAATAAAAAGTAAAAACTTTTAAAAGAGTAAAAAAGAATTAAATTAAAAATAAAAATTTTAAAATTATATTTTTTTTTAATTATGCCTATTAAAACATTAAAAAAAAATAGAAACAAAACCCAAAATACATAAAATAATATAAAAAATAATTTATAAAATTTTTATTAATTTGATTAATTATTTATTTATTTAATTATTATTTTTGTGTTTATTAAATTCTTATTTTTGATAATTTTTTATATTTTTTTTTCCTGTAAAATTATAATTCTTTTCTGGAATATTTTAAATAAAATTAAGAATAAAATACTCAATGTGCATATTTTTAGGAGAATTTAATTAAAGAAAATAATATTGCATATTTTGATGAGTAAAATTAATTTTATTGGTATTTGAGGTTATTACGACTAATTAAAATGTAATTTTAGTCAAATTGATTTTCAAATTCATGTGGAATGTTAGTGAAATATTAATTTCCAAAATTCCCTGTTATTGAGTTTTTAAAATTCTACATCATAATTACTTTTTGATATTTTATTAAAAATATTCCAGAAAAATAATATAAAGCTAACAATCTTCTATGCTCAATCATTATTTTTGATTGAAAACTATTTTACTGAATTTTTTTTCTTTATTTTTAATTAATTACGCAAGCATGTTAAAGTTTTTTAAAAAAAAAAATGGTTTTGTTTTAAATAAAATAATAATTAAATATAAATTAAATGTTTGGCTCAATCTGCGAAAAATATAATTTATGATTTTAAAAAACATAGTTAAAAACAAAAATTAAAAATGTTTGTATTATTTTTCATTTAGCATAATTTATGATTTTTGTAAATATTGAAAAAATAAAATAATTAAAATTAAACATTAAAAACTAACATTAATTTGAAATTTAAACATTTAAACAAATTTTTTATATGAAATATATTTTTTTTTTTAAATATTTGTTTTTAAAATAAAAAATCTATTTCTATTTATTAAATTTTAACATATTTTTAGGTGTGTTTGAGTAGATTGTATGATTCAAAAAAAATTAATTTTTATTATTTTTATTTTTATAATATTTTTTTTCTGTTTAAAGCCTTAAAACAAAACGTCTTATTAAAAACAAATATTAAACTAAATATTAAATAAATAAATATGTGATATAAATAAATAAAAAAAAAAATATTAAATAAATATAAATAAAAAATTTAAATTTAAAATTTAAGTTTTTTTATTTATAATAATTTTTAATTTTAATTTTTTTATATTTATAGTTTTTTATTTTATTTTTCTTTGGTTTATGTTTCTGTTCTAAACTAAACAACAAAAATAAATTTAATAAATAATTTTTGATATAAACTTGAAAAATTTAAATAATAATCAGCATAAATGAACAAAAATAAATAAAATAAAGATAAAGATAATATTATAAAAAATCTTAAAAACATAAAAAAAAAATGTTATCTTTCTTTAAATATATGGAATGTGTTATGTTGAATGCCTCCCAGTTTTGGATATGGATGTGCCTCTTCTCAATGTATTGGTAAATGTGATATTTAAGTTTCTTTATTTTATCTCTTTTTTTAAATTTATGTTTTAATTTTTTTTTTTTTAATTTTTATAAATTATTAATTATTTTTATTAAGAAATATTAATTGTTAATTAATTTTAATTTTTTTTTTGTAAATGAAATATATACATAAATATATATAAATAAAATTTAATAAATATAATATATATAATTATTATTTATATTTTTATATAACTCCTATAAATATGCTATGTATGCTACTTTTAGTAATATTTAAAAAAAATGGATTGAAATTTAATTTGAAATTTCTTGGTTTTTAACATTTTTGGATTAAAATGTCTGTAATTGATTTGAAGAAATGTTTTCCTAAATAATAATTCAATCATTCGTTACCATCTATTAAGAATATTTATACTTATGTTTGTTATCGCTTATCCAAACAAATCATCGATTTCTTTCTCGAATTACTGTTTTGCATATTACGAAATAATGCGACTTGAGTTAGGAATTGATTCAGATTAGATTTCCAATTACTAATTAACAATTCTATTATTTTGATAATAATTTTGAGAAGGTCTAAAATTTTATACGAAAGTTTTTTTTATTTTTATCTTGAAAATGTTACATTTTAACCTAGCAGAGCTTAAAATTGTTAAATTATGTTAATTATAACAAAAAGTAGCATAACATTTAGCTATATTTTTATTTTTATTTTTATTAAATAATCAAACTGCAAAACCCAAGATATTAAAAATTATTTTAAAATAATTATAAATAAATTAGTTTGATAATTTAAAAAATATTTATTGTATTTATTCAAAACTTTTTTTAATATATATTACTTCATAATTATATCTACATTTTTAGTCAAATTTAATAATTTTATTATTTTTCATTCTATATTTTCGAAACTATATTTATATATATAAGGAATTTTTTATTCTTTAATTAATAATTTGTTAAAAAAAATCTATATTAATATTTAAATAAAATTTAAAATAAAATTAATAATTAAAAATGTATGTTAAAAAAAATTTTTTAAATTAAATAAGAATCAAATGCGAAAATCACTTTAATTAAAATTATATAAAAAAATTTTTTTTTTTTTTTTGTAAATTAAGCTGGCAATACTTTATCTGGCAATATTTTAATAAGCAAATAATTTTCTGACGATTTAGAATATTATGGATAAAAAAAATTAAGATCTAGAAACACTGTGCCAGTCAATCGACGAAATTTAATGATTATTTTTGAAAATAAAATAAAATATATTTCATAATACAATTTTATAGTAATTAGTAAAATTGCATTAAAATTATATTTCAATTACATTATTAGATTTGCAATAATTTTAAAACATTATTGTTTTTCTAATTGCTGACATTTCTTTTTAGGAAAGTTTTCGCGTAAAAAGGATGAATTTCCATTTATTTTTGCAGGAAAATCTCCGCTATGAAGCGAAGAAAGTTTTGGCATACTACGACACTAAATAAGAGCAAAGCTACACTGTTATAAAAAAACAAATATTGCCTGAGCTTTTATCAATTTTCGCTGATACTTTCCTAAAAAAGAAATGGAAATTTTTTTCAGTAAAATGTTAGAGATTGCAATATTTTCGAATTACGAAATAATTTAATTTTTTATGCAATTTCATAGAATATTTTAATAGCATAGTATTAGTCAGATTTTCAATTAATTTTTCATTTAATATTCGATATGACAATTTTCTGAAGATATTATTAAAATAGTACAAGTATATAAGTATTTGCCAGCTTTTCTATTTATTATTAACATAAATTTAGATTAAATGAAAATTTTAAAATTAATTTGTAATTTAAAATTTTCATAAATACAAAATAGTTTCAAAAAATCATTACATATTTTCCTCCCCACCACTCTGCTAATAAAAATCAAAAAAAAAATAAAACATTTTTCTTTCTTTTTCTTTTTTTTTTTGATTTTTTAACCAAAATTTTTTATATTTTTCTTTTTTTAAATTTGTAATTTTGTAGCTAAAATATATAAAATATTATTAATAAATGTCTAAAATACTTGTATATAAATATTATAATATGGAATGAATTAGTAAAGCAAAAAAAAATTAGTATTGCAAGTATATTTATATAAAATTATTGCATTTTGATATAATTATTAGTTTCTTTGCTATAAAAAGTAGTAAAATTTTATTTTAGAATATTTCCAAATTTTAAATTTGTATTATATTTAATTATATATTATATATTTATAAAAAATAATATATAATTTTTTAATTTTTTAATTTTATTTTTTAATTTAATTTATTTTGAAAAAAAAATTATTATTATTATTTTTATTTTTCATCTAAATATTTCTAACTAAATTTCCAAAAAAAAAAAAAAAAAACTAAAAAAAAATTAAAGCATGTCTGCACAAGCCAGAAATACTATTTTATATACTTTAACTATTTTATATATGTTCAAAAAAAATATATCTATATATATAACAAAAAAAAAAAAAAAATCTAAATTATTTACATTAAAAAAAAATCAGATGCTTTACATTCGCTCCTTTTTTTTTTTTTAAAAAAAAACATTAAAAAAATTATAAATAAAAAAAAAACTTATATATTTACACTAAAAAAAAATATACATATATTTTATCTTTTAATCATATATTATTAAAAAAAAACATATTTTTTTTTTTCAAAAAAAATTAAATTAAATTAAATTAAAAAAAAATTATTTAATCTACAAAAATTTTTGAAAAAAAAACTAACTAATAATAATTTATTTATTTAAAAAGCATTAATTAATTTAAACTAATAGTAAATTTTCTTTTTTTCTGTTTTTCCTTCTCTTGTTGTTTTATTTTTTTTTGTTCGATTTTTCCCATAAAAACAATCCATAAAAATTGCAAATCCTATAATTTACCATAAAAACAAAACAAAAAAAAACCTAACAAAAATGATGAAAACATAACCGAAATTAAAAAAAAAAAAAAAAAACTAGGCACATATTTTAATTGCATTATGTTTATGGTGGCCTCATCAGTTGTACTAACCGTAGTGGTACTTAATTATCATCATCGAACAGCTGATATCCATGAAATGCCACCATGGGTAATTATTAATATGATTTATGTGTTTATATTTATTTTTTACATTTATATATATATACATATATTTGTGTGTGTGTTTGTATGTGTATATTGTGTCCTTTATGTCCTTGTCATAAAAAAACCACAAACAAAAAAATATGTATGTTAATAGATTCTAAAATTATCATTAATCATAATTTAATTTTAATTGCATTTTGGTGATGAATTGAAATTAATATAAATATTTATATTGCGAATTAGGAAAACAGAATTAATTTTGTATAATTATTTTCCAGAGAAACGAGTATCAATGAAATGTAATAAAATAAATTTTTTTTCCAGCGATTTATTTTGAATTGCTATGAGTGTCTTGAAGTGTAGCGTTAGAGACACGAA
This sequence comes from Empis livida, assembly GCA_963932195.1. Lineage (NCBI taxonomy): Eukaryota > Metazoa > Arthropoda > Insecta > Diptera > Empididae > Empis > Empis livida. The sequence continues at coordinate 1,497,940 of OZ010649.1, forward strand.
TAACATTTTTACAAGACCTTCGTTAGCTTGCGTCCACCTTAGAGTTGGATTTTTTCGTGAGCAAATTCTTAGTATACCCCTTCCTTTTTAGACCTTCCTCTATTATAGCTCCACCATCTACACTTTAATTGATCACGTAAAACAAAATTATGAAATATAATTTTGAATATGAATATTTAAATATCCAAAATGCAATTAAAATTTTTTGTTGATCTTTATTTGATTAATTTACGATTTACGATAATTAATACAAATTTCATTATTTCATAAAAATATAGATAAAATCAGTATTTCTTCAATGGCTACCATGGATTTTAAGGATGGGACGACCAGGAAGAAAAATAACTAGAAAATCAATATTGTTAAGTAATCGTATGAAAGAATTGGAATTAAAGGAACGATCATCGAAATCATTATTAGCAAATGTACTTGATATTGATGATGATTTTCGACATACAATATCTGGATCACAAACAGCTATCGGTTCTTCAGCGTATGTTAAAAAAAAACTAACTAACTAACTAAATAATAATAAAGAGAGAAATAATTTATATTTATAATTAAAATTTAATTATTTAATTATATATATATCTAATTTATTTTTACAATTTTTCTAATATATATTTTATTTTATGAATTTTATAGTAGCTTTGGTAGACCAACAACTGTTGAAGAGCATCATGCTGCTATAGGATGTAATCACAAGGACCTTCATTTAATATTAAAAGAATTACAATTTATAACAGCTAGAATGAGAAAAGCAGATGAAGAAGCTGAATTAATAAGTGATTGGAAATTTGCTGCAATGGTTGTGGATAGGTAAATTAAAATACATATTTTTCTTTGAAGATGTGATAGGAAATTATTGAAAAAAAAAAACAACAACATAATCTTATTGGTTTTAAATAAATGTATAATCATTTCAGTAATATATTTTCACAATATCAGAGAGATGAGTATAATATCTATGATAATATCTAATAAAATATAATCATAGATTAATTATAGGCGTTTTAATTATTGAATTGATCTTTGAAAGGTTTTTGATGAAACTAAAATTTGGAATTGTTTTATTCTATTGTAACAATTTTGTCATGAAGAGATTTTAAAGTAGATATAGATCAGGACTGGCCCAACTAACCCGAAAAGCCATTATAATTAAAATGTAGCACTCTAAAGATCTAAAATCTTACTTGAAAATGTTGGGTGTTAATAAACCTGAAGATTTCCCTATAAAAACTTGGTACTAGTTGGTCAGGCTTGGTAAAATTTAGTTGGGTTCGTAGAGGATGCAATATCCTCTACGAACCCTTGTCCAAATGACATGCATCTAATGATAGCTAGACCTTCGAAATAGCAAAGATTTGCTCGGAATTCTACAGAATGGTGCATGTCATCTATCTAGATTATTAATTTGGTAGTTAAGCCCACAATAGCTTGTTAGAAACCCAGTAGAAGAAAGGAATTTATCTTATATTGAAATTTATTAAGTCAGCTAGTAAATTTCAATATAAGATCTCTTGACTATCATTTATATACAGCCCGTTTTATTTAAATATTTAAATTAAGCTATCGAAATGAAGTATGTCTGATAAAATTTCATTTAGAATTCGTGAACTTAATTTAAATATTTAAATGAAATTAATTTTTCTTGTAAGAGCTGAATAAATTCTGCTCTGAATAAATTATTGGTGCTCGAACCATGTAACTACCTAAATGGTAGCACTAAAATAGTACAAATTGATGCCATGAGCTATTAATATTCATGCTAACTAACATTTCCTTGATAAGTTTTATAAGTTCTTAAGCAAAATATTTTAAAGCTCTTAAGGTATCAGTTGATTGTACCAGTAGTACTTAACCATCTATCCGCCCTAGATCGATTCACTTCATTTACGAACTCCATTTAAAAAGTTATCAATTATACATATATAAAAAAAAATTTCTTATCTATTTTCAGATTCTGTTTAATTGTTTTTACACTTTTTACAATTATTGCTACAGTAACTGTTTTATTATCAGCTCCTCACATAATAGTTCAATAAAATAACAAAATTCTATTTAAATTATCAAGGATCAAGCAACAATTATTCATTAAAAATTATTTTATTTTTTTTTTCAAAAAATTTAAAAAAAAAAAAAACATTTATTTTAAATCAAAAATTTCAAAACTTTTCAAAACAAAAAAAACAAAACATAAAATAAAATCATATTTACTACAATAAAACTCTTCGCGCATCAAAAGAGCAGAAAATCATCAAAACCAAAAAAACACTAACTAAATAATTCTTAAAAAAAAAAAATTAAAATATAATTAAATTCTTCTTTAATTAAATCTTAATAATAAAAATTTTATTAATGTAGATAAATTTGAATACATTTAATAAAAAAAAGTAATTAATTAAAATTAAAATATTATTACCACAAACCATAAAATTATTTGTTATATTATTATAATAAAAATTAATTAATTAATTATTATTACATACATAAATAATATTTAAAACAAAAATTAATTAATTAAATAAAAAATTATATGAAAAATTGAAAAAAAAAACTGCCGTAATTTGTATGTTTTAAAAAAAATATATAAAAAAACCAAAACTTCATTTAATTAACAAAAAAAAACACTAAAATTATTTAAAATTACATTAAAAATTAAAAAAAGAAAAAGAAATTATAATTAAATATTTCACCAAAAAAAAAAAAATGGACTATATTTATTAAAATAAATTTTTAGAAAAAAAAAACGTAGATACAAAATATTCTTTAAAATCACACATTAAACACTAAAATAGAATGAATTATATAAATCAATTATTTATATACCAAAAAAAAAACAAAATTAATTAATTTATAAAATAGACAAAACTCATACACTAATATAGAAAAAAATTAAATTGTAAAATACTGAAAATGGGATATAAAACATAAAATTTGTTCCTAAAAATTACCGAAACATAAATTTGAATTTTCAAATTTTTGAAAAAGTATAAAATTCAAATAGTCAAAAATATAAATATTCTTAGATCATACAAAAATATAAGAAATATAAATAAACAAAAACAAACCTACAGGACATAAAATGACGGCAATCCTTAGAAAATATTAGAAAAAAAAGATATAATTTTGTTTTAAATTAAGTTTTTATTTTTTTATTTTTTTAAAATTGATTTTTATATCATTTTTTTAATTTTTATTAAACTTGTTATAAAGTGATGCGAGCTATATCAAAAATAGTCATATCTAATATTATGTAAATCCATATAATAAGGATAATAATATAGTTCATTATAGAACTCGCATGAAATCTATAAAAAATATATCTTAAAAATATATCTCAATTATTTATATATATTTTTTGGACTCAAATATTTGGTAAACATTTCTCTCATTCTAAAATTTATTTCAATTTAAGTCAATATATTTCAATTAATGTCAAATGTCAATTGACGAAATAATTTGATGTAAATTTTACATTCTGTTTTAATTGTCATAATTAAATTTACTATTTCAATCTTGATTATTTAAAAAAAACTTCAAGAAAAGTAGTAATTGCTGAATTCAGACACAAGCATTATTTATTGAAATTCACTTAATCGAGAATTTAAATTGTTTTTAAAACGATTTTTGCCATCTTTGCATATTTTTTGGCATATTTGCATAATTGTAGGCACAATCGACATATTCTCAGGCGTAATTACAAAATTTTCCTCATTTTCTTAATATTTTGAATAAATGAAATATCTCGTGTAATTCAAGTGTTATAATCATGTGGCATGTAACTGCATAATTTTATAATTTTTTTACATAATTTTAGGCATAATTGCAATATTTTCGAAATTATTGAATAATTTTAACATTTTAAGTATAATTCTGAAATGACATGCGTTAATGCATAATATAATGCAGAATTGCATAATTTTAGGAATTGTTACATGATTGCATAATTTTAGGAATTTTTGCATAATTTTAGGAATTAGTCCATAATTTTCATTGAAAATTCAATTTATTTATATAACAATAATTTTTAATAATAATTGTACTATATTTATTTAACATCCTCTGAGACTATGATATTTAAGCTCGCATAAATTACTATTATCTTTATTTTTATGTTATTTCATTTTATCTATCCTTTAACATATATACATACACATAAATAAAAACCTTTATACTAAATAATTAAATATATTTTCCCAAATATATTTACTAAATACAATATATAGAATTAATAAAAACCAAAAAAATAAATTAAATTTAAATACTTTTATATTTTTGAGTTTCAAAAATAATAAATGCATTAATTAAAAATAAAAAAAAAATTACCTAAAAATTTAAAATAATATATTTAATAAAAAACCAGAAAAAAAATGAAAAAAAATCAAAAAAAAAAACCACAAAAAATAAAAAAACGTTAAAAAAAATGATGAAAATTTAAATAATAAAATTTACTATTTAAAAAAAATACGATTAAATATTTCTTGATTTAATATTTAAATCATCTATATGTAGATGGATATATAATATATATTTTCGAAAACTAAAACGTATATGTTTAAAATATACGGAAACTTAATTAAGAAATGTGTATAAAAAAATAAATAAAAATAAAATAAAAATAAAATTAAATTAAATTAAATTAAAAAAAAAAGAAATTAAAAAAATAATTATTAAGAAAAAAAAAACATATTTTTAAACTATAAAAATTAAAAAAAATTAAAAAAAAAAAAACAAATAAAACAACGCACATTTTTAGTGAAATTAAAAAACAAACCAAAAATGAAACAAAAATAAAATAAACTAATTAAAAAAAAAAGGTGCATAAATGTGTACGTATATAATTTTTAGGATATTTTTTATTTTACCTTCTTTTGAATTATGTTTTATGTAATTTCTTTTTTAATTCTGTTTTAAATGGTTACATGAAATAATGTTAAACTAAATAATGACTAATAATTCTAAAATAGATGAATATTAGTTTATAGAAAATTCATTTTAATCACAATTGCGAGTAATTTTCTCATTTCTACTAATTTCTATGTTTTTTAAGAGCATCGACTCTTTTCTTATTCACACAAGTTGTGAACTAATCTTCTATACTTGAAAAATTTCTCAAGTATAAGTCAAAAAATAAATCAATGAGCTGAACTAGATTATAAAGCTGTTCTCAAAATAAAAAAAGGTGCATAAATGTGTGCGTATATAATTTTTAGGATATTTTTTATTTTACCTTCAATTTTTAATGGGTCGCGAACAGATGAAATAATTTCAAGTTTATTCGAGAATGGTTTCAACATAGATTTCATCAATAATATTCTATTTAATTCCAGATTTTTCGTTGGTCATATTTTTTCTTTTAGTATTTGAAATAACTGTCGTGGATATTTCCGATGCCTTTTTTCTTTAAAACACTTAGACATCCATTTACCGATATTAAACTTTAAATAATAAAATATAAAATTGAAGTACTCCTTATAATTGAAAAATACCCTAACCACATTCAGCATTAATGTTATAAAATTAATGTTATAAACATTGGCTGACATTATTTTTACCAAGAAAAATGTTCGGCTACACAGTCAATAAGGTCGAGAAATGCTGGTCTTCTAAATTATAGTGATGACTATATGAAAACAGCAAAGATTATATTTTAAAATACCAAAGCTAAAGGAAATAACACCAAAAAATTATTTAATTATCTTTCGATTAACATTAATTCATGGCACCATACTTTTATTATTTTTTAAAATTATATTTAAATATTATAATAAATGATTACTATCACAATAAAAAACCGAATACTAGTTTGTTTTTATTATGTATTATAATTTCTTATAGTTTAGCATAAATTAATACCAGAAAATCAAAGAAATAATTAATAATTATAGTGAAAATTTAATAAATAAATTAATATTTTTATATGAACCAAGAAAATATTTAATAAAAAAAATAAATTAAAATAAAATAAATGTGAATAAAAACATACAAAAATAAATTATAAAATTTAAAAAAATAAAACTTAAAAAAAAAAATAAAAGTTGTGAAATGCGTTCTGATTTTTAAAAATTATAATAATTTTTTTTAATTAATTTCTTTTTTTATATAAAATATTGCCACAAAAAGCAAAGTTGATATTTTTTAAGAAAATACAAATTAAATACAAAAATAATGCAATTTATGTTTTAATAATAATCATAAAAAAATACACACAAAATAAAAGAAATAACCAAAAATAAAACTTATACCGATTTGTGTAAGTTAAATATATTTTTTACAAATACATATATATTTTTTTAATTCTTTATTTTTTTCGAATATTTTTGTAAAAAATCTTACTTTTAATCTTTATAAAAAAAATAAAATAAAATAAAACAAAAACCAAAAAAAACTTTTCTTACAAAAAAAATTTGTAAAAAATTGTGACAACAACCAAAACATAATATTAATAGAATGGATTTAAGATACGTTTTAATTAATTAAATAGTTTTCTGAAAACAAAAACAAAAAAAATACAACATTCCCAATAATATTTATATATTATATATATCTTTTTTATATTCAGCCTACAGTTATGCAAAATAAATCTTAGTTTTAAATATATTTAGATTTTTCTTTCGTTGTTATTTCACACGAAAACTAAACCAAAAAGAATGCAAAACTATATAAACACAAACAAATAAAACTAACTAAAACAATCAAAGAAATTTAATTGCCAAAAAAAACATATTTAAATAAAGATTTAATAAAAAATATATTTTATTTCATATATAATTATACATTAAGATCAATTTCTTCATAAAAAATATTTACATATAATTATTATATGATTTTTTATAATTTTGAATAAATTATTGCATAAAATTTCAAAAATAATTAATGTTTAAATATCATCTTGTCAATTCAATTAATATTATTTATATCTAGACTAATAAATATTTAAAAAAAAACTAATAATTAGTATTTGTATTTAGGATAATTTAATATTTATATTTTTAATTAAATTCTTTTTTCACGTATTCTCATTTTCCTATAATATTAATTCAAAAAGAGGAATTTCAGTGTGTTTTAGTATTGTGACTCGTAGATCTGTCAAATTAAATAAGATATTTACAAATTGAGTATACTGTGGTCTTTCGGAATCAAGTAATCTTTCACAAGTATTGCTGGTGACTAAATATATTTATCAAATTCGAATAAATTTAAATTACATTTTCGAAATACAACACTGTCAACAAAACAAAGAATTTGACAGTGTTTCAATATAATTTTTATATCTAAACTAATTCAAAGTAAATACTTTCAATTACTATCAAAATTAAAATAAAATTATAAATCACTTTGACTATTACTCAAGTTCACTATAAAATTTAAATTTATTATTATTTCGATTAACATTAATCGATTAACCTCACTAAGGTGTAATTCGATCAAAATTAATTACTTGAATAATAAAATTGTTATAAGTTTTTTCAAGAAAATTGATATCGTTTCAAGATAATTCACAACATATTTTGTTGTAAAAAGATTTGAAAAATCAATAGTAAAAGAAGCTGAAACACACTTAATATTCTACCTTGATTACATTAAATTAAAAAAACTATTAAATTTTAGTTAAAATTAAAATTCACACTATCAACTTCTAATTAGAAAAAATTCAAATCAAAAAAATTTAATCATTTCAACTACACAAAAATAACAAAATATAAAAGGTTTTCTAAATTTGCAAATAAAATAATTTTCATAAAAACACATTAAAAACATAAAAATGAAAAAACCAAAAAAAAAATAAAAACTATTTTTACGATATTTGTTATAAATAATAAATAAAATATATATATAAAAAAAAAAAATCTTAATATTAGTTATAAAAATATATATTGAAATAATATTAGTTAATAAATTAAATAATAATTGGGTTATTCGTAATTATGAATATTTCATAAAACGGTCTAATTTCAATATCTCTATATACCACATCAAAAAAAATATAAACACAAAATTTTATTATCAACTATTACACTTCAAAATTGCATATATTTAGGCGAATATTTAAAAACTGAAATAAATTAATATTTTTTTTTTTTTTTTTTTTTTGAATAATGAAATTGTTATAAGTTTTTTTAAAAATTATAATTAACTAAATTAATTTATTTAAGAAATTGTTAATTTTTTAATGAAATTAATTATGTTTAATTAATAAAAAATATTGTACAGAGAAATTCTAATGTCAATATAATTATTACTATTAATTTCTTGAAATGTGTTTTAGTACTAAAAATTTTTAATGAAGATTAATTTTTATTATTTTTATAATTAATATTATATTTTTAATTTGATTTTTAAAATTATACATAATAATTATTTCATAAAATTCTTTGTTTGAATTTAATTTGGCATAAAAATGATTTTGTTAATTTCAAGTTATATTATTATAATCAGAAAAATGAACTTAAATAAATATTTAAATTTAAAATATATATACATATGATAATTATGTATTATATATGAAAATATATGATATTTAAGTAAATTAAAAAAAAAAAATCAATTATCAAATAATTATTATTAAAAAAAAAGAAACTTTATATAAATAAAAAAAAAATGATTATTCTTAGAAAAAAAACATAAATACATAATTTCTAAAAAATAAAAAATCTTTATAAATTTAAGTTTTTTTTTATATTTTTATTTAAAAAAAAAAAATTATAGGCGGTCTGTTATCGATAAAGCGATTATTATTGACAGACAATGTTTCGTCACATTGACGAATAATTTAATGTTTTATAAATTATTAATTTAATTTATTTATTCAATTGATTTTCTGTTAATTAAAAAAAAAACTTTTGTGAATAATAGGAAAGATATTTTATAAAAAAAAATTAAAACAAAAAAAAAAACCAAACATAAAATTATTTTTTAATTTATGTTAAATTAAAAATTAATCAAAAAAAAATACAAACCATATTTCAAATTAATATTATATTAGGTAATTTTAATATTAATTATTTGAATAAACATACTGGTCTATAGTCTTATTCACTAGATTAATTGGTGACTCTTAATTTTTCGATTTTTTTTAGAAATAATCACTTAAATTTGCTACTTTTCACTAATTACTTTATAACAAAAAATTTTATTTCCAAAATAATGGCAATACTATTCGTTAAATTTTTTAAAACATGTTTTAAATTTTACAAAGGTTTTACTAATTTTCATTAAATTATTTGTTATACAAGGATGACATTATATTACATTAGGAAAATTAATCAAAACTCTTTTTATACTGCGACCTAAAGAATTTATCTCATAAATTATGGTTAGTCATTTTCTGTAAGTTAGAAAATTTATTGAAATCAAGTATTTCAAAATAATATATAACAGAAAGATTATTTAGTTATTTATCATTAATAAGTTAATTAATTTTTTACTCGAAATTTATAAGTTAATTAATTTTTTACTCGAAATTTATGTTATTAAAGTTGCCATAATTTTATTACAAATTTAAATAAATTTTTTCCCTTTCATATATTAATAGATTGAGTTTTGCCATCAAAATTACAAAAAAAAAATGTTTAAAATAATTTTTTATAAATGTAATATTAAAAAAAAATACTATACGATATAAATATTTCCATAAAATAAAACCGTCTTTAATGACCAAAAATAAAGTATATACATAAATATATTTTAATATGATAAAACGAAATTAATTTTTTCTGTATGTCCAATAAATTCGTCCCAGAAACACTAAATTCGTATTAATTAATAAATTCATTGTCCTCCAAATTATCTGTCCCTGCTAGTAATAGTAATAAATTTCATAAATGTGTTCTATAAAATTATAAAAATTGTCTAAGCCGAATTTTTTTTGGCCTCAGAAAAAAGTTGTATCACTCGAAAATCAGTAATTAAATTGATAAACCAAATGGTTTTATAGAATATTGTGATACTTATTTTCATTTCACAATATTTCATATGATATTTAAATTGTATTCCATCTTGTGTAATGCTGTTCTGAACTATTGTTAACTATTAAATGTTTACTAATAAAAAATTAAATTAATTTTCTAATTAAAATAAACTGAAAAAACTGTCACAAAAATAAAAATCAGTTAGCCCACAAATGTCAAAATAATTATCCTTAGTCAAAAATATTTTATACAATAAATCTCAAGTCTTTAAATAATTGAAAAAGTTCCAAACTCACCAATTACTAACTTAGACAATTTTCTTAAATACTATGCCACACAAATATGTTTAATTAAAAACCTAATTTAATTAAAAAATTATTTTAATTTTTTATCTTCAAACAAAATTTAAAATTTAATAACACTTTTAATTCCATTATCAAGTCACCATTTTAGATTAAGGGAAAATAAAACAAATGAATATAAAATATTTCAATAATTTTAATAAATATTAAAATAAAAATGAAAAGAAATTAATTATAAAAAAATGAAAAATTAAAAAAAAAAATTACATAAAAATTTAAAGAAAATATACCAAAAATATTAATTACAGATAAATTATATTCTATAATAAAAGTTATTAATGTAATTTTATGTACAAATGATTTTCTGCCTCATTTGTCATTTAATTACATTCATTATTTTTACTTTTTATTATAAAATATATAAATTAATGAATTTATTATTAAATAATTTATATTTAGAGTTGAACTAAAAAAAAAAGTATATATAAATTTTGTTGAAATTAATATTATTATATATAGATAATATATAATATATAAAAATATTAAAATACAAAATATATATGGAATAATATGAAAAATGTATATTTATATTATAAATATATATCAAAGAATTAATATTATATCAGGGCTGCGCAACCAGTTGATCCATTTAATGTTCGCAATCATAATACCAAATACATTATAAAAATTAATTAATTTCCAGGCACTATAAAATAATGTATTTTTGAATAGCATTGTAATCTTCTGAACGGATATTATCTTCATCACTCTTTTTTTTTGGTATTATAAATGTGCCAAAAAAGTCACAAATTTCTAATTTTCAAAAAAATATTTGTAGTGTCACGTATACTTAATTAAAAAATTGTTATTTGTTTCTGTTTCTGGTGTTGTTGTCTTTTAATGCGGAAGTTGATATAGTCAACAATTACTAATACTGAATTGGTAAAACATAGATTAATCTATGAACCAAAAATTACTAATACTCGTACATAATCTTGAAAAATTATGACAGAAAAACTAATATTTTGCTTTACTTAAATTTGGAACAAGGTAATGGCTTATTAGTGAGACATTTGTTGATAGCAAATGGCATAGACATTTAATATATTCCTCTTTTTTTTAAAATTACAATTTATTGTGATTTTACTTTTGGCACTCATTTAAAAATGAGGTAACTTAAACTAATATTTATGGCTCGAAATCTAACTCGCACCACAGCTTAGTACACTATTCTTAAGCCACCGCCAGTCGGATAACTTATTTTCGTCATTTTGTTATGAAAAACCTCTATTAAAGAAAATTGAAACTCGAAATATTATGGTTTCATACACAATTTTTATACGAATAGTAATCTCAGTTTTTATGAATATGATTAAAGTAAAACAGATAATGACCGAAAAAATAACTTCATTTCAATATTTTACGAATTCTAAAAATATCAAACATAATTTATGATAAAAATTTTATATTTTTTTGTGAAATATTAAAAATATGTTTTAATCCAAAAATAAAAAGTTATGAATTTGTAGATGTTTATTATTACATCTGCGATAACATTAAATAAAAAAATGTTGTATAGCCCTGGTTCCTAGTATATAAATAATATCTATATAATATAAATAATCCATTCTAATTCCATAAAAAATATATAAAATATATATTTTTGCTCACATCTTTTTTTATAAAAAAGGATTTAAAAAAAAAAAAATTTTATACCTAATTTTTATGAAAAGTAAAAAAATAAAAAAAAAAACAAACAACTTAATTAATTAAGAAATTTAAAAAATATATTATAAAAAATTAATATTTTATGATTTAAAAAACCAAAAGAAAAAAGATAAATTATTATAATAAGAAAATGTACTACAATTTAACCAATTATGGTTAAACTAAAAAATATTTAAATAATAAAAAAAAATGTTATTAATATGCCATAAAAAAATATTTTCGGGAATTGATAGTGGTAATCCGTTATTAGGTGAATTTTTAAAACTAAGTGTACTATTGACAAAAAAAGCACATATAATATGGACAAAAAAATAAAAAACAAATAGGATAAAATAACTTATATGAAACCAAAACCAAAAATAATAATAATAAAAAAAAAAAATGTTATTTATGCAAAGAATCAATAAATTTACAAAAATAATTTTAAAAAATTATCTATTTAATAGTTTTATTTAAATAATTTTAAATTTATATAGTTTATAGCGTAAAATAAATCATATAATCACTAATTGACGATCCCTGGAATTTTAATTCACATCACAGAATCCAACGTAAGTCCACAGTTTCCTATTTCTGGAAATCGGAGCTCAGCAACAACACCGAATGGTTGGTTTGGATTAGCGAAGACAAGCATAAGGATAGATATTATTAGTACGTGACAATAATGTAGTGTAGATGAATTAAAGCAAACTAAGACAATACATCGACCAAAAAAGTAATATCTTTTATCCTTAAGTTACTTGGAGTTCCTATTTCTGTCTTACATTCTAAGCGAGATATAAAAAGTTCCTGGAATGATTTCTAAAATTACAGGAATGATATCTTAGACGGTTTTGGTATGGTACCAAAACCAGGTGGGCGAGTTGTGCAGATTACAAAACAATAAATTTTTATCCATATGTGGCATATGCCACCATAGTTTGTCTTTTTTTTTTGCTCCTTGATTTTTTTTACTCCCATAGTTTGGCTATTTTTTTTATGTAACACCTGAATTTTTCACATTTTTATTTAGAGAACGATGAAAAGGATTGATGCACAATTATAATTTAAGGAGTTCAAAAATTGTTGACATAATAATATATGTTTTTGGAAGTCATTTGTCTGATTTCGTTTAAAAAATCATATGATGCAAAAAAAAAAGATAATGTGAGAAAAATTTACAAATTTCCTAACTTGTGCAATTGTTCCATAATTTTTTTATATTTTATTACACATCATTAATTAATCATCAATTTTTTTTCTTGATAGTTTTGTTTTTAAAAAAAAAACCCAAACTGAATCACTTATCTTTCTTTTTATGTAATATTTTAAATGAATAATTTTTGCAAATAATTCTAGTAACAGACCACAGCATTCAAATTAAAATATGTAATGTATAGGTTATTTCAATTTATAATGTAGTTGAGCTGTAGCAACAAATGATGACTAGTTTATATGAAAAATTGTAACATCTTTACCAAAATTGGACTCATTACTATTAAGTTATACTAAATATCATATAACAAATTTTACTCCATCAATTATGTATTTAAAGTTCTCTAATTTTACCTAATTAAGTATAAATCTATAAATATATTTTTTACTAGCATGATAATTATTAGCTACTGTCAGTGGTTGGTTTAAAGGAAATAATCATCAGATTATTATACAACAATTTAAGATTTTTAAATTATAATATTTTTAAAAAACCCAGTTTTATTTCATTAGTCGTACAATTAAGATTGTTGTTAAAATAAATTGAATTTCATTTTGTATTCTGAAAATGAATTTTAAAATAATATTATTATTAATGATATTATGGTCCACTAATATCATAAAATTTTCAAAAACTGAAAAACTTATTGAATTTAATGGTTACTGTGAAGATTTAAGTGGTAATGTTAAATGTTATAATTTTACAATTATTGATCAAATGGAATTCAGTCATGTACACTTTAATACATCAATAATTAATATGCATATAAGAAGGATTGAATTTGAAAATTCCAAATTTTATTATATTTTACGTAATTTTTTAGCACAATTTTATGGTAGTTTAAATATATTATCAGCTGAAGATTGTAATATTATAAAATTACTTGATAATAATTTTATATTTACACCAAATATAACAACATTAAATTTAAATTATAATAAAATTGTTAATATTAACTCAAAACATTTAACTAATTTAAAAAGATTGGAAATTTTAACATTAAGTAATAATCAAATTAAAAAATTAGATAAAAATTTATTTGATAATTTACCAAATATAAAAATTATTGATATTCAAAATAATGATTTAAAATATATTGAAAGTGATATATTTAAAAATTTAAATAATATTAAAAATATTCATATAACAAATAATCCAATAAATGGTATATTAAAATTAGAAATTAATAAATTTGATATGTTTCGTGCTCAAAATTGTCAAATTACAGAATTACATATTTTTGGTGATATATCACGTTTATTTTTAGCAAATAATAATATTACAGAACTTTATTTACCTAATGCAAATCCAAAATATTTAAGTATGAAAAATAATCAAATTACACGTTTAAATTATATTAATGGTAGTGAATTAAAATTAATTGATTTAAATGGTAATTTATTAGATTATGAAAAATTTCAAGATGATTTTAAAAATATGAAAAATTTAGAAGAATTATACATAGATAATACAAATTTAATTAAATTAAATGATCATATTTTTACATCATTAAATAAATTACATACATTAAGTTTATCTGGTAATCATTTAAATGATGTAAATATGAATATTTTTGAAAATTTACCAAATTTAAGAAATATTTTGTTATCAAGAAATCCATGGAAATGTGAAACTTTATCAAATATTTTACATTTTGTTGCACGACGTTTAAGAGAAAATTTTCTAAGAAATAAATTTTATAAATTTACATTGCCATCAACGGATATTACTAATTCTGGATGCAAAAATTATACAGATAATTAATCAAAATACTACAAGAAAAAACTATGTAGTATATGTATTTATGTTTAATAATATTATACATAATCATGATTCAAATTTAATGTTTTAAATAATATTTTCAAAATAAAAAATTTCAAGAAATTTAAAGAATAGTTTTTGATTGAATAGCAAGATTTTTAACATTTTAAAGATTAAATAAAGATGAAAACAAGCAGATAGGAGGAAAATAAGCAGATAGGAGAAAAAAAAGCAGAATTAAAAAATATTACAAATTAAATTTTAATGAGCTATTTATTAGCTAAATATATATTTCTCACTTAACTTTCTCTGAATTTTAATTTAACTTTGTCGGTTTTGAAATATTGATAAAATATATAAAAGTAACATAAGTAAATTTTGAATATTTTTCGAAAAGGTCTTCGGAAATGCGCTACAAATTAAATTCCCTACACGGAGATACCAAATATGTGGGGATTGCTTTCAGTTTTAAGGGTTTTCATTTTTTTGCTACAAATTCTGATGTTTTGTATTAAATCTCATTAAATTTCCATATTTTCCCGATTTCTCGAGCAATTTTGAATATTTTTCGAAAACGTCTTCGGAAATGCGCTAGAAGTTAAATTCTCTACACAGAGATACCAAATATGTGGGGATTGCTTTCAGTTTTAAGGGTTTTCATTTTTTTGCTACAAATTCTGATGTTTTGTATGGAATCTCATTGAATTTCCATATATTCCCGATTTCTCTGGCAATTTTGAAAATTTTTCGAAAAGGTCTTCGGAAATTCGCCAGAAATTAAATTCCCTACTGGGAGATACCAAATATGTGGGGATTGCTTTCAGTTTTAAGGGTTTTCATTTTTTTGCTACAAATTCTGATGTTTTGTATTGAATCTCATTAAATTTCCATATATTCCCGATTTCTCTGGCAATTTTGAAAATTTTTCGAAAAGGTCTTCGGAAATGCGCTAGAAATTAAATTCCCTACACGGATATACCAAATATGTGGGGATTGCTTTCAGTTTTAAGGGTTTTCATTTTTTTGCTACAAATTCTGATGTTTTGTATTGAATCTCTTTAAATTCCCACATTTTCCCGCTTTCTCGGGCAATTTTGAATATTTTAAGGTCTTCGGAAATGCGCTAGAAATTAAATTCCCTACACGGAGATACCAAATGTGTGGAGATACCAAATGTGATTGCTTTCAGTTTTAAGGGTTTTCATTTTTTTGTTACAAATTCTGATGTTTTGTATGGAGTCTCATTAAATTCCCACATTTTCCCGATTTCTCGGGCAATTTTGAATACTTTTCGAAAAGGTCTTCGGAAATGCGATAGAAATTAAATTCCCTACACGGAGATACCAAATGTGTGGAGATACCAAATGTGATTGCTTTCAGTTTTAAGGGTTTTCATTTTTTTTGCAACAAATTCTGATGTTTTGTATGGAGTCTCATTAAATTCCCATATTTTCCCGATTTCTCGGGCAATTTTGAATATTTTTCGAAAAGGTCTTCGGAAATGCGCTAGAAATTAAATTCCCTACACGGAGATACCAAATATGTGGGGATTGGTTTTTCATTTTTTTGCTACAATTTCTGATATTTTGTATTGAGTCTCATTAAATTCCCATATTTTCCCGATTTCTCGGGCAATTTTGAATATTTTTCGAAAAGGTCTTCGGAAATGCGCTAGAAATTAAATTGCCTACACGGATATACCAAATATGTGGGGATTGCTTTCAGTTTTAAGGGTTTTCATTTTTTTGCTACAAATTCTGATGTTTTGTATTGGATCTCATTAAATTCCCACATTTTCCCGATTTCTCGGGCAATTTTGAATATTTTTCGAAAAGGTCTTCGGAAATGCGCTAGAAATTAAATTCCCTACACGGAGATACCAAATGTGTGGAGATACCAAATGTGATTGCTTTCAGTTTTAAGGGTTTTAATTTTTTGGTACAAATTCTGATGTTTTGTATGGAGTCTCATTAAATTCCCATATTTTCCCGATTTATCGGGCAATTTTGAATATTTTTCGAAATGGTCTTCGGAAATGCGCTAGAAATTAAATTCCCTACACGGAGATACCTAAATATGTGGGGATTGCTTTCAGTTTTAAGGGTTTTCATTTTTTTTGCTACAATTTCTGATGTTTTGTATGGAGTCTCATTAAATTCCCATATTTTCCCGATTTATCGGGCAATTTTGAATATTTTTCGAAATGGTCTTCGGAAATGCGCTAGAAATTAAATTCCCTACACGGAGATACCTAAATATGTGGGGATTGCTTTCAGTTTTAAGGGTTTTCATTTTTTTGCTACAATTTCTGATGTTTTGTATGGAGTCTCATTAAATTCCCATATTTTCCCGATTTCTCGGCCAATTTTGAATATTTTTCGAAAAGGTCTTCGGAAATGCGCTAGAAATTAAATTCCCTACACGGAGATACCTAAATATGTGGGGATTGCTTTCAGTTTTAAGGGTTTTCATTTTTTTGCTACAATTTCTGATGTTTTGTATGGAGTCTCATTAAATTCCCATATTTTCCCGATTTATCGGGCAATTTTGAATATTTTTCGAAATGGTCTTCGGAAATGCGCTAGAAATTAAATTCCCTACACGGAGATACCAAATGTGTGGAGATACCAAATGTGATTGCTTTCAGTTTTAAGGGTTTTCATTTTTTTGCTACAAATTCTGATGTTTTGTATTGAATCTCATTAAATTCCCACATTTTCCCGATTTCTCGGGCAATTTTGAATACTTTTCGAAAAGGTCTTCGGAAATGCGATAGAAATTAAATTCCCTACAAGGAAATACCAAATGTGTGGAGATACCGAATGTGATTGCTTTCAGTTTTAAGGGTTTTCATTTTTTTGCTACAAATTCTGATGTTTTGTATGGAGTCTCATTAAATTCCCATATTTTCCCGATTTCTCGGGCAATTTTGAATACTTTTCGAAAAGGTCTTCGGAAATGCGATAGAAATTAAATTCCCTACAAGGAGATACCAAATGTGTGGAGGTACCAAATGTGATTGCTTTCAGTTTTAAGGGTTTTCATTTTTTTGCTACAAATTCTGATGTTTTGTATGGAGTCTCATTAAATTCACATATTTTCCCGATTTCTCGGGCAATTTTGTATATTTTTCGAAAAGGTCTTCGGAAATGCGCTAGAAATTAAATTCCCTACACGGATATACCAAATATGTGGGGATTGCTTTCAGTTTTAAGGGTTTTCATTTTTTTGCTACAAATTCTGATGTTTTGTATTGAATCTCATTAAATTCCCACATTTTCCCGATTTCTCGGGCAATTTTGAATACTTTTCGAAAAGGTCTTCGGAAATGCGCTAGAAATTAAATTCCCTACACGGAGATACCAAATGTGGGGAGATACCAAATGTGATTGCTTTCAGTTTTAAGGGTTTTCATTTTTTTGCTACAAATTCTGATGTTTTGTATGGAGTCTCATTAAATTCCCATATTTTCCCGATTTCTCGGGCAATTTTGAATATTTTTCGAAATGGTCTTCGGAAATGCGCTAGAAATTAAATTCCCTACACGGAGATACCAAATATGTGGGGATTGCTTTCAGTTTTAAGGGTTTTCATTTTTTTGCTACAATTTCTGATGTTTTGTATGGAGTCTCATTAAATTCCCATATTTTCCCGATTTCTCGTGCAATTTTGAATATTTTTCGAAAAGGTCTTCGGAAATGCGATAGAAATTAAATTCCCTACACGGAGATACCAAATGTGTGGAGATACCAAATGTGACTGCTTTCAGTTTTAAGGGTTTTCATTTTTTTGCTACAAATTCTGATGTTTTGTATGGAGTCTCATTAAATTCCCATATTTTCCCGATTTCTCGGGCAATTTTGAATATTTTTCGAAATGGTCTTCGGAAATGCGCTAGAAATTAAATTCCCTACACGGAGATACCAAATATGTGGGGATTTCTTTCAGTTTTAAGGGTTTTCATTTTTTTGGTACAATTTCTGATGTTTTGTATGGAGTCTCATTAAATTCCCATATTTTCCCGATTTTTCGGGCAATTTTGAATATTTTTCGGAAAGGTTTTCAATCCCCACATATTTGGTATATCCTAAACGGATATACCAAATATGTGGGGATTGCTTTCAGTTTTAAGGGTTTTCATTTTTTTGCTACAAATTCTGATGTTTTGTATTGAATCTCATTAAATTGCCACATTTTTCCGATTTCTCGGGCAATTTTGAATATTTTTCGAAAAGGTCTTCGGAAATGCGCTAGAAATTAAATTCCCTACACGGAGATACTAAATGTGATTGCTTTCAGTTTTAAGGATTTTCATTTTTTTGCTACAAATTCTGATGTTTTGTATGGAGTCTCATTAAATTCCCATATTTTCCCGATTTCTCGGGCAATTTTGAATATTTTTCGAAAAGGTCTTCGCAAATGCGCTAGAAATTAAATTCCGTACACGGAGATACCAAATGTGTGGAGATACCAAATGTGATTGCTTTCAGTTTTAAGGGTTTTCATGTTTTTGCAACAAATTCTGATGTTTTGTATTGAATCTCATTAAATTCCCACATTTTCCCGATTTCTCGGGCAATTTTGAATATTTTTCGAAAAGGTCTTCGGAAATGCGCTAGAAATTAAGTTCCCTACACGGAGATACCAAATGTGTGGAGATACCAAATGTGATTGCTTTCAGTTTTAAGGGTTTTCATTTTTTTGCTACAAATTCTGATGTTTTGTATGGAGTCTCATTAAATTCCCATATTTTCCCGATTTCTCGGGCAATTTTGAATATTTTTCGAAAAGGTCTTCGGAAATGCGCTAGAAATTATATTCCCTATACGGATATACCAAATATGTGGGGATTGCTTTCAGTTTTAAGGGTTTTCATTTTTTTGCTACAAATTCTGATGTTTTGTATGGAGTCTCATTAAATTCCCATATTTTCCCGATTTCTCGGGCAATTTTGAATATTTTTCGAAAAGGTCTTCGGAAATGCGCTAGAAATTAAATTCCCTACACGGAGATACCAAATGTGTGGAGATACCAAATGTGATTGCTTTCAGTTTTAAGGGTTTTCATTTTTTTGCTACAAATTCTGATGTTTTGTATTGAATCTCATTAAATTCCCACATTTTCCCGATTTCTCGGGCAATTTTGAATATTTTTCGAAAAGGTCTTCGGAAATGCGCTAGAAATTAAATTCGCTACACGGAGATAACAAATGTGCGGAGGTACCAAATGTGATTGCTTTCAGTTTTAAGGGTTTTCATTTTTTTGTTACAAATTCTGATGTTTTGTATGGAGTCTCATTAAATTCCCACATTTTCCCGATTTCTCGGGCAATTTTGAATATTTTTCGAAAAGGTCTTCGGAAATGCGCTAGAAATTAAATTCCCTACACGGAGATACCAAATGTTTGGAGATACCAAATGTGATTGCTTTCAGTTTTAAGGGTTTTAATTTTTTTGCTACAAATTCTGATGTTTTGTATTGAATCTCATTAAATTCCCACATTTTCCCGATTTCTCGGGCAATTTTGAATATTTTTCGAAAAGGTCTTCGGAAATGCTCTAGAAATTAAATTCCCTACACGGAGATACCAAATGTGTGGAGATACCAAATGTGATTGCTTTCAGTTTTAAGGATTTTCATTTTTTTGCTACAAATTCTGATGTTTTGTATGGAGTCTCATTAAATTCCCATATTTTCCCGATTTCTCGGGAAATTTTGAATATTTTTCGAAAAGGTCTTCGGAAATGCGCTAGAAATTAAATTCCCTACACGGATATACCAAATATGTGGGGATTGCTTCCAGTTTTAAGGGTTTTAATTTTTTTGCTACAAATTCTGATGTTTTGTATTGAATCTCATTAAATTCCCACATTTTCCCGATTTCTCGGGCAATTTTGAATATTTTTCAAAAAGGTCTTCGGAAATGCGCTAGAAATTAAATTCCCTACACGGAGATACCAAATGTGTGGAGATACCAAATGTGATTGCTTTCAGTTTTAAGGATTTTCATTTTTTTGCTACAAATTCTGATGTTTTGTATTGAATCTAATTAAATTCCCACATTTTCCCGATTTCTCGGGCAATTTTGAATATTTTTCGAAAAGGTCTTCGGAAATGCGCTAGAAATTAAATTCCCTACACGGAGATACCAAATGTGTGGAGATAGCAAATGTGATTGCTTTCAATTTTAAGGGTTTTCATTTTTTTGCTACAAATTCTGATGTTTTGTATGGAGTCTCATTAAATTCCCATATTTTCCCGATTTCTCGGGCAATTTTGAATATTTTTCGAAAAGGTCTTCGGAAATGCGCTAGAAATTAAATTCCCTATACGGATATACCAAATATGTGGGGATTGCTTTCAGTTTTAAGGGTTTTCATTTTTTTGCTACAATTTCTGATGTTTTGTATTGAATCTCATTAAATTCCCACATTTTCCCGATTTCTCGGACAATTTTGAATATTTTTCGAAAAGGTCTTCGGAAATGCGCTAGAAATTAAGTTCCCTACACGGAGATACCAAATGTGTGGAGATACCAAATGTGATTGCTTTCAGTTTTAAGGGTTTTCATTTTTTGCTACAAATTCTGATGTTTTGTATGGAGTCTCATTAAATTCCCATATTTTCCCGATTTCTCGGGCAATTTTGAATATTTTTCGAAAAGGTCTTCGGAAATGCGCTAGAAATTAAATTCCCTACACGGAGATACCAAATGTGTGGAGATACCAAATGTGATTGCTTTCAGTTTTAAGGGTTTTCATTTTTTTGCTACAAATTCTGATGTTTTGTATTGAATCTCATTAAATTCCCACATTTTCCCGATTTCTCGGGCAATTTTGAATATTTTTCGAAAAGGTCTTCGGAAATGCGCTAGAAATTAAATTCCCTACACGGAGATAACAAATGTGCGGAGATACCAAATGTGATTGCTTTCAGTTTTAAGGGTTTTCATTTTTTTGTTACAAATTCTGATGTTTTGTATGGAGTCTCATTAAATTCCCACATTTTCCCGATTTCTCGGGCAATTTTGAATATTTTTCGAAAAGGTCTTCGGAAATGCGCTAGAAATTAAATTCCCTACAAGGAGATACCAAATGTTTGGAGATACCAAATGTGATTGCTTTCAGTTTTAAGGGTTTTCATTTTTTTGCTACAAATTCTGATGTTTTGTATTGAATCTCATTAAATTCCCACATTTTCCCGATTTCTCGGGCAATTTTGAATATTTTTCGAAAAGGTCTTCGGAAATGCCATAGAAATTAAATTCCCTACACGGAGATACCAAATGTGAATGAATATTTTTCGAAGAGGTCTTCGGAAATGCGCTAGAAATTAAATTCCCTATACGGATATACCAAATATGTGGGGATTGCTTTCAGTTTTAAGGGTTTTCATTTTTTTGCTACAAATTCTGATGTTTTGTATGGAGTCTCATTAAATTCCCATATTTTCCCGATTTCTCGGGCAATTTTGAATATTTTTCGAAAAGGTCTTCGGAAATGCGCTAGAAATTAAGTTCCCTACACGGAGATACCAAATGTGTGGAGATACCAAATGTGATTGCTTTCAGTTTTAAGGATTTTCATTTTTTTGCTACAAATTCTGATGTTTTTGTATGGAGTCTCATTAAATTCCCATATTTTCCCGATTTCTCGGGCAATTTTGAATATTTTTCGAAAAGGTCTTCGGAAATGCGCTAGAAATTAAATTCCGTACACGGAGATACCAAATGTGTGGAGATACCAAATGTGATTGCTTTCAGTTTTAAGGGTTTTCATTTTTTTGCTACAAATTCTGCTGTTTTGTATGGAGTCTCATTAAATTCCCATATTTTCTCGATTTCTCGGGCAATTTTGAATATTTTTCGAAAAGGTCTTTGGAAATGCGCTAGAAATTAAATTCCCTACACGGAGATAACAAATGTGTGGAGATACCAAATGTGATTGCTTTCAGTTTTAAGGGTTTTCATTTTTTTGTTACAAATTCTGATGTTTTGTATGGAGTCTCATTAAATTCCCACATTTTCCCGATTTCTCGGGCAATTTTGAATATTTTTCGAAAAGGTCTTCGGAAATGCGCTAGAAATTAAATTCCCTACACGGAGATACCAAATGTTTGGAGATACCAAATGTGATTGCTTTTGTATGGAGTCTCATTAAATTCCCATATTTTCCCGATTTCTCGGGCAATTTTGAATACTTTTCGAAAAGGTCTTCGGAAATGCGCTAGAAATTAAATTCCCTACACGGATATACCAAATATGTGGGGATTGCTTTCAGTTTTATTGGTTTTCATATTTTTGCTACAAATTCTGATGTTTTGTATGGAGTCTCATTAAATTCCCATATTTTCCCGATTTCTCGGGCACTTTTGAATATTTTTCGAAAAGGTCTTCGGAAATGCGCTAGAAATTAAATTCCCTACACGGATATACCAAATATGTGGGGATTGCTTTCAGTTTTAAGGGTTTTCATTTTTTTGCTACAAATTCTGATGTTTTGTATTGAATCTCATTAAATTCCCACATTTTCCCGATTTCTCGGGCAATTTTGAATATTTTTCGAAAAGGTCTTCGAAAATGCTCTAGAAATTAAATTCCCTACACGGAGATACCAAATGTGTGGAGATACCAAATATGATTGCTTTCAGTTTTAAGGATTTTCATTTTTTTGCTACAAATTCTGATGTTTTGTATGGAGTCTCATTAAATTCCCATATTTTCCCGATTTCTCGGGCAATTTTGAATATTTTTCGAAAAGGTCTTCGGAAATGCGCTAGAAATTAAATTCCCTACACGGATATACCAAATATGTGGGGATAGCTCCCAGTTTTAAGGGTTTTCATTTTTTTGCTACAAATTCTGATGTTTTGTATTGAATCTCATTAAATTCCCACATTTTCCCGATTTCTCGGGCAATTTTGAATATTTTTCGAAAAGGTCTTCGGAAATGCGCTAGAAATTAAATTCCCTACACGGAGATACCAAATGTGTGGATATACCAAATGTGATTGCTTTCAGTTTTAAGGATTTTAATTTTTTTGCTACAAATTCTGATGTTTTGTATGGAGTCTCATTAAATTCCCATATTTTCCCGATTTCTCGGGCAATTTTGAATATTTTTCGAAAAGGTCTTCGGAAATGCGCTAGAAATTAAATTCCGTACACGGAGATACCAAATGTGTGGAGATACCAAATGTGATTGCTTTCAGTTTTAAGGGTTTTCATTTTTTTGCTACAAATTCTTATGTTTTATATGGAGTCTCATTAAATTCCCATATTTTCTCGATTTCTCGGGCAATTTTGAATATTTTTCGAAAAGGTCTTCGGAAATGCGCTAGAAATTAAATTCCCTATACGGATATACCAAATATGTGGGGATTGCTTTCAGTTTTAAGGGTTTTCATTTTTTTGCTACAAATTCTGATGTTTTGTGGAGTCTCATTAAATTCCCATATTTTCCCGATTTCTCGGGCAATTTTGTATATTTTTCGAAAAGGTCTTCGGAAATGCGCTAGAAATTAAATTCCGTACACGGAGATACCAAATGTGTGGAGATACCAAATGTGATTGCTTTCAGTTTTAAGGGTTTTCATTTTTTTGCTACAAATTCTGATGTTTTGTATGGAGTCTCATTAAATTCCCATATTTTCCCGATTTCTCGGGCAATTTTGAATACTTTTCGAAAAGGTCTTCGGAAATGCGATAGAAATTAAATTCCCTACACGGAGATACCAAATGTGTGGAGATACCAAATGTGATTGCTTTCAGTTTTAAGGGTTTTCCTTTTTTTGCTACAAATTCTGATGTTTTGTATGGAGTCTCATTAAATTCCCATATTTTCCCGATTTCTCGGGCAATTTTGAATATTTTTCGAAAAGGTCTTCGGAAATGCGCTAGAAATTAAATTCCCTACACGGATATACCAAATATGTGGGGATTGTTTTCAGTTTTAAGGGTTTTCATTTTTTTGCTACAAATTCTGATGTTTTGTATGGAGTCTTATTAAATTCCCACATTTTCCCGATTTCTCGGGCAATTTTGAATACTTTTCGAAAAGGTCTTCGGAAATGCGCTAGAAATTAAATTCCGTACACGGAGATACCAAATGTGTGGAGATACCAAATGTGATTGCTTTCAGTTTTAAGGGTTTTCATTTTTTTGTTACAAATTCTGATGTTTTGTATGGAGTCTCATTAAATTCCCACATTTTCCCGATTTCTCGGGCAATTTTGAATACTTTTCGAAAAGGTCTACGGAAATGCGATAGAAATTAAATTCCCTACACGGAGATACCAAATGTGTGGAGATACCAAATGTGATTGCTTTCAGTTTTAAGGGTTTTCATTTTTTTGCTACAAATTCTGATGTTTTGTATGGAATCTCATTAAATTCCCATATTTTCCCGATTTCTCGGGCAATTTTGAATATTTTTCGAAAAGGTCTTCGGAAATGCGCTAGAAATTAAATTCCCTACACGGATATACCAAATATGTGGGGATTGCTTTCAGTTTTAAGGGTTTTCATTTTTTTGCTACAATTTCTGATGTTTTGTATGGAGTCTCATTAAATTCCCATATTTTCCCGATGTCTCGGGCAATTTTTAATATTTTTCGAAAAGGTCTTCGGAAATGCGCTAGAAATTAAATTCCCTACACGGATATACCAAATATGTGGGGATTGCTTTCAGTTTTAAGGGTTTTCATTTTTTTGCTACAAATTCTGATGTTTTGTATTGAATCTCATTAAATTCCCACATTTTCCCGATTTCTCGGGCAATTTTGAATATTTTTCGAAAAGGTCTTCGGAAATGCGCTAGAAATTAAATTCTCTACACGGAGATACCAAATGTGTGGAGATACCAAATGTGATTGCTTTCAGTTTTAAGGGTTTTCATTTTTTTGCTACAAATTCTGATGTTTTGTATTAAGTCTCATTAAATTCCCATATTTTCCCGATTTCTCGGCCAATTTTGAATATTTTTCAAAAAGGTCTTCGGAAATGCGCTAGAAATTAAATTCCCTACACGGATATACCAAATATGTGGGGATTGTTTTCAGTTTTATGGGTTTTCATTTTTTTGCTACAAATTCTGATGTTTTGTATTGAATCTCATTAAATTCCCACATTTTCCCGATTTCTCGGGCAATTTTGAATATTTTTCGAAAAGGTCTTCGGAAATGCGCTAGAAATTAAATTCCCTACACGGAGATACCAAATGTGTGGATATACCAAATGTGATTGCTTTCAGTTTTAAGGATTTTCATTTTTTTGCTACAAATTCTGATGTTTTGTATGGAGTCTCATTAAATTCCCATATTTTCCCGATTTCTCGGGCAATTTTGAATATTTTTCGAAAAGGTCTTCGGAAATGCGCTAGAAATTAAATTCCGTACACGGAGATACCAAATGTGTGGAGATACCAAATGTGATTGCTTTCAGTTTTAAGGGTTTTCATTTTTTTGCTACAAATTCTTATGTTTTGTATGGAGTCTCATTAAATTCCCATATTTTCTCGATTTCTCGGGCAATTTTGAATATTTTTCGAAAAGGTCTTCGGAAATGCGCTAGAAATTAAATTCCCTATACGGATATACCAAATATGTGGGGATTGCTTTCAGTTTTAAGGGTTTTCATTTTTTTGCTACAAATTCTGATGTTTTGTGGAGTCTCATTAAATTCCCATATTTTCCCGATTTCTCGGGCAATTTTGTATATTTTTCGAAAAGGTCTTCGGAAATGCGCTAGAAATTAAATTCCGTACACGGAGATACCAAATGTGTGGAGATACCAAATGTGATTGCTTTCAGTTTTAAGGGTTTTCATTTTTTTGCTACAAATTCTGATGTTTTGTATGGAGTCTCATTAAATTCCCATATTTTCCCGATTTCTCGGGCAATTTTGAATACTTTTCGAAAAGGTCTTCGGAAATGCGATAGAAATTAAATTCCCTACACGGAGATACCAAATGTGTGGAGATACCAAATGTGATTGCTTTCAGTTTTAAGGGTTTTCCTTTTTTTGCTACAAATTCTGATGTTTTGTATGGAGTCTCATTAAATTCCCATATTTTCCCGATTTCTCGGGCAATTTTGAATATTTTTCGAAAAGGTCTTCGGAAATGCGCTAGAAATT
The DNA here is from genome assembly GCA_963932195.1 of Empis livida. NCBI lineage: Eukaryota > Metazoa > Arthropoda > Insecta > Diptera > Empididae > Empis > Empis livida. The sequence continues at coordinate 1,524,973 of OZ010649.1, forward strand.
AAATTCCCTACACGGATATACCAAATATGTGGGGATTGTTTTCAGTTTTAAGGGTTTTCATTTTTTTGCTACAAATTCTGATGTTTTGTATGGAGTCTTATTAAATTCCCACATTTTCCCGATTTCTCGGGCAATTTTGAATACTTTTCGAAAAGGTCTTCGGAAATGCGCTAGAAATTAAATTCCGTACACGGAGATACCAAATGTGTGGAGATACCAAATGTGATTGCTTTCAGTTTTAAGGGTTTTCATTTTTTTGTTACAAATTCTGATGTTTTGTATGGAGTCTCATTAAATTCCCACATTTTCCCGATTTCTCGGGCAATTTTGAATACTTTTCGAAAAGGTCTACGGAAATGCGATAGAAATTAAATTCCCTACACGGAGATACCAAATGTGTGGAGATACCAAATGTGATTGCTTTCAGTTTTAAGGGTTTTCATTTTTTTGCTACAAATTCTGATGTTTTGTATGGAATCTCATTAAATTCCCATATTTTCCCGATTTCTCGGGCAATTTTGAATATTTTTCGAAAAGGTCTTCGGAAATGCGCTAGAAATTAAATTCCCTACACGGATATACCAAATATGTGGGGATTGCTTTCAGTTTTAAGGGTTTTCATTTTTTTGCTACAATTTCTGATGTTTTGTATGGAGTCTCATTAAATTCCCATATTTTCCCGATGTCTCGGGCAATTTTTAATATTTTTCGAAAAGGTCTTCGGAAATGCGCTAGAAATTAAATTCCCTACACGGATATACCAAATATGTGGGGATTGCTTTCAGTTTTAAGGGTTTTCATTTTTTTGCTACAAATTCTGATGTTTTGTATTGAATCTCATTAAATTCCCACATTTTCCCGATTTCTCGGGCAATTTTGAATATTTTTCGAAAAGGTCTTCGGAAATGCGCTAGAAATTAAATTCTCTACACGGAGATACCAAATGTGTGGAGATACCAAATGTGATTGCTTTCAGTTTTAAGGGTTTTCATTTTTTTGCTACAAATTCTGATGTTTTGTATTAAGTCTCATTAAATTCCCATATTTTCCCGATTTCTCGGCCAATTTTGAATATTTTTCAAAAAGGTCTTCGGAAATGCGCTAGAAATTAAATTCCCTACACGGATATACCAAATATGTGGGGATTGTTTTCAGTTTTATGGGTTTTCATTTTTTTACTACAAATTCTGATGTTTTGTATTGAATCTCATTAAATTCCCACATTTTCCCGATTTCTCGGGTAATTTTGAATATTTTTCGATAAGGTCTTCGGAAATGCGCTAGAAATTAAATTCCCTACACGGAGATACCAAATGTGTGGAGATACCAAATGTGATTGCTTTCAGTTTTAAGGGTTTTCATTTTTTTGCTACAATTTCTGATGTTTTGTATGGAGTCTCATTAAATTCCCATATTTTCCCGATTTCTCGGGCAATTTTGAATATTTTTCGAAAAGGTCTTCGGAAATGCGCTAGAAATTAAATTCCGTACACGGAGATACCAAATGTGTGGAGATACCAAATGTGATTGGTTTCAGTTTTAAGGGTTTTCATTTTTTTTGCTACAATTTCTGATGTTTTGTATGGAGTCTCATTAAATTCCCACATTTTCCCGATTTCTCGGGCAATTTTGAATATTTTTCGAAAAGGTCTTCGGAAATGCGCTAGTAATTAAATTCCCTACACGGAGATACCAAATGTGTGGAGATACCAAATGTGATTGCTTTCAGTTTTAAGGATTTTCATTTTTTTGCTACAAATTCTGATGTTTTGTATGGAGTCTCATTAAATTCCCATATTTTCCCGATTTCTCGGGCAATTTTGAATATTTTTCGAAAACGTCTTCGGAAATGCGCTAGAAATTAAATTCCCTACACGGATATACCAAATATGTGGGGATTGCTTCCAGTTTTAAGAGTTTCTTATTTTTTTGCTACAAATTCTGATGTTTTGTATTGAATCTCATTAAATTCCCACATTTTCCCGATTTCTCGGGCAATTTTGAATATTTTTCGAAAAGGTCTTCGGAAATGCGCTAGAAATTAAATTCCCTACACGGAGATACCAAATGTGTGGAGATACCAAATGTGATTGCTTTCAGTTTTAAGGATTTTCATTTTTTTGCTACAAATTCTGATGTTTTGTATGGAGTCTCATTAAATTCCCATATTTTCCCGATTTCTCGGGCAATTTTGAATATTTTTCGAAAAGGTCTTCGGAAATGCGCTAGAAATTAAATTCCGTACGCGGAGATACCAAATGTGTGGAGATACCAAATGTGATTGCTTTCAGTTTTAAGGGTTTTCATTTTTTTGCTACAAATTCTGATGTTTTGTATGGAGTCTCATTAAATTCCCATATTTTCCCGATTTCTCGGGCAATTTTGAATATTTTTCGAAAAGGTCTTCGGAAATGCGCTAGAAATTAAATTCCCTACACGGATATACCAAATATGTGGGGATTGCTTCCAGTTTTAAGAGTTTCTTATTTTTTTGCTACAAATTCTGATGTTTTGTATGGAGTCTCATTAAATTCCCATATTTTCTCGATTTCTCGGCAATTTTGAATATTTTTCGAAAAGGTCTTCGGAAATGCGCTAGAAATTAAATTCCCTATACGGATATACCAAATATGTGGGGATTGCTTTCAGTTTTAAGGGTTTTCATTTTTTTGCTACAAATTCTGATGTTTTGTATGGAGTCTCATTAAATTCCCATATTTTCCCGATTTCTCGGGCAATTTTGAATACTTTTCGAAAAGGTCTTCGGAAATGCGATAGAAATTAAATTCCCTACACGGCGATACCAAATGTGTGGAGATACCAAATGTGATTGCTTTCAGTTTTAAGGGTTTTCATTTTTTTACTACAAATTCTGATGTTTTGTATGGAGTCTCATTAAATTCCCATATTTTCCCGATTTCTCGGGCAATTTTGAATATTTTTCGAAAAGGTCTTCGGAAATGCACTAGAAATTAAATTCCCTATACGGATATACCAAATATGTGGGGATTGCTTTCAGTTTTAAGGGTTTTCATTTTTTTGCTACAAATTCTGATGTTTTGTATTGAATCTCATTAAATTCCCATATTTTCCCGATTTCTCGGGCAATTTTTAATATTCTTCGAAAAGGTCTTCGGAAATGCGCTAGAAATTAAATTCCCTACACGGAGATAACAAATGTGTGGAGATACCAAATGTGATTGCTTTCAGTTTTAAGGGTTTTCATTTTTTTGTTACAAATTCTGATGTTTTGTATGGAGTCTCATTAAATTCCCACATTTTCCCGATTTCTCGGGCAATTTTGAATATTTTTCGAAAAGGTCTTCGGAAATGCGCTAGAAATTAAATTCCCTACAGGGAGATACCAAATGTGTGGCGATACCAAATGTGATTGCTTTCAGTTTTGAGGGTTTTCATTTTTTTGCTACAAATTCTGATGTTTTGTATGGAGTCTCATTAAATTCCCATATTTTCCCGATTTCTCGGGCAATTTTGAATACTTTTCGAAAAGCTCTTCGGAAATGCGCTAGAAATTAAATTCCCTACACGGATATACCAAATATGTGGGGATTGCTTTCAGTTTTATTGGTTTTCATATTTTTGCTACAAATTCTGATGTTTTGTATGGAGTCTCATTAAATTCCCATATTTTCCCGATTTCTCGGGCACTTTTGAATATTTTTCGAAAAGGTCTTCGGAAATGCGCTAGAAATTAAATTCCCTACACGAAGAGACCAAATATGTGGGGATTGCTTTCAGTTTTAAGGGTTTTCATTTTTTTGCTACAATTTCTGATGTTTTGTATGGAGTCTCATTAAATTCCCATATTTTCCCGATTTCTCGGGCAATTTTGAATATTTTTCGAAATGGTCTTCGGAAATGCGCTAGAAATTAAATTCCCTACACGGAGATACCAAATATGTGGGGATTGCTTTCAGTTTTAAGGGTTTTCATTTTTTTGCTACAATTTCTGATGTTTTGTATGGAGTCTCATTAAATTCCCATATTTTCCCGATTTCTCGGGAAATTTTGAATATTTTTCGAAAAGGTCTTCGGAAATGCGCTAGAACTTAAATTCCCTACACGGATATACCAAATATGTGGGGATTGATTTCAGTTTTAAGGGTTTTCATTTCTTTGCTACAAATTCTGATGTTTTGTATTGAATCTAATTAAATTCCCACATTTTCCCGATTTCTCGGGAAATTTTGAATATTTTTCGAAAAGGTCTTCGGAAATGCGCTAGAAATTAAATTCCCTACACGGAGATACCAAATGTGTGGAGATACCAAATGTGATTGCTTTCAGTTTTAAGGGTTTTCATTTTTTTGTTACAAATTCTGATGTTTTGTATGGAGTCTCATTAAATTCCCACATTTTCCCGATTTCTCGGGCAATTTTGAATACTTTTCGAAAAGGTCTTCGGAAATGCGATAGAAATTAAATTCCCTACACGGAGATACCAAATGTGTGGAGATACCAAATGTGATTGCTTTCAGTTTTAAGGGTTTTCATTTTTTTTGCTACAAATTCTGATGTTTTGTATGGAGTCTCATTAAATTCCCATATTTTCCCGATTTCTCGGGCAATTTTGAATATTTTTCGAAATGGTCTTCGGAAATGCGCTAGAAATTAAATTCCCTACACGGAGATACCAAATATGTGGGGATTGCTTTCAGTTTTAAGGGTTTTCATTTTTTTGCTACAATTTCAGATGTTTTGTATGGAGTCTCATTAAATTCCCATATTTTCCCGATTTCTCGGGCAATTTTGAATATTTTTCGAAATGGTCTTCGGAAATGCGCTAGAAATTAAATTCCCTACACGGAGATACCAAATGTGTGGAGATACCAAATGTGATTGCTTTCAGTTTTAAGGGTTTTCATTTTTTTGCTACAAATTCTGATGTTTTGTATGGAGTCTCATTAAAATCCCATATTTTCCCGATTTCTCGGGCAATTTTGAATATTTTTCGAAGAGGTCTTCGGAAATGCGCTAGAAATTAAATTCCCTACACGGAGATACCAAATGTGTGGAGATACCAAATGTGATTGCTTTCAGTTTTAAGGGTTTTCATTTTTTTGCTACAAATTCTGATGTTTTGTATTGAATCTCATTAAATTCCCATATTTTCCCGATTTCTCGGGCAATTTTTAATATTTTTCGAAAAGGTCTTCGGAAATGCGCTAGAAATTAAATTCCCTACACGGAGATAACAAATGTGTGGAGATACCAAATGTGATTGCTTTCAGTTTTAAGGGTTTTCATTTTTTTGTTACAAATTCTGATGTTTTGTATGGAGTCTCATTAAATTCCCACATTTTCCCGATTTCTCGGGCAATTTTGAATATTTTTCGAAAAGGTCTTCGGAAATGCGCTAGAAATTAAATTCCCTACAGGGAGATACCAAATGTGTGGCGATACCAAATGTGATTGCTTTCAGTTTTAAGGGTTTTCATTTTTTTGCTACAAATTCTGATGTTTTGTATGGAGTCTCATTAAATTCCCATATTTTCCCGATTTCTCGGGCAATTTTGAATACTTTTCGAAAAGGTCTTCGGAAATGCGCTAGAAATTAAATTCCCTACACGGATATACCAAATATGTGGGGATTGCTTTCAGTTTTATTGGTTTTCATATTTTTGCTACAAATTCTGATGTTTTGTATGGAGTCTCATTAAATTCCCATATTTTCCCGATTTCTCGGGCACTTTTGAATATTTTTCGAAAAGGTCTTCGGAAATGCGCTAGAAATTAAATTCCCTACACGAAGAGACCAAATATGTGGGGATTGCTTTCAGTTTTAAGGGTTTTCATTTTTTTGCTACAATTTCTGATGTTTTGTATGGAGTCTCATTAAATTCCCATATTTTCCCGATTTCTCGGGCAATTTTGAATATTTTCTGATGTTTTGTATGGAGTCTCATTAAATTCCCATATTTTCCCGATTTCTCGGGCAATTTTGAATATTTTTCGAAATGGTCTTCGGAAATGCGCTAGAAATTAAATTCCCTACAGGGAGATACCAAATATGTGGGGATTGCTTTCAGTTTTAAGGGTTTTCATTTTTTTGCTACAATTTCAGATGTTTTGTATGGAGTCTCATTAAATTCCCATATTTTCCCGATTTCTCGGGCAATTTTGAATATTTTTCGAAATGGTCTTCGGAAATGCGCTAGAAATTAAATTCCCTACACGGAGATACCAAATATGTGGGGATTGCTTTCAGTTTTAAGGGTTTTCATTTTTTTGCTACAATTTCTGATGTTTTGTATGGTGTCTCATTAAATTCCCATATTTTCCCGATTTCTTGGGCAATTTTGAATATTTTTCGAAAAGGTCTTCGGAAATGCGCTAGAAATTAAATTCCCTACACGGATATACCAAATATGTGGGGATTGCTTTCAGTTTTAAGGGTTTTCATTTCTTTGCTACAAATTCTGATGTTTTGTATTGAATCTAATTAAATTCCCACATTTTCCCGATTTCTCGGGAAATTTTGAATATTTTTCGAAAAGGTCTTCGGAAATGCGATAGAAATTAAATTCCCTACACGGAGATACCAAATGTGTGGAGATACCAAATGTGATTGCTTTCAGTTTTAAGGGTTTTCATTTTTTTTGCTACAAATTCTGATGTTTTGTATGGAGTCTCATTAAATTCCCATATTTTCCCGATTTCTCGGGCAATTTTGAATATTTTTCGAAATGGTCTTCGGAAATGCGCTAGAAATTAAATTCCCTACACGGAGATACCAAATATGTGGGGATTGCTTTCAGTTTTAAGGGTTTTCATTTTTTTGCTACAATTTCAGATGTTTTGTATGGAGTCTCATTAAATTCCCACATTTTCCCGATTTCTCGGGCAATTTTGAATACTTTTCGAAAAGGTCTTCGGAAATGCGATAGAAATTAAATTCCCTACACGGAGATACCAAATGTGTGGAGATACCAAATGTGATTGCTTTCAGTTTTAAGGGTTTTCATTTTTTTTGCTACAAATTCTGATGTTTTGTATGGAGTCTCATTAAATTCCCATATTTTCCCGATTTCTCGGGCAATTTTGAATATTTTTCGAAATGGTCTTCGGAAATGCGCTAGAAATTAAATTCCCTACACGGAGATACCAAATATGTGGGGATTGCTTTCAGTTTTAAGGGTTTTCATTTTTTTGCTACAATTTCTGATGTTTTGTATGGTGTCTCATTAAATTCCCATATTTTCCCGATTTCTTGGGCAATTTTGAATATTTTTCGAAAAGGTCTTCGGAAATGCGCTAGAAATTAAATTCCCTACACGGATATACCAAATATGTGGGGATTGCTTTCAGTTTTAAGGGTTTTCATTTTTTTGCTACAAATTCTGATGTTTTGTATTGAATCTCATTAATTCCCACATTTTCCCGATTTCTCGGGCAATTTTGAATATTTTTCGAAAAGGTCTTCGGAAATGCGCTACAAATTAAATTCCCTACACGGAGATACCAAATGTGTGGAGATACCAAATGTTATTGCTTTCAGTTTTAAGGGTTTTCATTTTTTTGTTACAAATTCTGATGTTTTGTATGTAGTCTCATTAAATTCCCACATTTTCCCGATTTCTCGAGCAATTTTGAATACTTTTCGAAAAGGTCTTCGGAAATGCGATAGAAATTAAATTCTCTACACGGAGATACCAAATGTGTGGATATACCAAATATGATTGCTTTCAGTTTTAAGGGTTTTCATTTTTTTGCTACAAATTCTGATGTTTTGTATGGAGTCTCATTAAATTCCCATATTTTCCCGATTTCTCGGGCAATTTTGAATATTTTTCGAAATGGTCTTCGGAAATGCGCTAGAAATTAAATTCCCTACACGGAGATACCAAATATGTGGGGATTGCTTTCAGTTTTAAGGGTTTTCATTTTTTTACTACAATTTCTGATGTTTTGTATGGAGTCTCATTAAATTCCCATATTTTCCCGATTTCTCGTGCAATTTTGAATATTTTTCGAAAAGGTCTTCGGAAATGCGCTAGAAATTAAATTCCCTACACGGATATACCAAATATGTTGGGATTGCTTTCAGTTTTAAGGGTTTCCATTTTTTTGCTACAAATTCTGATGTTTTGTATTGGAATCTCATTAAATTCCCACATTTTCCCGATTTCTCGGGCAATTTTGAATATTTTTCGAAAAGGTCTTCGGAAATGCGCTAGAAATTAAATTCCCTACACGGAGATACCAAATGTGTGGAGATACCAAATGTGATTGCTTTCAGTTTTAAGGGTTTTCATTTTTTTGCTACAATTTCTGATGTTTTGTATGGAGTCTCATTAAATTCCAATATTTTCCCGATTTCTCGGGCAATTTTGAATATTTTTCGAAAAGGTCTTCGGAAATGCGCTAGAAATTAAATTCCCTACACGGATATACAAAATATGTGGGGATTGATTTCAGTTTTAAGGGTTTTCATTTCTTTGCTATAAATTCTGATGTTTTGTATTGAATCTCATTAAATTCCCACATTTTCCCGATTTCTCGGGCAATTTTGAATATTTTTTGAAAAGGTCTTCGGAAATGCGCTAGAAATTAAATTACCTACACGGAGATACCAAATATGTGGGGATTGCTTTCAGTTTTAAGGGTTTTCATTTTTTTGCTACAATTTCTGATGTTTTGTATGGAGTCTCATTAAATTCCCATATTTTCCCGATTTCTCGGGCAATTTTGAATATTTTTCGAAATGGTCTTCGGAAATGCGCTAGAAATTAAATTCCCTACACGTAGATACCAAATATGTGGGGATTGCTTTCAGTTTTAAGGGTTTTCATTTTTTTGCTACAATTTCTGATGTTTTGTATGGAGTCTCATTAAATTCCAATATTTTCCCGATTTCTCGGGCAATTTTGAATATTTTTCGAAAAGGTCTTCGGAAATGCGCTAGAAATTAAATTCCCTACACGGATATACAAAATATGTGGGGATTGATTTCAGTTTTAAGGGTTTTCATTTCTTTGCTATAAATTCTGATGTTTTGTATTGAATCTCATTAAATTCCCACATTTTCCCGATTTCTCGGGCAATTTTGAATATTTTTCGAAAAGGTCTTCGGAAATGCGCTAGAAATTAAATTCCCTACACGGATATACAAAATATGTGGGGATTGCTTTCAGTTTTAAGGGTTTTCATTTTTTTGCTACAATTTCTGATGTTTTGTATGGAGTCTCATTAAATTCCCATATTTTCCCGATTTCTCGGGCAATTTTGAATATTTTTCGAAATGGTCTTCGGAAATGCGCTAGAAATTAAATTCCCTACACGTAGATACCAAATATGTGGGGATTGCTTTCAGTTTTAAGGGTTTTCATTTTTTTGCTACAATTTCTGATGTTTTGTATGGAGTCTCATTAAATTCCAATATTTTCCCGATTTCTCGGGCAATTTTGAATATTTTTCGAAAAGGTCTTCGGAAATGCGCTAGAAATTAAATTCCCTACACGGATATACAAAATATGTGGGGATTGATTTCAGTTTTAAGGGTTTTCATTTCTTTGCTATAAATTCTGATGTTTTGTATTGAATCTCATTAAATTCCCACATTTTCCCGATTTCTCGGGCAATTTTGAATATTTTTTGAAAAGGTCTTCGGAAATGCGCTAGAAATTAAATTCCGTACACGGAGATACCAAATGTGTGGAGATACCAAATGTGATTGCTTTCAGTTTTAAGGGTTTTCATTTTTTTGTTACAAATTCTGATGTTTTGTATGGAGGCTCATTAAATTCCCACATTTTCCCGATTTCTCGGGCAATTTTGAATACTTTTCGAAAAGGTCTTCGGAAATGCGATAGAAATTAAATTCCCTACACGGAGATACCAAATGTGTGGAGATACCAAATGTGATTGCTTTCAGTTTTAAGGGTTTTCATTTTTTTGCTACAATTTCTGATGTTTTGTATGGAGTCTCATTAAATTCCAATATTTTCCCGATTTCTCGGGCAATTTTGAATATTTTTCGAAAAGGTCTTCGGAAATGCGCTAGAAATTAAATTCCCTACACGGATATACAAAATATGTGGGGATTGATTTCAGTTTTAAGGGTTTTCATTTCTTTGCTATAAATTCTGATGTTTTGTATTGAATCTCATTAAATTCCCACATTTTCCCGATTTCTCGGGCAATTTTGAACATTTTTTGAAAAGGTCTTCGGAAATGCGCTAG